>CAUJBZ010000002.1:0-600000 GCA_963082915.1 Dolichopus griseipennis
AAAAATATGGTGGCTTAGGGCAATTTTCCAATTCTGTACTCTTATTTATTTACTTTTTAACAATATTTTTTGAGCCTCTAGATAATAACAGTCTTAAAACAAAGTAATTTAATTAGAAAATAAATTCAAAAATAAATTTTAATAAAAAAATAAATTAAAAATAACTTAATACATTTAAAAAAAAATTGAAAATATTTTCGATAAAAAATAAGGTAATTTCTTTTTATTTAAGCTAATAATAAGTAATTTTTCTTAATTTCTTAATAATTAAACAAGTAAAAATATTATAGGTTTTACTCCTCCTCCGACTCCGACTCTACAACAGTTTGAGTTTGCAGATTTTCATGAAACTTATGATAAGTTAGTAGAATATATTGTAGTCTTTGTCAAATCTTTTAGTTTTTTAGCAAATCAGATCAGACTATCAAGAAATAATTGATGAATTATTAAATAGATTAAATTGGTATACCAAATTTTCTATTTATAATGGTATTACACATATGTATGTATATATATGTATAATTATATATATATATATATATACATTTTAAATATGCGCATATATTTTTAAATAAAATTAAATAAAAAAATTATTAACAAACTGAATTCCGTTGGTAGAAGACGTCGTTTAATGCAACTAAAAAGTAATTAATTGCAATTAAATTTAATGAAAGATTAAGGATAGGTTATTCAAGTCCTTTTATATATTAACGCACGTGCGTAAATTAAATATAAATATGAGATATTAAATTATTGTGATTTCAGTTTGCTTTAATTTTATTTTTACTGTTTGTATGAAAAATAAAATTAAAAATTAAATTTATATATATATATATATATATATATATATATATATATATATATAAATGTTTATATATAAATGTTTTTGTTTAACCCTCGGTTACTGTCCATGGGGTGTAATCCACCCCAATCAAGTTTACAAGACAAAATACATACGAAAAATTGTAGTAGTTGATCTCAAACCAATATGTAATCTCGTTTTGGATATTTATTTTTAATTTTGTGTAAATTAAATGTGGGCTTTGATAAAAAAAGACCTCGAAAAATGCAATCCAAAATGGGTCTGGGTGGATTACACCCAGACAGTAATCTTGACACAAAATTTTCTTACAAAATGGGGCATATTACACCCCCGACAGTAATCTTGACACAAAATTTATTCATAATAATGAAATTTTGTATTATGGTAGATATTTTTCTATTATGGTAGATATTTATTATAATTGGGAACTTTTTTTTTTTTTTATTATTATAATATTATATTATATAAAAATAATTAATATTTGAATTGCCATAGCTACAAAAGCGTACAAAATTAATTTGTGTGAATTGCTATAATTTGGAAGCAATATCACAAATTTGTTTTTGGAATTTTTTTTTTAATACTGAAAACTGATGAGATAAATTACATTAATAATTAATAAAAATTAATAAAAATTTTGTTAATAAACTTTTATTTGTTATATTTCTGCTTTCAAAAACAACCAAATGCAAAAACGTGGCATGAAAATTATAGATTTTGTGATAATTTAAAAAGTATTTAATTTTAATTTTTTTTATTTTCTTATTGAGTGGAGTATTTTTGGTTTTTATTATATAATTATTTATTTAGTTTTTTAATAAAATGAAGTTTATATATCTAAATTTGTAGAATTCTAACTGATTTAATCTGGAAAAAAAATGCCTTAAGATATTTATGTTATAGCAATTCAAATACGCATTTGAATGTATTTTCCACTCCTGGATAGTAACTACGTAACGTAAATAGAGGGCAGTAACCGAGGGTTAAATAATTTAATTTTAACCAATACATTATTTTTTCCAAAAATGTTACAATTGAATACAATATAGTAATAAAACTATAATGCACTCCATAAAATATTTGAAATTTTTTTAAAGCCAAAGTGGCCTAACCAAAAATGTGGATTAGGCCACTTTGGATTTTAAAAAAATTTTAAATATTTTTTTTTTTTTTTTATTTATTTATTTCAGATCTCAAAAGAGCTAATATAGCTCGTACAGAGTTTTATAATTCATAAAGAAAATAAATTTGTAAATCAAATCCTATTATAATTATAATACATAAATTATATACATAAATTCTTTTTTTTTTTTTTTTTTTTTTAATTCAAAATACAGTGATAATTCAATAATAAAATGCAATAAAAAATTAATCCTACTAACTGCATTAATTCAATAACAATATTATTGTCGCTAATCATATCTAAGAGCCAATAAATAGAAAGAAATGCAAAATATACAGAAAAAATAAAAATAAAAACTTAAAAATTAAAAATTATTAAGAGTGAAACTAAAAAAATAACATTATATTAAAAATTCATAATTAAAGTCAAAACACAAAATTGATACCTACTAAGAAACAATGTAGTCTTTTTGTTTTTTTTTTTTTTTTTTCTTTTTTTTTTTTTTTGTTTTATTTTATTTATTTATTTTTTTTTTTACTACTATTCGAAAAACAACTTAAAAAGTAACTATTGACATAGTTTTTAAATTTCACAAAGTTATTTATTTGTTTAAGTTCTGCTGGCAAATCATTATAGATCGCAAAAGCCTTGTTGTATATTGTATCTTGTTTATTAAATCTTATTTATTTAGAAAGCCAAAATAATTTTTGCTATAAATAATAGGGAAAACCCCATTTCTGAAATAGCAAATTAATACCATCCATTCTACAAAGCATATACGATCGATTAGAACAATAAAAATTTTTTTGTATGTGGGTGTGGGCCACTCTGGTGCTGACACACTCTTTTAAAATGTGCTTTTTAAAAACCCTTGGTTTTTTTCTTCAATCGTTTTTCGTTAAACTTATTTTTAAATAGATAAGTAAGAATTTGTAATATTTTTGAATAGATAAAGTAATTAGAAAATAGTTTTAGTATTATAAAGTTTATTTGATTAGCTATGTCTTACGATCAAACTAATAACAGCTTTTATGGTTTTAAAATATCTTATGGATATCTGATTAAATTTGAACCAAATAGGTGTAGGGTATTTCTAAGTCGGTTGCACCGACTGACTGTTTCTTTACTTGTTATGATATATATTGTTAGCTCTTGAACTTTTCAATGGTTCCAGAACTCGAAACCATGGTACGATTTGCCCATATGCAGTCCCCGTCATACTTTCAATACTAGTTAACCCTTGTACACAATTGGAACGTTATTATCCTAATTTCGTTCCTATCTTAACTTTAAGTTACTATTTTTATTAATTTCGATAATAAGCTTTTAAACCTTGGGGGTCTAAGAGGGGTACTGAACCACCAATGCGATTGATCCAAAATTAGGGGGACGAGCAGGAAATAGTAAAGAACACCCATGTGCCAAATTTGAAGCTTCTACATTTGTTTGAAGTTACTATCTTTATTAACTTCGAAAATATACTTTAAGGTCTTCGGTCTTCACTGCTCCAATTGGTCCCAAATTTTAAGGACACTAAGGAAATAGAAAGAGATACCCGGATGCCAAATTTGGAGGTATTATCTTCATTGGTTTCGGAATTATGCTCGTTTTGCCTTAATTCGATCAAAAAGTTCTAAGACATATCCGGAGACCTTAAAGCATATCATTAAAATTAATAAAGATAGCAACTTGAAACAAATGTAGAAGCTTCAAATTTGGCACAAGGATGTTCTTTACTATTTGCGTGGCCCCCTAATTTGGGATCAATTGGAGTGGTGGTTCAGTACCCCTCATAGACCTCCCAAGGTTTAAAAGCTTATAATTTAAATTACTAAAAAAAGTAACTTAAAATTAGGATAGAATGTTCCAATTGTGTTGAAGGGTTAACTAGTATTGAAAATACAGCGTGGACTGCATATGGCCAAAATCAGCCCAAGGGTTCGGATTCTGGACCTTTTAATCGGTCTAAAGGCTAACGAACATAAACCGACTTATGTTGGTAAGTGTATACTTGATTTGGTAAAAACAACTATATATAATTTTCATTATAATTATATGCAAGTTGAATTTGCAAAGAGTTGCAATATATGTTACACAGACACAGATTCTCTAATTAATGAGATCAAACATATGGATATATATAGAATTATGAAACAGGATTATTGTTCACATTTTGATACCAGCGATTATCCTCTTAATAACCGATGGGGAATTCTACTAGTTAATAAAAAAAAACTGGGTTAATGAAGGATGAAAATAATGGAAGAATTATGAGCGAATTCGTAGGATTACGATCTAAAATGTATGCTACTCGCATTGAGGGTGTTGATGATGCTAAAAAATCTAAGGGAGTAAAAACAAGTAAAGAAACAGTCAGTCGGTGCAACCGACTTAGAAATACCCTACACCTATTTGGTTCAAATTTAAGGACATATCCATAAGTCATTTTAACACCATAGAAGCTGTTATTAATTTGATCGTAAGACATAGCTAACCAAATTAACTGTATTTTTTTTTTTTTTTTTTTTTTTAAGCGCTAACTGTTCAACTGTTAGGCTAATTAGCCTGTCTATACCATAGGTACATGTTGGAACAGGGGGTCATATTATATTCGTGTTATTAGAATTGGTCTTATTGAATTCCACATACAATTTAAACATGAGATAGTACTAGGCCTTATAACATGTAGAAACGTCTTAGATTTTCAATATTTACAATTCTATTTTTTGTTTATATTGTAATATTTTTTATTTTACTTATATGGTATTCTATATCTGCGAGTTATATTATTTAATTAAATTATTTGTTTATATTTTGCATTTGTTTATATTTTTATATTAAAGTATTTTTTATCAAAGATTTATAATTATTAATTATTGATTATGCCATTAATTTGAACCCAATGGCGAATGGTAACTGAGTCGAGTCGAAAACCAGAAAAGTTTTTTCACTTTCACTAGAATTCGAACCCGGGCCCTTCTGCATGAAAGGTCGGCACTTAACCACTGTGCCACCCAGCTGTTAGTAAATACTATAATACTAAAAACATTTTCTAATTACCCTATCTATTAAAAAATACTACAAATTCTTACTAATTTATCTATTTAAAAATATTAAAAAACAAACAAACTTGAAATAAATGAAAATATATTTATTCCAATTCAATTACAAAATGAAAAAATTCTAATTATTAAATTTTGTGATAAAAAGATAATCAAAGCATAATATATTTAATAATCCAAATTTTTAAAAATTGCAATTATTTTAAATGGTTAGTTTATATACCTAATAGAAAAGCTTATAAACGCAAAATATGCAATAAATGTATTTCTAAAATACAATTAAAAATTTACACCTTTTCATATAATTCATTTAAATATAAAAATAAATTTTACATAAATACAGCAAGTACCTTTGAACATAGCTGAACCACTACAATTAAGTCTAGATTTCGGAGACACATAGGACATAGGAAATATATTCTTTGGCTTCGAAATTAAACTCGACCACAACCAATTCCCATGGTACTTTCATTACTAGCAACCTACTGTTAAATTTCATCAAAATACCGGCATTATTTTTTGAGTTATGGTGTTTGTAAGATATATGTTTGTTAGTCCTTGAACTTTTCAAGGGTTCCAGGACCCGAAATTATGGTACGATTTCGCCCATATGCAGTCCCGTCATACTTTCAATACTAGTTAACCCTTGTATACAATTGGAACGTTCTATCTTAATTTTAAGTTACAAGTTTTATTAATTTCGATGATAAGCTTTTACACATTGGGGGGTCTAAGAGAGGTTCTGAACCACCACTCCAATTGATCCCAAATTAGGGGGGCACGCAAGAAATAGTAAAGAACACCCTTGTGGCAAATTGGAAGCTTCTACATTTGTTTCAAGTTACTATCTTTATTAATTTCGAAAATATGCTTTAAGGGCCTAAGAACTGAGTGGCTGGTCCCCGATCCACTACTCCAATGGGGCCCAAATTTCAAAGACACTTACGAAATAGGAAGGGACACCCTGATACCAAATTTGGAGGTTCTATCTTCATAGGTTTCGGAATTATGCTCGTTTGGCCTAAATTCGATCAAAAAGTTCTAAGTTCCGAACCCATTGTCCAATCCTCACCGTACGTAATCACCACCATAGTTTCGCTGCCAATAACCTACAGCACAAATTTCATGAAGATAGCCTCATTAGTTGTTGAGTTATCGTGATTTTTTATATATGTTCCTTAACCCTGACATCGATTAAAAGGTCCGGAATCCGAACCGTTGGGCTGATTTCGCCCTTATATAGTCCGCGCTGTACTTATAGTACTAGTTAACCCTTATACACAATTTGAACGGTCTATCCTAATTTTAAGTAACTATTTTTAGTAATTTCGATTATAAGCCTTTAAAACTTGGGAGGTCTGAGAGGGGTACAGAACCACCACTCCAATTGATCCCAAATTAGGGGGACAC
Organism: Dolichopus griseipennis; assembly: GCA_963082915.1. NCBI lineage: Eukaryota > Metazoa > Arthropoda > Insecta > Diptera > Dolichopodidae > Dolichopus > Dolichopus griseipennis. The sequence goes on from CAUJBZ010000002.1 coordinate 6,419, forward strand.
GCAAGAGATAGTAAAGAACACCCTTGTGGCAAATTGGAAGCTTCTACATTTTTTCAAGTTGTTATCTTTATTAATTTTAAAGATATGCTTTAAGGTCTTCGGAAATGTGTGGCTGGTCCCCGACCCACTACTCCAATGGGACCCAAATTCACAAGACACTTAGGAAATAGGGAGGGACACCCTGATACTAAATTTGGGGATTCTATCTTCATTGGTTTCGGAATTATGCTCGTTTGGCCTAAATTCGATCAAAAAGTTCTAGGTTCCGAACCCATGGTCCAATCCCGACCTTACGCAATTCCCGAAGTAGTTTCATTACTAGTAACCTACAGCACAAATTTGATGAAGATAGCGTCATTAGTTGTTGAGTTATCGTGATTTTTTATATTTGTTCGTTAGCCCTGAAACCGATTAAAAGGTCCAGAATCCGAACCCATGGGCCGATTTCGCCCATATGCAATCCCCGCCGTACTTTCAGTCCTAGTAACCTACAGTTAAAATTTCATCAAGATAACTCCATTATTTTTTGAGTTATCGTGCCTACGGACGGACGGACGGACGGACGGACGGACGGACGGACATGGCTATATCGACTAAGGCGGTCACGCTGATCACAAATATATATACTTTTCCATATCTAGCTCGCTTCCTTTAGGTGGTTACAAACACCATACCAAAGTTAATATACCCCTTTACCTATTCTATAGGTGTAGGGTATAAAAAATTTAGTAAAAAATAGGTTAACATTTGATGACTATATTGATTGCTTGAATAATAAATATGAAAAATTAATATTGCAAAATTGAATACAAACTCGAAAGCATATGGTGAGCATTATCACTCAACCAAAAATCGCATTAAGCCCTCATGATGATAAACGGAAATTAATAGAAAACAGTTATGAAACATTGCATTGAATAAAATAAATTAAATTTATAAATAAAAAATTGTTTCCTAATCCCATTTAATTTAAAATAAATTAAATTTATAAAAAGAAAAATAAAATTATTTAATAATATTCCATGTTTGTATTCAATTCAAAATTAAAATTAAATAGTAAATTCATATAATATAATTTATTGACAAAAAATTAAAAATAATTTGTAATATTCGATTGGAAACTTAAAAACTAGTTTTATTCAGTATTGTGGAAAGTATTATAATTTAGATTAGACAATATTATTGCACTGTTGTTGTAATTAAAGAATAAGAAAAGAAAATAACAAAACAATCAAAAGGTTAATAATTATAAAAAAATATATACTATATTGTTATTATTGTTATTATAAAAAATATATACTATATAGTATTGCGAACAAAACTAGCTGAACCTAACAGGAACTGAACTGAATAACTGAAGTACAAGCAGGTGCAGTTAGGTATTGGTTAGTTTTAATCACCTCCACCTTCCTTCACCGACATCATTAGTACAGCAACTCCCACCACCCTCCATTATTAATATAAGCCTCACTACGTATTTGTATAAATATCACACTTGAAGTTATGAATATGTTAGTTACAATAAATATGTCTCAGTGTACAGAGTGTGGAAAATTCTTTTTTCGTAAAGATAGCCTAATATGGTATTTTAGGAACAAACGTAGAGTGTTAAAGCAGACAAATGATTTAAAGAAAGTTAATATGGTTGGAAAATTCATATTACAATGTACTGAATGTGGAAAACTCTTTAGTCGTAAGGATAACCTATTAAGGCATAAAAGAGCAAAACATGTAAAAGTATTGAAACAGTTAAAGCCGAATATTTTAAAGAATATAATTAGAAGCTAGAAAAGTGTTACGCAAAAAATATGCTGCATTCAAAGCTAAAAGCTATTTTGACCAACAAGCTTTGGAACAAGAATTAAAGCCAGTTTCTAACGCTATTAAGGAACTAGCGAATGCTGTAATATCAATAAAAAAAGAAAAACCTGCAGTTATGGTTGAAAAGATCAAAGAAGAAAAAGAAGAGGCAGAATATAATTTAGAAAAAGAAACACCATTATTTGAAACACCAAACTCTCAAAAGTTCAAATTTCAAAATTCAAAAATTTCAATACCCAATACCTTTTCATTTAGTAAAAGCTTTGATAATTCTGATGCTAATAAAACTTTAAGACAATTTTCATTGTACGGACCTTATACTGATTTTAATACTAAACAAGTAAAGAAACAGTCAGTCGGTGCAACCGACTTAGAAATACCCTACACCTATTTGGTTCAAATTTAAGGACATATCCATAAGTCATTTTAACACCATAGAAGCTGTTATTAATTTGATCGTAAGACATAGCTAACCAAATTAACTTTATAATACTAAAAACATTTTCTAATTACCCTATCTATTAAAAAATACTACAAATTCTTACTAATTTATCTATTTAAAAATATTAAAAAACAAACAAACTTGAAATAAATGAAAATATATTTATTCCAATTCAATTACAAAATGAAAAAATTCTATGTATTAAATTTTGTGATAAAAAGATAATCAAAGCATAATATATTTAATAATCCAAATTTTTAAAAATTGCAATTATTTTAAATGGTTAGTTTATATACCTAATAGAAAAACTTATAAACGCAAAATATGCAATAAATGTATTTCTAAAATACAATTAAAAATTTACACCTTTTCATATAATTCATTTAAATATAAAAATAAATTTTACGTAAATGCAGCAAGTACCTTTGAACATAGCTGAACCACTACAATTAAGTCTAGATTTCGGAGACACATAGGACATAGGAAATATATTCTTTGGCTTCAAAATTAAACTCGACCACAACCAATTCCCATGGTACTTTCATTACTAGTAACCTACTGTTAAATTTCATCTAAATACCGGCATTATTTTTTGAGTTATGGTGTTTTTAAGATATATGTTTGTTAGTCCTTGAACTTTTCAAGGGTTCCAGGACCCGAAATTATGGTACGATTTCGCCCATATGCAGTCCCGTCATACTTTCAATACTAGTTAACCCTTGTACACAATTGGAACGCTCTATCTTAATTTTAAGTTACTAGTTTTATTAATTTCGATGATAAGCTTTTACACATTGGGGGGTCTAAGAGAGGTTCTGAACCACCACTCCAATTGATCCCAAATTAGGGGGGCACGCCAGAAATAGTAAAGAACACCCTTGTGGCAAATTGGAAGCTTCTACATTTGTTTCAAGTAACTATTTTTATTAATTTCGAAAATATGCTTTAAGGGCCTAAGAACTGAGTGGCTGGTCCCCGATCCACTACTCCAATGGGGCCCAAATTTCAAAGACACTTACGAAATAGGAAGGGACACCCTGATACCAAATTTGGAGGTTCTATCTTCATTGGTTTCGGAATTATGCTCGTTTGGCCTAAATTCGATCAAAAAGTTCTAAGTTCCGAACCCATTGTCCAATCCTCACCGTACGTAATCACCGCCGTAGTTTCGCTGCCAATAACCTACAGCACAAATTTCATGAAGATAGCCTCATTAGTTGTTGAGTTATCGTGATTTTTTATATATGTTCCTTAGCCCTGACATCGATTAAAAGCCCGGAATCCGAACCGTTGGGCAGATTTCGCCCTTATATAGTCCGCGCTGTACTTATAGTACTAGTTAATCCTTGTACACAATTTGAACGGTCTATCCTAATTTTAAGTAACTATTTTTAGTAATTTCGATTATAAGCCTTTAAAACTTGGGAGGTCTGAGAGGGGTACAGAACCACCACTCCAATTGATCCAAAATTAGGGGAACACGCAAGAGATAGTAAAGAACACCCTTGTGGCAAATTGGAAGCTTCTACATTTTTTCAAGTTGTTATCTTTATTAATTTTAAAGATATGCTTTAAGGTCTTCGGAAATGTGTGGCTGGTCCCCGACCCACTACTCCAATGGGACCCAAATTCACAAGACACTTAGGAAATAGGAAGGGACAACCTGATACTAAATTTGGAGGTTCTATCTTCATTGGTTTCGGAATTATGCTCGTTTGGCCTAAATTCGATCAAAAAGTTCTAGGTTCCGAACCCATGGTCCAATCCCGACCTTACGCAATTCCCGAAGTACTTTCATTACTAGTAACCTACAGCACAAATTTGATGAAGATAGCGTCATTAGTTGTTGAGTTATCGTGATTTTTTATATTTGTTCGTTAGCCCTGAAACCGATTTCAGTGTAACGTGTCCAGTTTACCAGAGAAAGTTAAGCAATCTAAAACAAAAAATTGGATATTAGCAATCAATTATAGTTGAGAAAGAAAACAAAATCTCAATTGCTTTGGATATTAGTAGTGAACATACTAATACTAATGATAATAATATTAATGTCAATACTAATAATAATAATAATAATAATACTAATAATAATAATAATAATAATAATAATAACAATAATAATAATAAAAATAAAAATTATAATAATAATAATAACATTAATAATAATAATAATAACATTAATAATAATAATAATAATAATAATAATAATAATAATAATAATATTAATAATAATAATAATAATGATGATAATAATATTTACAAGAAAACTAGTGTTCATGTTTCCAATAACAATAATAATAGTTATAATAAAACTAGAATTACGATTAAAAATAAAAGCTCTAAGACAAATCATGTGAAAAGACATTTTAGCATACTCACTTATGTTCCTAAATTTTGGTCAAGAAAAAATAAAATTCTAATGAATGATAAAGACAATAAAAACAAAATCATTCATGATAAATGTGCCAATAAGGATAATAATGTTGAAAATATTAGTGATGAAATCAGTAGTAGTAAAAATGTATCTTGTAATAATAGCAATAATAATATTATTGATGATAATAAAAATAATAATACTACTATTAATAATAATAATAATAACAATAATAATATTAGTATAATTTCCGATAATAAATCTGATAAATTAAACAAAGAAATTGATATCAAAGCTGTAAAAATAAAGAAAGTTAAAGAAGTGACAACAGATAAATATGTTAACTGGATTAAGGGAGAAACTCACCGATGTTGAAAAATCTAAAGGTGAAAGTTTTATAGATCCTTTAGCACCACCGATAGTCAGATTAACAAGAAATGCCATTGAATCTGGTGATAATATTTATGCCACTTCTAGATTTAGAGATCATAGAATATATAATAATGTAAGATTGTTCTTATCTTATTTTTATGATCATGATGACATTTGTTATGAGGGTATGACACAGACTAGTCTGAAAGTACTTATACATCAAGAAGGATTACCAAACAACTACCAAGAACTCTCTAAACTATATTACAATTATCATGAATCTACAGGATTATCTAGAAAAGAAGTACTACAAGATCTAACTATTTTCAGGAGACATATAGATAATAAATATAGAGAACATCTGCAGAAAATAAGAGAATCTTGGCAAAACTATATGATAGGAATACCATGATGTTGGATAAGCTATTTAATATCAAAATTGTGCACTTTAATTCTAGAAGTCTAAGAAAAAATCTAATTGAAGTAGAAGCTTTTATAAAAATTAAAACAGGGGTTGACATTATCATGGTTGGTGAAACATGGTTATATTCTGTTGAGGAAAAATACTTCAATATTCCTGGGTATACAGCATCATTTATCTCAAATAACTTGAGCAGGGGAGGTGGGGCTGCCATATATGTAAAACAAAGTATTAGCTATAAAATTCTGGAAACATCGAATTCATTCAATACTATAGTAATTTCCTTAGAAGATACTAAGCCTGTTATTAACATTGCGGTATGCTACAAAAGCCCGAATGAGAACAATGATGCATTTATAGAGTACTTAGACCAATTGTTTGATAAGTATAAAAATATAATATTAATTGGTGATACAAACATTGATCTACTCTCTGAAACGGATGTAAGCAGACGGTATCAAGATATGCTAGATGTCAATTCAGTTCATATAAAAAATAATATTGATTTTGATAATGCTACTAGAGTAACGGCAAATTCAGCGACACTTATTGATCATGTACTTTCGGATCTTAAAACGAATCGATTTGGGTTTGATATCACAATGCATGATATCCCAAACTTAGATCATAAAGCTATTTGTGTAGAAATTAAAACAGTTCTTAGAAAACTTGAAGCTATGGAGAATAAACAAATAAATATTACAAATTATGCAAAATACTCACATCTAATGGAAAATTATTTACGTAATTATGATTACGAAAATGTGGATGAACTGGTTAAACTAATAAGTACTGTTAAAGAAAGGTGTTCAATTGTTAAAAACATTAGAACCAGAAAGCACAATCACTGGATGTCTAAGGAAATCTTAAAAATGATTAAGTATAGAAACGAATTATACAAGAGACACAAAAAGTACCCAAATTGTTTAGAGCATAAATTTAATTACAACAAAATGAAAAACAAGGTCAATATTGAGATAAAAAAAGCTAAACAAGCTCATTTTAACAAAAAATTACAAATAGCAGGTTCAAATACTAAAAAGATATGGACAGTTTTGAACTCTCACGTAGCAAACCAAAAATCAGACGATAAGAAAATAATTAAGGAAATTAGATATAATGATAAACTTTTAAATAGCAGTAATGACTTAGCTAACAGTTTTAATGATCACTTTAGTAATATTGGGAAAAAATTAGCTGATAACATTCAAGTTAGGGATGAAAATACGATAAGAAATATAATAAATGAAAACTCTATGTTTCTAATTCCTACAAATCATAATGAAGTTTATTCTGTTATTATGAATTTGAAAGATAATGCACCTGGCTCGGATAACATAGCAGCAAAGGATTTAAAAACTATAGCTAATATTATATCGCCAATAATCAGTAATCTTGTTAATAATTGCTTTCGCTCAGGTGTCTATCCACAAACATTAAAATCCGCATCTGTGATACCTATTTACAAAAATGGTTCTCCTTTGGATACTTCTAACTATAGACCTATTACACTTACTAGTTGTTTGAGTAAGATTTTTGAAAAAATAATCAATAAAAGAATTTGTGAATTTATCAAAAGTTCCGGTGGATTTGATATTAATCAATTTGGTTTCCAGAAATCTCATGGCACAGATGTAGCAATAAATGATTCTATCAGATCTATTATTGGCAATCTGGATAAAGGAAATTATGTCTGCTCAATTTTTGTTGATTTAAGAAAAGCTTTTGATACTGTGGATCATAAAATTCTATTGGATAGAGTATATGAAATTGGAATAAGGGGGCTTCCTCATAAACTTCTAAAATCATATCTTGAAAACAGGTTTATTGTGACCAAAGTCAATGGTGTGTACAGTGGTAAAAGTGCATTAACTTTGGGGGTTCCGCAAGGATCTGTACTTGGACCAACACTATATCTACTATATGTACATAATATGCAATATGCTAACCTAAAAGCGGACTATAAAATATTCGCTGATGATACTTTACTTATATATACAGGAAAAAATGCTGAGTCTCTGGAAAGACTTGTAAATGAGGATCTAGATAGATATAGGAAATGGGTAAATGGAAATAAACTAACAGTGAATGTGGAAAAAACAAAGTATATGATATTTAGAATGGGCAATAAACCTGATATTAATCTAAAAATTTGTATTGGGAACAAAGAAATCAAAAGGGAGCAATGTTATAAATATCTTGGCATTACCATAGATTCTAAACTATCATGGTACGATCATGTTAATTGCATTTTGAAAAAAATTATGCCATTACTAGGTGCTATTAAGAGATGTGGGTTGAAATTAGAGGATAAATCAGCTAGACTGTTGTTTCACGCACACATCATGTCCCATATCCGATACAATGTGGCGACATGGTCGTGTTGTACTACCACACTAAGAAAGAAAGTGAGCACAGCGATTAATAAAGCCATCAAGATACTCTATGGGTTAAATTGGCGCACACCTACTGAAGAACTATATAGTAGAACAGGTTTTCTTAAGCTAAATGAATTAATAATATTGGAAAAGGCTAAAATAATTCACAAAATTGAAAAGGGCATAACTAAAAGCAAAACCTTATTAAAAAAGAGAAGGAATATACACAACTATAATACAAGAAATATGGATAAATTGTGTCACGAAAAAGCTAGAACTGAATTGGCTAATAACAGTAATTTTTGCTCCTCAATCAGAATCTATAACAGTCTTCCTCAGAATTTAAAAAAATGCAGTGATATGGGTAGATTCACAAATAAATTAAAGTTTTTGATAAAAAATGATTCAATTTTATTAGGAAGGTTATTAGAACTATAACAAAAAATTAATAAAATGGAAATGTTAATAAAATATAAAAATGTTACTACTTACTATTGTTAATGATTTATTTTGCTTATAAAAAATTAAATGTATATGTATGTATGTGTACATGAATATATGTGTAAATGTATATATATGTATATATATGTATATGTGTATATATATGTATGAATATATAGCTATTTTTGTATTTATATTGTATAATTGTTTATATAAGCTTTATAACTGCTAAGACTTTTTATACCAATTTTAAGTTATTGTCTAAGTCTAGTATTTATAAATAATAATTGTAACTTATATTTCTTTTTATTAAATAAATAAATAAATAAATAAATAAAAAAAATTAAAAGGTCCAGAATCCGAACCCATTGGCCGATTTCGCCCATATGCAATCCCCGCCGTACTTTCAGTCCTAGTAACCTACAGTTAAAATTTCATCAAGATAGCTCCATTATTTTTTGAGTTATCGTGCCTACGGACGGACGGACGGACGGACGGACGGACATGGCTATATCGACTAAGGCGGTCACGCTGATCACAAATATATATACTTTTCCATATCTAGCTCGCTTCCTTTAGGTGGTTACAAACACCATACCAAAGTTAATATACCCCTTTACCTATTCTATAGGTGTAGGGTATAAAAAGAAAAATTGGGCTCTTTATCATTTATTATTGATAAAGATTATAATGATATATTATACAAAGAAATTTTTAGAGGAACAGAAGGATTACGTAACCTAATATTTGAAAATAATCCTGAAAATTTTACTCAAGATGATTTAGATACTCTTAAAGATTTAGAAAAAACTAACGCCCATAAAATGAATCATAATCCATATGGGAAGATTAAGGCTAATAGAGGATTCAAATATAAAAATATCATAATTAAGCTTTATGTAAATGAATATTATGCAGGAAATATTAAAACTGGAGGAATGTATGAATTTAATCAATATCAACCAACAGGAATAACCGATTCTGACAGCCTTATACAGTATGTTTATTGAACCGATCCAAATCAATTAGTTGGTCAATTAAGGGAATTAAACAATTTTCGAATAGCTGATAGTATTCATAGAATTGAATTCGATTGTATTATTGATGAACTTCACAAGGCAGATATAATTATATAATATTAAAGTATCATCCTGATTATATAACATCTAATTACAGTTTATAAAAGTTTTTGAATAAATATATAAATCAGTAGATTTTTGCCTTATGTTTTATCAAAATATTCTATTTTTAAAACTTAATTCGCTTGTATCCATAAGATTTTTATAAATTCTCAAGTTCATGAGGTTGAAAAACTTTTTTGGGAATCTCCTACGTCATTTTGGCTAATTCATTTAACAACATTTCCACATATGTATGTAGCTGCTTAATTGAAAATATTTCTTTTTTCCTTAAAAACAGTTCATAGTATTCAATTCCATTAATAAACAACGTTAGTGTAATTTAGCGGCTATCTACCACAATTTTGATACCAATTCAAAAACTTCGACGCACATTGGCGGATAGCTTTCAACTTCGCTTAGGTCAAGGAACTTCAGAACTTCAGAGTTCGCATAATACCCCGTAATAGTCATGGATGATTAATAAGAACTTATATTCTATTTCTTATTAGTAATAAAACAAACTTTTAGTGAAATAAAAATATTTCATAGATAAGAGAATTCAAAAATTTTAAATTTTATACTCTTATCTCAAAACCACATACATTTAGAATTTTAAATTTTAAACTCTTATTACAAAAACGCAATCATTTACTGCATACGGGTACTTTAACACTTTCATAACAATATATTCAAATTTATGGGCATTGATACTCATTCCCAAAACTTCAACGGGTGCCTACTTTTAGAAACTTAGTCTATGGACTTGGGGAACTTCGGCGGAAACTTTAAAACTTCGACAGGAAACTTTGGAACTTCAGAGTTTTATTTATTACATTGGTGTTTTATTATTTTTGTTTGTGTTCTATAGTTCTCAGCTTCAGTTCCTATATTTTATTTATACTTTATTTTGATTCAAGTCCACAGCTCTAATTCTAGTTGCCAACCGCAGCTCTACTTAAAACATATACCATTATATTATCTCAAACCCAGCCTTCAAATCCTGAAATCAATTTCATTATACCTTGCAATTACCCACAACTTCTACTATTGTAGTACTAAACACCTATTATTAAAAATATATATACATATATATTTATATTCATTACATGCATGCATACAAATATACCCAACATTGTACCGCTTTCAAATTTCACTATAACGGCAGCACTAAAATTGTGAATTTTTGCTCCATAGAAACTTAATATGAAAAAGTGGGCCAGAACTCCCATAGCTATTCTACTATAATAAAAACAAAAATTCTACTTGTTGATAACAAAACATTTAATGCAACTAATATCTTCTATAATAATGTTCGCATCGAGGTAATAAAAAATTTTAATTATTTAAGCATTATTATAGATAGCAAATTTAAGTGGCAAGAACATATAGATTATACTATTCAAAAAATTACACCATTATGTATTTATACTAAAAAGACTAAGAAACTTTTTTAATAAAAACACAATATGTTATATGCTGTTCATATACGAATATATATCCAAATTTAATTTACTAAAACCACTTCAAATTTATTTAAAAAAAATAGATGTTATCAATAAAAAAGTAATAAAAACAATTAATTTTCCATTCATGCATCCTATTAATTTACTGTATTCATCTACATATCCAAGTTTCTATGTTATTTGCAAAAGGGAACGTCTTTTTCTAGCGTCTTCTAAATTTAACGTTACCGTTAAATTTCTACTTAGTCGTAATATTGACATACATAGCTACGATACTAGAAATAAGTCAAACTTTTATCTCTCCTTGTTTAGAACTGAAAAACAGAAAACTAATAGTGTGTACACCAGTTTGAATGCTTATTATAATTTATCTAAAGAATTCATATAGTTTATTTAAAAAGAGAATTAGTGACTAATTATCGTTTAATTAATGAAAGAAAAAGAGAATATATGTGCTTACATTCTTTATTAATTTAATTTTTAGATTATAAGTAAAGAAATTGTATAATAATTAATAAAATAATAAATATTTAATAAACTAATTTAATTTTTAAATTATAAGTAAAGAAATTGTATAATAATAACATACTTTAAGAATTTTTGAAAAAAAATATTCATAATATGAAGCTACTATTCATAATACAACCGCACAGCTTAGGTTAAGGTCTTAATTGTATTAATTACAAATTTTATATATGTAAGTTGTAAACTATACTGTAAAAAAAAATTATATTTTATAATAAAGAAAAAAAAAAAAGTAATGCATTAGTATTAGTAGCGTTAGTTCTAAACTCTAAGTTATAAATAAGGTAAAATGTGAAAATAAAGTAACAGTTAAGTAAGAGAAATCATACTGAATTTTTTTTAATGGACCTGAAAAGCGAACCTAAATACAATAATTATTATTGTTACTATTATTAATTTCATTTTTATTACTATCATTCCTATCATTAATATCTTTATTATAGTTTTTATCATTAGTGTTTTTATTATTGTTACTAACTTTTTTATGATTCATTAAAATTCTATTTGTTTTTGACCAAAATTTAGGATTATAAGTAAGTATGCTAACGTGTTTTTTCTTATGATTTCTTTTACATATTTTAGAATTTTTATTTTCATTTACAACATTAGTTGCATTATTATTTATTTAAATATCTATCAAACTAACATTATTATAACTATTCTTGATATATTGTATAAAGTCTTCACAAATAAAAAGTATTGAAACATTTATGAACAGAATATTAATGGTAGAATTGTCCACCTCCGAATATTTAAATGCTTTATGGTATGTCTTTTTGTACCCTCCAGCACATTCTAATTCGGTTTCTCTGCTAATGTTTGTTTTGCTTTTATGGCCTTTTGTGTTAAATTTATTTCCAAATTTTTTATGTAAAAGAAAAACGCTGACTTAGTGTTAAATTTAATTTAATTATTTTTTCGTATTTTAAGTATTTTTAATCGTACAATAGAATACGTCTTTATCGTTATATGTTAAAATTAATTTCATCTTTATTATTTTACTGTAAAATATTGATTTTTCTAATATTTTTTTGAATAAATATTTTTGCTCGATATTAGAAATTTTAATTAGATTAAAAGGTTTTGTAGTTTTCTTTTGTGAAAAATGTACTATTAGACAAGATGCATGTCCAAAACGCAAAATCGTAAAACTCCTATTCTCTTTCTCCAATCTTTTTTTAAAAGAAAATAATGGTCTATAAATTATCAATTATTATTTAACATCAAATACCTACTATGAAGTTTATCTATCGATTCCGTTATAACTTTATTCGTGGGGTCCAAAAATTTTTAAAATTCAAAATTTAAAACTAAATTTTAGCTTTTAATGTGTTTTTTATTTTTTTCTTAAGTTAAAAATATAAAACTATATTTCTATATTGAAAACTGATAATTTACCTATTAAATTTTGTAGAGTGCGCAATGCACACCTTGCACTCCCGTATAATACGCCACTGATAAAAACATATATAAGTTTATACATGTCTATTATCTTCAAATAGTTTTTTGTCAAATCAAAAAACGAAAACTTACAATAATTTTTAATTAAATTATTTCCATAGCAAACATTTTGAAATTGTTATTTAATATAACAGTTTTTTCTAGAAAAGGCATTAAATAAGTTTTTAAAATTTTTCTATATTTTAAATTTTTATTTCATGCATTTTTATGCACAAATATAATTTAAATAAATAACAATATTAATAAAGAATTTAATTTAACGATATAGGTATATATTTTCCATAATTGTTTAGGTAAATATATCTTCAATGCATTTTTTGTATTTAAATTTTTAAAATTTTTCCTTTTAAAAATTTTGCATTTAAAAGTTTTATACAAAAATACTATCTACTATGAATAATAACCAAAAGAAAGACGCAAATGAGAAAGTTTTAACAAGAAATATTTTAGAGACAATATTTAACTCTAAAGCAAATCCAAAATATTCGATGCAATTACTTCATAATGAACTTGGTTTGATATCTAAAACAGAAAACTTGCTGAAAAAACCATTTGTGCGAGAACGTTACATATTGCAAACCGAAAAAAAAAAAAAATTGGCTGAAAGTAAGTAATCACACTAAAATATTAATTTCCATTTTTAGTATTACTTACATATGTTTTAGAACTTAACTTTTGCTAAATCTATTTACATAAATGTTCTTGTTTGTTATGAGGCATAGCATGTGCTATCATAACAATACCTTCTATTAATTTATAAGTAATATTTTAGTTTGTTTATGTTATATATTTTTAAATTTAAATTGTATTTTAATTATATTTAGTCACCAAAGGAATTTTGTTGAGAAAATATATTTTTCAATAATTTTTATACAATTAAATGAATCGAAACCGTACCCACTCAGTATGCATTAAGCTGTACCTCAGGTTTCAAATAAATTTTTAGATTGTAAATTATGTCGTTACCTATAGATATAACTATCGATACATGTTTCAATTTTCTTAATATACTCATAAATAATTGGTTTCTTTTTACCAGGTGAATACAAATATTCGCAATTACGATTGGAGCGTGAAAAATTCCGAAAGAAGTTAGCTGAATTGATTACTAGTAAAGATGGTGATAGCAAAACTGAGAGCTTTCCATCTGCAGAAGAAAAACAAATACTTCGTTATTATTATTATACAAAACATGGTGTTGATACAGTACATGTTGCACCACTGAATGTTAAAATTATTCAGAGGTAAAAAATTTTAAAAATCCATTTTAATCGTTAATTGATGAATAATTTTGCTGCATTAGATAATATTGCTAATACCTACATATGTTTTCTTTATATTTTTTAGGATTTACAGTATGATACCAAAAAGATTTTTAGCATGGAAATTAATTGTTGAGGAACATATAGCAGAAATAAAATCTGAATATATGTTTTCCATGAAAAAGGCTATAATTGATTTCATTTTATCTGATTCAGTCAAGCCGGTCGAGTCTGTAAGAACGGCTCCTTTTAAAACACCGTCACCAACTTTAATTGCTGGCAATGACAATAATCCAAGGTATTGTACGATTTAATAATTATTTATTTTTATATTAAAGCAACTTCATAAACTTGTTTGATATTAAAAAATACTTTAACTATCTAGATTAAATTTAGATTTATTTTGCAATATTTATTTATTTTGCTTTGCGAGAGAAAAATGAAAATGATCAAACAAATGAATCCTCTTTGAACAAATAAGACCTCTTTGAACTTCATTTTATTCAGACGTTGGCCATAAAAGTTAACTACTCTTGACAAAATTGCAAACATCCACTTTTATTAGGTATAGAACTATAGAGTAATGTAAAAGAAGAAGTTGTATGGCAGCTACTCGAACTCACTGCAGTAAGCCAACAAAATTCTGAACCAACTTTGGCCATAAAACTAAACTACTTTTGGCAAAATTTCAAATTTCTGACTTTACCATGCATAGAGTTATTTTCATATAAAAAACGAAGTTGTATATAAGGTACTCGAACCCATCGAGCGAAATGGCTGGATTTCAATAGCGATCGGATAAAAACGAATTTGTGAAAATTTCAAAACCCTAGCTCCGTTATTTTTTAAGTTATCATGCAGACGGAAGCACATACATAGCTAAATTGATTTACATTTCGATTCTGATCCTATCCATACCTTTGAGTCTATATCAATCCCCCTCTTTCTCTGCGTCACAAACGTAATGGCAAATTTACATTTTGATTCTGATCCGATCAATACCTTTGAGTCTATATCAATCCATCTCTTTCTCTGCGTCAAAAACGTAATGGCAAATTTAGTATACCCTTTTGACTTATAATAGTAGAATTATATAAAATTATAGAATTTTCATCTTTTAAAATTACACTATTACTAAAAATGCCCAAATTTTTATTGGAAAATTTAATTTTTGTATCATCTATAGTTAATATATCCTGAGCTAACAGGTTTTGTCTACTAAGTAAAATATTGTCTTTTATTTCGTCAATTAGTGTATTTAAATCTTAAGAATTTTACCATAAAACATATTATGTACTCGTATAATATTTTATAAATTTAAAACAAAATATTTTTATAATAAACGATTAAATTCCTTTTTTTTTAATTTTTATTATATCATATGTTTTATTGAATTACCATTGGTTATATATAACTAAGACATTGTTAACGATACTTAAGCTATGCTTCATTTATGTAAAATTTATTTTTATATTTAAATGAATTATATGAAAAGTTCTAAATTTGTAATTGTATTTTAGAAATACACTAGCAGATTTACCCGGCGTTGCTCGGAAGCTTGCATTTTGTAAAAATGTAAGTCTCAGACAGTTTTTTTGAAATACTACTTTGCTTATAAATGAAGCCAGGTTTGTTGAGTTCCGTTAACCCATTGTGGCCAAACAGCCTTTTATAGGTTTTTTCTTTGCTTTGCTATATATTAGAAATGATTTAACCGAATAACTTCAAATTCAGTATATGTGTTCCTCTTTAAAAATGAAGTTCACTTTACTAACAGACTTCGAATTTGTTAACCCCTGCCGACCCGACGATTATTAAAAAAAAAATTTGTAAGTAAATTACGTCCAATTTTTGAAAGTAGGTACAACTTCTTTGAATTAGGAGAATGCTTAAAAAAATGTTTTATCGAGTTCTTTTAACCGATTGCGAAACAAAAACTTTAAAAATCGGTTTGCAAAACAGTTTGAACGATTATCTCAAATTTTTCTATACATTTTGCTTCTTGACAATTTAGTGCTCCTTGACGATAGAGTTGAGGATGGTAGGTTTCCGGCGAATAATGTTAGCTGAATTAAAATGATTATAGGTTAAAGGGGTATACTAAATTTGCCATTGTGTCATTATACTATGTCAATAGTAGTTTTCTTGAATAGCCACCGTTTGAATAGAATATTGTCGATGGTTTAGAAAAGGTTTAAAAATCTGCTTTTCAACTTATATTTTGTTTTTGTACTTACCTGAAAGTTGTACTACGCTCTTCCTCGTTTTCTTATGATTTTATGAGAGAAATGTAGGCTTCCTTTTTGGAAAAACTGTTTTAAATTCCTATGTATTTAAGCATAATTTTAGTGTAAAATTTAAACAGCAATTTTACACTGAAATCTATTTTTAAAAAACAACAACTGCAAAGTAAATAAAAAACAAAGACTTACGAAAAAATGTAGAGAAGGAAAATGTTATGTTATTTAAATTTAAAGATACATATTATTATTCGGATTCTTTATAAGCTTTATTTTTATTATTATCAATACTATTTTATTTACCTTTTGCACTATTTGAGACTATTTAAGGAGAGAAAAAAAATTAGTCTTATTAATTAAGTACGCTTTTGGAATAAAGGTTAACTTGCGTTAATACCAAAAATTTGAAAATTTCATTGAATTTTTGCGTAAAATGTGTAAACAGGTCAAAACCAAATTAACCCTGTGGGTTTTTACAATTAAAATGCTGGTATAAAATTTTCAATAATATTCTTTTAATCGTTTAAGCAAATAAAATTTATAGAAAACTTCATGGCGTCGTCGTGGAAAACGGGTTAATCGAACTTAACTAAAACTTTTTGCAGCCTCCCTTTTAGACTGCAAAATCAACTTTTAAAATTGGACACAAATCGGAAACACAAAATTTTTTGAAAGCCCGCCAGGCCGAAATGGGCTAATTTATTCCAACCAAATTTATACAACTAATTCCGGTTGGTAATAGGAACTTTTGTGTTTTGACTCGACATTAAAAACATTGAAAAAGCTTCATTGGGCCCTCGGTTAACCGAACTATACAAAAATTTGTGTCGGCCTCTCTTTTCGACTGCAAAATCACCCTGTAAAATTGCACACAAAACGGAAACAGAAAATTTTTGGAAGCCCGCCAGGCCGAAATGAGTTAATTTATTCCAGCCAAATTTATACAACTAATTCCGGTTGCTAATAGGAACTTTTGTGCAAAATTTCAAGTTAATCGGTCAAACCGTTTTGACTCGACATACAAAAAACGAAAAAGCTTAAAACGGTTCTGGAGCCGCAACCTGTTGACTTATAAAATTGTGACATAGCCTATGTCACCCCGCGGGCTCTCAGAATTATTTCTTTAAAATTTTGTGACAATCGGAACAGTGGTTTTCACGTGAATGCTGAACTAACAAACAAACAAACAAACAAATTTTCTCTTTTATATATAAGATTTATTGCATATTTTGCGTTTATAAGCTTTTCTAATAGGTACATAAACTAACCATTTAAAATAATTGCAATATTGAAAAATTTTAATTAAATATATTATGCTTTGATTAGCTTTTTGCCACAAAATTTAATAATTAAAATTTTTTCACATTTGTAATTGAATTGTTATAAATATATTTCATTTATCTCAAGTTGTTTGTTTTTTAATATTTTTAAAAAGATAAATTAGTAAGAATTTGTAATATTTTTTAATAGATAGTGTAATTAGAAAATGTTTTTAGTATTATAAAGTTAATTTGGTTAGCTATGTCTTAAGATCTAATTAATAACAGCTTTTATGGTGTTAAAATGACTTATTAAATTTCAACCAAATAGGTGAAGGTAATTTCTAAGTCGGTTGCACCGACTGACTGTTTCTTTACTTGTTTTTAAGTTCAAAATTATCGTTTTTATTATACCCGTATGACTATATAGTCCAAGGGTATAATAAATTTGCCATTACGTTTGTGACGCAGAGAAGGAGGGGGGGTAGATATAGACTCAAGTGTATGGATCGGATCAGAATCGAAAAATAAATCGATTTAGCTATGTATGTCCGTCCGTCCGTCCGTCATCACGATAACTCAAAAAGTAAAGGAGCTAGGATTATGAAATTTTCACAAATTCGTTTTTATGCAAAAAACGGAATCGAGTTTTAAATTCAACCATTTTGGTCCACGGGTTCGAGTACCTGCCATACAACTTCTAATTTTATATGAGCATTACTCTATACCTATGGAAGCTGCGTGTCTGAAATTTTGCCAAAAGTAGTTTAGTATAATGGCCAAAGTTACTACAAAATTTGGTTGGTCTACTGCAGAGGGTTCGAGTAGCTGCCATACAACTCCTTCTTTTATTTGAGCTTTACACTACACCTAAATGAAGCTGGGTGTCTGAAATTTTGCAAAAAATAGTTTAGTGTAATGGCCAAAGTTACTGCAAAATTTAGTTGGTCTACTGATGACGGTTCGAGTAGCTGCCATACAACTCCTTCTTTTATATGAGGATTACACTACACCAAATGAAGCTGGTTGTCTGAAATTTTGCCAAAAATAGTTTAGTGTAATGGCCAAGGTTACTGCAAAATTTGGTTGGTCTACTGCAAAGGGTTCGAGTAGCTGCCATACAACTCCTTCTTTTATATGAGCATTACTCTACACCTAATAAAGTTGAATGTTTGAAATTTTGCCAAAAGTAATTAACCGGATGATATAATGTATATGTTACGGTCATACGGGTATCCCAGGGTTGACACAGTCTACTCTACTGCACTCTTCCTCGTTTTTATTTAATTTTTCAATACGTTTTATTTTTTCGCTTTCAAATTTAGTTTTCAAATTTTTTATGTTTGTTTCATTACAATTCTTTGTAAGGAAATCAATAGGTTTTAGGCTTGTGGTTGAATGAATAGTATTGTTGTATGAGTTAATGATGTTATGGAGGTTTTCCGTATTATAGTCGGCATTCATGACTCTTAAATGTTAATTAGATGAGCCGTGAAGCCTCACTATATCGCTGTTACCTGTTTTTGATTCAGCGGTAGTTTGATCAAAGTTTATACCATATTCTTTTAAAAATAGGTCAACTAAATTATAAACTATGCACGTATGTCCTTCAGATATGAGTCTATCCATTTTACGTAAGTATTGAATTCTTTGTTTAATGCAATCTAAAATAGACATCCAGCTCCGGTCGTTTAATGGTGACGTACTTTGAAAACTTATCTGTAGTTGTCAAATAGATTTTGTTTCTATCAGGATAACGTATATCCATGGGTACAATATCGTTAAACTGTTTTGTGTCATCAGAAATTTTGAAAGGTATTTTAGCAGGATTTCTATCGTGCTTTGCTATATTTCATACTTCGCAGTTGTTTCTAGTTTTACTAATTTCGACTAAAAGATTGGGGTAATAGTATTTTGTTTTTATTTCGTTAAAAATTTTGTTTATTACGTGATTATTATGTTGCCTAAATGTTGGCTTTTGATAATCGTAAGTGTCACCTTTCTATTTGTTACATATTCTGTCAGTTTAATTGAAGATTTTTGGAATTAAAAATTTTTATTATTAGAGAAATATTTTTGGTAAAGATTTTAGAATTGTAAAAATAATTGTGTATTATCGCAAAAAATACACATTAATACGTTGTCTACTATAATTTCTTTCCCGATTTTTAGAAGATCGCTACATCTTGTAACGGAAATAATATTTAAGATCTTTTATGCACTATTTTTAATTTGAAAGTTTCCTTAGTATCTTCTTGCAACTAAATTTGATTTTTAAAGAGATTTAACGGCTTCTGAGTAATAAAAATTAAATCACATTAATACGTTTAACATTAAATCAGATGAATCTTCTTGTGCACTATGTGTTGTAGCATCAGTTGACTGAATCCTTTTCATTTTCAGAATTAAAAAATTTATTCATGCATCTAATTAT
Source organism: Dolichopus griseipennis (assembly GCA_963082915.1). Lineage (NCBI taxonomy): Eukaryota > Metazoa > Arthropoda > Insecta > Diptera > Dolichopodidae > Dolichopus > Dolichopus griseipennis. The sequence goes on from CAUJBZ010000002.1 coordinate 26,433, forward strand.
GAATATTTATAATTTCCACGTTTTTCTTTTCGACAATTTAACCAAACAAATGGTCGATGATCTGTCTTAATATTAAAACTTTCGTTTTAAGATGTGAGGTTGGAATTGATGAGTAGACCATACAATCGCGAACAGTTCTTTCTTAATCGTTGAATATTGGGTCTTGTGTTTATTAAGAGTTCTAGATTTAAAAGATATAGGGTGATTACGCTATAACAGGACAGCTACAATTGCTACATTTGATGCGTTGTTGCTACTACAAAATGTTTATCAAAGTTTAAATGAACAAGAATTGGATTGCTGGTTAATAAAGTTTTAAGCATTTTAAATTTTTATCATTTAAGTTTATTTTGATTCCTTTTTTCAAATATTTTATTAATAGATGTAATTTTTTAGCATAGTCTCTAATGAATTTTCGATAAAAATTCAGTGACTCCTAAGAAACTTTTTATTTCTCTCTGGGTTTCGGAAGTTTAAAGTGTAGCTATTTGAACTTTGACATTCACCTCTGTAAGCTTAGAAAAAATTTTTTGAATTGAATCTAAGTGTTCTTGCAAAGAGCTTGAAAAAATTGTATAGCTTGAAATAATTGTATAACACATGTTTTGTTGATAAATTATTTCAAAACGTTGTTCATAAGCATTTGGAACATTGCGTGTAGATTTTTAAGCCCGAAAGGCATCCTCAAAACTTCGTAATGGCCCATTGTTGTAGAAAATGCTGTTTTGCAGCTTCTTTAGGGTCCACTTCGAGTTGGTGAAATCCTTTAGCTAAATCGAGTGTATTAAAGTAATTAGCTTTACCCAGTTTTTCTAGAGCATCATTAATATTATGAATAGGAAACCTGTCTTCTATTGTGATTTCATTTAAGTTTCTATAATCGATTACAATACCCCATTTTTGTTTTTCACTGTTATCAATTTTTTTGGAGACAACCCAAATGGACGAATTATATGGAGAAATATAATGTTTTCTTATTTTGTTTCGAAGCATTTCTTCGATTTTATTTTCCATCTCATTTTTATAGATTTCCTGGTAGCTTTGAATACACTGGTATTTCATTCTTTGTTTCTATTGACTACTTTATATGATTAGTGAATGATAAGTCATCACCATCCTTATGAAATAACTTTTTGTTTTTTAAAATAAGTTTATGTAAAAGTTTAATTTTCTTTTAATGAGAAGTTTTAATATAATTTAGTAAATTAAAATTTTTATAATTATTTAAAAATAACTCAATGGAATTTTCTTTATAACTACTTTGATAGTAAATTTCCTCGCCTTCATTTAAAGGAAAATTAATTGTTGTATTTTTGTTTGAAATTTCCGATTTTTGTAATTAATAGGAGCTTTCAAAGGTAATAAAATATTATTGCCCATAAGACCTTCTAATTTATCGTGAAATTTGATTTCAAAAAATTTTGCAAAGAAATTTTTCACAAAATTTGAAATAGAGGAAATGCACAATGTATATTAGTATGTACATTATGTTCTAAAGCCTTAGGATACTGTGCGTCAATTAATGTTTTCCATTTGGGTCGACAAAACCATGGATTTATTATGCTGCAGGATCAATTAAAAATCTTAGTCCTTTAACGCTTTTATTTATTGTTATATAGGGGAATAGTTTCGGCGAGGATTTTGAAAATTTCCAATTTCATTGGTAACAATTTCCATGGGTACATTTTTTTTTTGATGCTGCTTCGGTTGATTATAAGTTCTATTAGAATTTTGAGAATATTTCCTGCTTGGATTTTTATTAGAATACATGAACCGATTACTATTATTATTATTATTGAAGTTATTACTACTTTTTTTAGTTACTTAGTTTTTAGTTATTATTATAGTTACTATTAAAATTATAATTACTATTATTATTGTTCTAAGAATTTTTATTTTTATTCGTATTTTTTGATAGAAAGTTTTGCCGATTTGACGCCGAGTTGTAATTTCTTCTATTTTATTCTTCTGGTTTCTATTTTGTTAGTTCTAATGTTGTTATTGACCTTCAAGAATAATTTCGTAAGCTTTATCAATTGAATCAGGATACCTCCTAATAATAACACTACGAGCAGGTTTTGATATATTGTTTTTGAACGTTTCTAAGGCTATTCGTTTATTACTTGTCAACGGTTCAACCCCTAAACTGTTACTTAGTTTTTAACTTAATTCAACTTATTGTAGCTTATAATTATACTAGTAAAAAAACCTGTCGGACGACAGGTATAATTTAATTTTTCTTTTTATATATGGATATTATTTTTTCCTGCTATTGCGCTACTGAATTAATAAAAGGAAATTCGTTACCTAAAGAATATTAAGTTTACATTATAATAGTTAGTTATTAGTTGTGTAAGTGATATTTAAATAAAAGTATAGATACTGAAATGTAAAAAATTTCTGTATATGTACGTTTTTATTATAATTTTCTGTATCTACATGTTAACAGATTTCTCATACGTTTTGATTTTTTTTTTCTGTTCATAATTTACATTTTATCAGTTTCATTTTTTCTTTCTCTTTTAAATGTAAGGATTTTTAATTAGAAGTATGTTACATGTGTGAATAGCACATAACATTAACATAATGCAACAGCAGCAGCGTCCTTTATTATATTTTTAATAAAAAATAAAAACTACAAATTGTAGTTAGTTATTAGTTCTGTAAGTGATATTTAAATAAAAGTATACATACTGAAATGTAAAAAATTTCTGTATAGGTACGTTTTTATTATAATTTTCTGTATCTACCTGTTAACAGATTTCTCATACGTTTTAATTTTTTTTTTTTCTGTTCATAATTTACATTTGATCAGTTTCATTTTTTCTTTCTCTTTTGTATGCAAGGTTTTGTAATTAGAAGTATTTTATATGTGTGAATAACACTTAACATAACATAGGGTACGCTAGTCAGTTTTTAGCACATTTTAAAAAATTTTGTAAAAATGTGCCTATATAGCTTCACTCTGTCCGTCCGTCCGTCCGTCCCTTTTTACCTACGATTAACTAAAAAATATCAGAAATGGATAGGTATTGCAATAAAAATAATTTAATGTTAAAACTTTTTTTTGTAGCCCCCCCCGTTACGGAGCTACAGCCCCACAAAGTCGAAAAAAGCCTCATATTTAAACAGTTATAATTAGAGTTCTATAAGGTATATTTCCAACCTGGAAACGGTAACTGACAGCTGTTCTTATAAGCTTTACAAATTTTTAAAAACCAATTGTATAGGGTTACCATACGGTACTAAAATTTACCGTTATTCAAAACTAAGTTTTACAAAATTTTTGGTCCCTCATAACTTCGGAACGGCTAAATCTAGAAACTTGAAATTTTGGGAGAAGTTAGATCCTTAGAAATAAGTAAGAGTCAGTTAACAAAATTTTTCTGTCACGCCCCCTCTTTAGGAGCTGTAAGGGGTCGAAAATTGAAATTTTGCTAAAAATTTAGCTTTTAAACACCTATAACTTGAATACCTGTCAAAATTTTTTTTTATTTTTATACAAAATTGAAAGCTCCAAAACGAAAGTTTCAATAAGTGTCAAAGGTTTTTTTAATTTTGACTTTGTCCGTCCGTCCGTATGTTTACAAAAACTTTTACACCGTTTGAAATAGATTAAAGAAATTTTAACCACGGGTAGATATTACAAAAAAATTAATTTCGTAGAAGAATTTTTTTCTGTAGCCCCACCCGTTACGGAGCTACAGCCCCCCAAAATTTGAAAAAGCCCTATTTTTAAATTGTTATAACAAGAGTTTCTTTAAATGTATTTTTAATCTGAAAACGGCAAAAGATAGCCCGTTTTATACGCTTTACAAAAATATAAGGTTTTAATGTATAGGGTTACCATACGGTACTAAAATTTACCATTAAGCTAAACTCAACTTTTGCAAAATTTTTGGCCCCATATATCTTCTAAACGGTTCAACATAGGGTCTTGAAATTTTGGGAGAAGTTAGGTCCTTCAAAATTAGTAGGAGTCGGTTAACAAAATTTTTTTGTCACGCCCCCTGTTTAGGAGCTATAAGGGCTCGAAAATTAAAATTTTGCTATTTTCAACCACCTGTAACTTTAACACCTGTTCAAATTTTTTTTTACAAATATACAAAATTTACAGCTGCAGTATTACATTTCAACGTATGTTAAAGGTTTTTCTTAAATTTGAAAGGGTCTCTTTAAATTGAAGAAATTGTTTCTTACTTTTAACCATTTTTGGTTAGATAATAATATTCTAGGTAAAATTCCAAATTTTGTTGCAGTTCAAAATTGATTTCCTAGAACCGAAAAAAATGGAAAGGAGAGGACAGGAGGGGGTGGGCAGATCCATCATAAGTTTGCTAAGCAAAAATTTGGGAAGCTTCCCCATTGAAGGGCTACTAGGTCTTCAAAATTAAAACTTTTATGTTCTTATAAAACAGTAACTTATTAACCAGTGTAAGTTTTTTCAAAATTAAACGTTAACATTGAAGCTCCATTATATTTTGCACTTATTAACAGGTTTTCTTGAGTGCATTGGGGTTATATTCTAAGTAATTCACTATTAGTCATACAATTAATTATTAATGAAATAACAAAATTATAATATTATCATAATATATATTTTTATAAAAATAAATGATAAAATACTCAGTAAGAAACTGTATATAATTTTGAAAATGTGCTTTTTAAAAACCCTTGGTTTTTTCCCCTCACTTGTTTTTTTTTTGGTTTTTATTAAACAATCTTTATGTAAATGCTACGGTTCGTATACGGTTCGATTATGTATATATAACTGGCTCTACGAGTCTCCGACCGACTTCACATAATTTCTCCTTTGGTCTCTATTCTGGACAGCTGTTCTCCATAAGCCCGACAAACCTAAATTGCGATAGCCCTATCCTACTTCTTTTTATCTTAGTTTTGGTCTGCCTCTGCTACGTACACCATATGGGTTGGATTCAAAAACCATTATCACCGTATAGTTTTCTTCCCTTGTTACAACATGTCCTAGCCAACGACGTCTTTATATTTTTACTTTCTTGACTAGATTTATATTGACGAAGAGTGCGAATAGTTCTTGGTTATATCTATGTCTCGGATACCCAGTTATATTTACATGACCAAAGATCTTTCGTAGGATTTTCCTCTTCCCAATGCATCTAACAAATTTTAATCGTTTTTCGACATTGTCCATGATTCTGAGCCATAAATCAATGCTGGAACGATGAGGGTGTTGTACCGCGTTGTCTTCGTTTTATAGCTAATATATTTGGATTTCATTTGTTTGGCTAATCCAAAAAAGCATCTGTTCGCTAGAAAAATCCTACGTTTGATTTCTTGGCTGGTGTTATCACCTCGAAGTTGTAATCACCAAAAGTTATTATCCTAGTCTTCGTGTTTTCTGTTGGCCTTTGTAATATATACGCCCGTATTTTCTGTGATATTCTTTCATTCCAGATCCTGTCCAGTTCAAGGCTTTGATTGCGGTTATATCTGCTTTATATTTGCTGAGGGTGTTTATCTGCTCATAAGATGCACCTGTAGCAGATAGTGATTGTAGATTCCAAATATAAATTCTAAGATCATTGTCCTTTTTTCGTTTGCCGGGTTCGTTTCCGTAAATTCCTCCTGTTCTTTTATCTTTAGGTTTTCTAATAATCTTGTTTTATGGTTAAGTTATTAGCCTATGATCATAAAGTAACTTTATACTCTATTCACGTAGAACAAAAAAGTTAGGCAAGTTTTTTTATTTCATAAAATCAACTTTATCGTATTTTAGTTTATTTTTATTTTAATTTTAATTTTTTTTATTTTTTTGTTTGTATGTCAATCGTTGTGTTTACATTTGTGTATATTTTTTCTTTGTTTTTTTTTTTGTATGTATATCATATCAATCGCTGTATCATGTATGTACGCAATTTGTATAAAATAAAAAAATATTGATAGAAAAAGATGAATGAAATTTATTTTTTTTGCTTTATATTTTTTTGCTTGCATTATTCCAAATCTTTCAAATCGTTAGAAAATATTTCCATAAATTGTCTTCTAATGTACCTATGTATTTCAAATTTTCGTTAGTTTAAAATAGGTATGTAAAATTTTTTCATAATTTTTAGGGTTTTAACTACCTAATAAAAAAATATAATTAAAAATTTTTGTTTATCTTGTTGAAAATTTGTTTTATTATTTTATTTTTTAATTTAGAAATTCTAAAAGAGAAAAAGCCGGGTAAAATATATTATGGAAAAGTATATAAGTAAGCTTTCAAAATTCATATTCTATTCGGCATTAAAAACCCTTTAAGTATGTAAATACACATTATAAAATATACATATGTATGTAATTTGCGATGTCTCTTTTGTTTTGCCGGAACCATAATCAGAAAAACCACTAATTTCATCCAGTGCACTATTATAGTATAGCCTTCTAATGGCTATTTCATCGAATACCAATACAGTTAACCTTTCAATTAAATCTTTTTCTGAGAATATAATGCCTAACTCATATTTTTTATGTTAAGACCTATATTTAAATGTTTGATAGGGATCCGTCTATTAATGGAACTAAAATGGGGCAAATTAAGTTTTACTTCATTTCTCAAAATTTATAACCCTTTTAGTGAATTAAAATGAATATTTATTGCTACGTTGTTTTCATCTTCGGACCATTTGCTAATACTTTTAAAATTCATTTTTAAAAGTTGTTTGGCTTCGATATGTAAGTGAAACTGCCTGTTAATAATGCTACATAAAGATAAATCCTGTTTTTCTTTTTTTAATTTTTGCCTTAAATTTTTATTTTGATTTTTTAAGTAAATGATGTTCTTTTATACCCTACACCTATAGAAGGGGTATATTAACTTTGATATGGTGTTTGTAACCTAAATGAAGCGAGCTAGATATGGGAAAGGATATATATTTGTGATCAGCGTGACCTCCCTAAGCACGATAACTCAAAAAAAAATGGAGCTATCTTGATGAAATTTTAGCTGTGGATTACAAGGACTGAAAGTACGGCGGAGATTGCATATGGGCGAAATTGGCCCATTGGTTCGGGTTCTGAACCTTTTAATCGGCCTAAGGGCTAACGGACATTTATAAAAAATCACGATAACTCGACAACGAATGACGCTATCTTCATCAAATTTGTGCTGTAGCTTACTAGTAATGAAACTACGGCGGGGATTTGGTACTGTGGCGATTGGACAATGGGTTCGGAACTTAGTACTTTTTGATCGAATTTAGGCCAAACGAGCATAATTCCGATACCAATGAAGATAGTACCTCCAAATTTGGCATAAGGGTATCTCTTTCCATTTCCTTAGTGTTCTTGAAATTTGGGACCAATTGGAATAGTGAGTCGGGTACCAGCCAAACAGTTCCGAAGACCATAAAGTATATTTTCGATATTAATAAAGATAGTAACTTAAAAACAAATGTAGAAGCTTTAAATTTGGCACAGGGGATGGATTTTTGTTGCGCGTCCTCCTAATTTTGGATCAAACTCATTGGTGGTTCAGTACTCCTCTTAGACCCTCCAAGGTTTAAAAGCTTATTATCGAAATTAATAAAAATAGTAACTTAAAATTAAGATAGGAACGAAATTAGGACAATAACGTTCCAATTGTGTAGAAGGGTTTTGAGTATTAAAAGTATGACGAGGACTGAAAAATTTTCAAAAAGCACATTCAAATTTCTTAAATTTTTGTTGGAATAGCATTTAGTGCTTGAATAAAAAAAAAACAAGAATAAAAATATTAAATAAAATTTTTTAAAAATAATCGTCCAACTTGATAAGGAAATATAAACAATTGTACATACATCGATTGACAAACAAACAAAATAAAAAGAAAAATAAAAAAAAGCAAAGAAATAGTTTCAATTTGGTTTTACTATGTATACCAAAAATACGGTAATCTTTTTACGATAATGCGGTGATTTCAAATACTGTAATTTTAATTTTTAATTATTTAAAGGTGATTTTAAATCAACAAAATTGACTAAAATTTTTTGTTCTAGATGAATGCTCTATGTATATGATTTGTTTATGCTATGATCAACTTCGTACATTAAAGTGCAAAAAAGTACATTTGAATAAAAACTAACTATCAAAAAATATAAATGGATCAATTTGTTAGATATTTTATTATCTGAAGGCTCAACGTAAAGAAGAAAAAGGCAAAATATAAGAAGTTGTTCTAGAATTTATTTTTAAAAATGATGATAAAAGGTGAGCAAATCAAAATTATTTTGTTTAGTAATTCGTAATGTTTACTAATGATATAAAATTTAGTTTTATGAAGAATTTTAGGTTGAATAAAACAGCATTTGATTAAGGTTTGTGAGAATAGATACCTCAAAGATATCAAATTCATAGCAGCTACAATAAGTTAATTTTCATTTAATTTTTTTTTTTATATGTTAAGCAAAAAATACAATAAAACAGATTATTAATTTTATATTTGACGTTTTGTGGTTGTTCTACAACGGTCACAGTTTTATTTTAAATGATACAATAAAAAGCAATTTAGAAAATTTGCTCTCATACGTTTACAGCTTACGTTTTCCAAGATAAGAATTTTGTACGTTTGAAGTTTTTTTCATACGTACGTTTACCACGATAAGCACCAATAAAAATAAAAAAATAAATTTTATTCTTTATTAAAAAAAGATTTTGTTTTTAATTTATAAAATATAAAGCATAATATATTTTATAGTAAAATTCTTATCCTTTTAAAAATATAAAAATGTTAAATGAGAACGGAAATAGGAAATAGTGTATAAAATTTGAAGTGTCTATCTTTATTAATTTGGAAGTTAAGCTTTTTAATGTTGGGATTTCTTATGCACCTGACCAACAAATACAACTAAGTGTAAATTTAGGGGACAAAATGGAAATAGGAAAAAACACCGTTATACCAAATTTAAAGATTCTATATTTATTTTAAATTGCTTTGTTTATTAATTTCGAATATATGTTTTGAGGTATTGGGTGTAGGCACGGCCGTCCGTAGGCACGATAACTCAAAAATAATAGATCTATTTTGAAGAAATTTTAACTGTAGGTTATTAGGACTGAAAGTACGGCGGGGATTGCAAATGCACGAAATCGGCCAATGGTTTCGGATTCTAAACCTTTTAATCGGTTCAAGGGCTAACGAACTAATAAAAAATAACGATATCTTAACAACTCATGACGATATCTTAATCAAATTTGTGCTGTAGGTTACTAGTAATGAAACTACGGCGGAGATTGCGTACGGTCGAGATTGGACCATGGGTTCAGAACCTAGAACTTTTTGATCGAATTTAGTCCAAGCGAGCATGGTTCAGTACCCCCCAAGGTTTATAAGCTTATCATCGAAATTAAGATAGAACGTTCCAATTGTGTACAAGGGTTAACTAGTATTGAAAATATGACAGGGACTGCATAGGCTAACTTAAAAACACCATAATTCAAATAATAAAGCCGCTATTTTGATGAAATTTAAACTCTAGGTTACTAGTGATGAAAGTACCATGGGAACTGGTTCTGATCGATTTCCGACAATGAGTACGAATTCTAGAAGCTTTTGATCGATTTGAGGCCAAACGAGTATAATTCGAAGCCAAAGAATGTATTTCCTATTTCCTATGTGTCCCCAAAATTTAGACTTAATTGAAGTGATGATTCAGGTGCCTCCTAAGAAATCCTAAAATTAAAAGCTTATCTTCGAAATTCATGAAGATGGAAACTTTAAATTTAATACACGAGGGTTCTTTCCTATCTCCGTTTTTATCTAACACTTTTATATTTTTAAAAGGCTAAGAATTTTACCATAATTTTAATAAACGATTAAATTCTTTTTTAATTTTCGTTACATCATATATTTTATTGAATTATTAATATAAGTGATATATATAATTAAGACATTGTGGGTATGGATAGTTTCATCGACTGACTGTTTCTTTGCTTGTTTTAGTTTATCTATTATTTCATTTTCAGTAAATTTATTGTTCATATGCACTGTTTCGAATTTTGGATTTATTTCAACAGGAATTGTGATATCATATCCCTCTTTCATTTTTTTTTCGAGGTCTGTTTTTATTTTTTTAAGATTTTCTTTAGAGTCCGTTTTAATTTAAATACTAACACTGCTTGCGATATTTTTTATTTTTAAATTTTTTGGATATATACCTACATTTTTAAGTCTTGTTTTGATGAGGCACTTTTTTTTTTTTAATTATTAATGGTAGATCTTTTTTCATTACAATTGGAAAGTCTTTCAAATTCACCTATATTTCCATGATATTCATTCACAATTTTTTTTAAATTATTGCACACCTTATCATTTTTTTTCATTGAACTTTTAAATGATTCATTCACCTTTTCGCTTTCATTTTTGAAACTTCCGTAATTTTGTGCATTTTATCAATTTATTGTTTTTGAATATTTTTAATTTCATCTAACCTCTTCATTTAATTATTTTCGATGGATCTAAGTAATTTCATAACCGGTTCGTTATGTTTTATTGCCGTTTCAAAGTCTTCTTTGTATTCCTTGAGATGTTCATTATTTATCGCTACCGCTTGTTCCATATTCTGCAATACCAGGTCTACATTTTGTATATACTGTCATCACAGATAAATTTAACATTTTGATTTGCGCACAGCATACTAATTGTGGATTGATCCACACCAGAACATTTAAAAGCTTCATTGAAAACTTTTACATATTCCATATTTAATTCCTGTTTCACCTTAAATTTTCATCTTGCATTTGTGACACGACGCCATTCTAAGTAATTAAAATTATTTTATTTTTTTATTTGTCCCCGATAATGTTATTTTATTAATTAATTTTCCGTTACCGTTTAAATTAATTAAAATTTGTACCGATAAAGAAAATTAAAACACGTCCGTATAGTTTTGAATTTAATCAATAACTGAAAAAATTAAATGTTAGATCATTGAACATTTAAATTGTCAATGCAATCAATTTTTATATTTACTGTTTGCCGATTTTCTAATAAATAATTTGCCATTTTTTACCCACATAAATTCAAGTATATTCTTTTTTTACAATTCTCTAACTTTTTTGTTTAGATAATTAAAATGAGGCGTTAGCTTCTCGTTCAGAAAAATAATTTTATTTTCAATTCTTTCGTCACTGTTTAACAACTACATTGTTTATTTCTTTTTCTTAGCAGATTTTAATAAATTATTTTTTGTTTCTATATGTTTAAATCTTATTATTATTTTTTTTAGCTCACCTATTTTTATTGAATTTTTAATTCTATATGCATCTTTCATTTTATCCTCATTTATATTTATTCCAGCTTCAGCAGATATTTTTGTAACAATAGTTTTTGGTTTCTCGTCTTTTATTTTATCTACTCCGCATATTTTAATATACTTAGCATAAGCCCTCTGCTTTAATTTTTGCAATTTAAATATGTTTTTCTTAATATCTTGCTTTAATTCACTGTTTTCGTTTTTTAAGTTTATATTTTCTTCAATCAATCCATTGATATATTCCTTAATGTCCGCAACCTCTTTTTTTAATGTTTTGTAACTTAGGCAAACCCTCCTTATGTACTGATTAATTTTTAAGATAATATTCAGCTTGTTTTCAGTCTTGTTTGCACTAATGGTCGCTTCCGTTTTATTTATATTGTCATTGGATGTACAGGTGCATGTGTTGATTTTCTTGTTTCGTTTTGTTTTGCATAGTGGACAAAGCTAATATTTATTAACATCTTGTGTATGTCCTCGAAAAACTTCATCTTCTAGTCCTGTGGAACTATCAACCTAATTAATAAATTAAATTACTTCAAACTAATTTTCCCCAAGATTAAACACGTCCTTCAACTTCTTTTTTTATATAGGCAAAAAGCCCTATATTTAAATTATTATAACAAGAGTTCTGTTAGATATATTTTCAATCTGAAAACGACAAACGATAGTTGGTTGTATAAACTTTATAAATTTTTAAAGGCAAATGTTTAGAATTGCCATACGGTACTAGAATTTAACATTACAACAACTTAATTTTGGCAAAATTTTTGGCCACACATATCTTTTGAACGGTTCAAGCTAGAGTCTTGGAATTTTGGGAGAAATTAGATACTCAGAAATTAGTATTGAAATTTTTTTGTCGCGTCCCCTGTTTAGGAGTTCGCAAATTGAAATTTTGCTATTTTTAAACACCTGTAACCTGAATACCTGTTCAAATTTATTTTTTTACAAATATTCAAAATTTAAAGCTGCAGTAATATATTTCAACATTATGTTTAGGTTTTTCTTAAATTCAAAAGGGGTTCTTTAAATTCAAGAAATTGTCTCTTAGTTTTAAACATTTTTGCTTAAATAATAAAATTTTAGGTAGAATTCCAAATTTTGGTGGAGTTCAAAATTGAGTAGTAATAATAGCATTTTGGCATGGGAATTCTGAACCAGAAAGAGATAGCAATACTTATGCAAATTAGTCGTATTGACTGGTGGCGCTTGTATAATTTTATTTCCTGAAAAAAGCTTTTTGTAAATAATAAAGGTCAGGTCAACTCGATAATGTATAGAATAAGAAAGTGAAATGATTTTTTTTATATTGATCTAAAACAGGTTGTGTTGTACTATAATTACACAGTCTATGTTAATAATATGCAAGAATGTTGTTTTTTAATAAACAGATTTTACAGTGTGTTTAGAAATAATGTCAACTATAAGGTCAACTAGATATTATAATATAATGTAAAACAAGTAAGTACAATGAACTAAAACAGGTGTTGTGTAAACTTGGATAAACTAGATAATGTAGAACAAGTAAGTGCAATGATCTTGTTGTAATAGTTTAGTAGCATAGATAATTGTAATAAGTAAATGTAAAAATATAGTACAGAATTGTAACAATAAAAAACGTAAATTAAATTTTATATAATATCGTTTTTATTCACCCAAGAATTGTGATCTTTATCCAAACCTAACCATTTAACAAAAACCTGATTTCCTTTTCTTTTCAATATTTTTTCAACAAGTTTCAGGATCTTTGACATGAGTAACTTCGGGATCTTAAAAAGAAGTTGAAATCGGTGTTTTTGTATAATCAAGTAAGTTGTAATTAATCGGATTTTTGCGTTTTACTTCTTTAATTGTGAATATTTCTGTTGACCAGTTTGGTTGATAACCTTTTGCAAAGTTTCCTTTGTATTTACTTATGCGTACTTATGCGTAATCTCCAACTTTATATTTTGCTTTGAGATAAAATTTAGGTTGCGAGTAAATGGTTTTCAAAATATATTTTTCGTTTTCTTTTGTAACTTTCTTAGGTTGAAGTTTAATTGTCCGATGATATGTTGTTGCATTTCTCAATCTCAAGTTGCATTTCTCAATAAGTGAGGGTAAAGAAGATACCCATTTATAAATACTCTGCAAACTAAACTGCTTCCACATTGAATTTTTAAGTACGGTTAAAACGTTCTACTATGTATGCTTTCATTTCAGAATACGTATGATAATGTCTAATTTTTTTTCTTTCCATAAGTTTTGTCGCTGGTCCCCACCCACCACTCCAATTGATTCCAAATTAGGGGAACACGCAAGAGATAGTAAAGAACACCCTTGTGGCAAATTTGAAGCTTCTACATTTTTTCAAGTTGCTATCTTTATTAATATTAAAGATATGCTTTAAGGTCTTCGGAAATGTGTGGCTGGTCCCCGGCCCACTACTCCAATGGGGTCCAAATTTCCAAGACACTTGGGAAGTAACAAGGGACACTCTGATACCAAATTTGGCGGTTCTATCTTCATTGGTTTCGGAATTATGCTCATTTGGCCTAAATTCGATCAAAAAGTTCTAGGTTCTGAACCCATGGTCCAATACCGACCTTACGCAAGCTCCGCCGTAGTTTCATTACTAGTAACTTACAGCACAAATTTGATGAAGATATCGTCATGAGTTGTTAAGATATCGTGATTTTTTTTATTAGTTCGATAGTCCTTGAACCGATTAAAAGGTTCAGAATCCGAAACCATTGGCCGATTTCGCCCATTTGCAATCCCCGCCGTACTTTCAGTCCTAGTAACCTACAGTTAAAATTTCTTCAAAATAACTCTATTATTTTTTGAGTTATCGTGCCTACGGACGGTCGTGCCTACACCCAATACCTCAAAACATATATTCGAAATTAATAAACAAAGCAATTTAAAATAAATATAGAATCTTTAAATTTGGTATAACGGTGTTTTTTCCTATTTCCATTTTGTCCCCTAAATTTCCACTTAGTTGTATTGGTTGGTCAGGTGCATCATAAGAAATCCCAATATTAAAAAGCTTAACTTCCAAATTAATAAAGATAGACACTTCAAATTTTATACACTATTTCCTATTTCCGTTCTCATTTAACATTTTTATATTTTTAAAAGGATAAGAATTTTACTATAAAATATATTATGCTTTATATTTTATAAATTAAAAACAAAATATTTTTTTAATAAAGAATAAAATTTATTTTTTTATTTTTATTGATGCTTATCGTGGTAAACGTACGTATGAAAAAAACTTCAAACGTACAAAATTCTTATCTTGGAAAACGTAAGCTGTAAACGTATGAGAGCAAATTTTCTAAATTGCTTTTTATTGTATCATTTAAAATAAAACTGTGACCGTTGTAGAACAACCACAAAGCGTCAAATATAAAATTAATAATCTGTTTTATTGTATTTTTTGCTTAACATATAAAAAAAAAAATTAAATGAAAATTAACTTATTGTAGCTGCTATGAATTTGATATCTTTGAGGTATCTATTCTCACAAACCTTAATCAAATGCTGTTTTATTCAACCTAAAATTCTTCATAAAACTAAATTTTATATCATTAGTAAACATTACGAATTAGTAAACAAAATAATTTTGATTTGCTCACCATTTATCATCATTTTTAAAAATAAACCCTAGAACAACTTCTTATATTTTGCCTTTTTCTTCTTTACGTTGAGCCTTCAGATAATAAAATATCTAACAAATTGATCCATTTATATTTTTTGATAGTTAGTTTTTATTCAAATGTACTTTGTTGTACTTTAATGTACGAAGTTGATCATAGCATAAACAAATCATATACATAGAGCATTCATCTAGAACAAAAAATTTTAGTCAATTTTGTTGATTTAAAATCACCCCAATACAGTATTTGAAATCACCGCATTATCGTAAAAAGATTACCGTATTTTTGGTATACATAGTAAAACCAAATTGAGACTATTTCTTTGCTTTTTTTTATTTTTCTTTTTATTTTGTTTGTTTGTCAATCGATGTATGTACAATTGTTTATATTTCCTTATCAAGTTGGACGATTTTTTTTAAAAAATTTTATTTAATATTTTTATTCTGGTTTTTTTTTATTCAAGCACTAAATGCTATTCCAACAAAAATTTAAGAAATTTGAATGTGCTTTTTGAAAATTTTTCAGTCCTCGTCATACTTTTAATACTCAAAACCCTTCTACACAATTGGTACGTTATTGTCCTAATTTCGTTCCTATCTTAATTTTAAGTTACTATTTTTATTAATTTCGATAATAAGCTTTTAAACCTTGGAAGGTCTAAGAGGAGTACTGAACCACTAATGAGTTTGATCCAAAATAAGGAGGACGCGCAACAAATCCATCCCCTGTGCCAAATTTAAAGCTTCTACATTTGTTTTAAAGTTACTATCTTTATTATAATAGAAAATATACTTTATGGTCTTCGGAACTGTGTGGCTGGTGCCCGACTCACTATTCCAATTGGTCCCAAATTTCAAGAACACTAAGGAAATAGAAAGAGATACCCTGATGCCGAATTTGGAGGTACTATCTTCATTGGTATCGGAATTATGCTCGTTTGGCCTAAATTCGATCAAAAAGTACTAAGTTCCGAACCCATTGTTCAATCGCCACAGTACCAAATCCCCGCCGTAGTTTCATTACTAGTAAGCTACAGCACAAATTTGATGAAGATAGCGTCATTAGTTGTCGAGTTATCGTGATTTTTTATAAATGTCCGTTAGCCCTTAGGCCGATTAAAAGGTCCAGAACCCGAACCCATGGGCTGATTTCGCCCATATGTAGTCTGCGCTGTACTTTAAATATTAGTTAACCCTTGTACACCATTGCAATGTTCTATTCTAATATTAAGTTAATATTTTTAGTAATTTCGATTAAAAGTTTTTAAACCTTGGGGCGTCTAAGAGAGGTATTAAACTAACACTCCAATTGATCCCAAATTAGGGGGACACGCAAGAAATAGTAAAGAACACCCCCTTGTGCTAAATTTGAAGCTTCTACATTTTGCAAGTTGCTATCGTTATTAATTTTGAAGATATGCTTTAAGGTCTTCGGAAATGTGTGGCTGTTCCCTGACCCACTACTCCAATGGAGCGCAAATTTCGAGGACAACATGGAAATAGGAAAGGACACCCTGATACTAAATTTGGAGGTTCTATCTTCATTGGTTTCAGAATTTTGCTCGTTTGGCCTAAATTCGATCAAAATTTTTAGGTTCCGAACCCGTGGTCCAATCTCGACCGCACGGAATCCCCGCCGTAGCTTCATTACTAGTAACCCGCAGCACCAATTTGATGAAGATAGCGTCATTAGTTGTTGAGTTATCGTGAATTTTTATAAATGTCCGTTAGCCCTTTGAAAGATTAAAAAGCCCAGAATCCGAACCAATGGGCCAATTTCGCCCATATGCAATCTCCGCCGTACTTTCAGTCCTTGTAATCCACAGCTAAAACTTCATCAAGATAGCTCCATTTTTTTTGAGTTATCATGCCTAAGGTGGTCACGCTGATCAAAAATATATATCCTTTCCCATATCTAGCTCGCTTCGTTTAGGTTACAAACACCATATCAAAGTTAATATACTCCTTCTATAGGTGTAGGGTATAAAAGAACATTATTTACTTAAAAAATCAAAATAAAAAGTTAAGGCAAAAATTAAAAAAAGAAAAACAGGATTTATCTTTATGTAGCATTATTAACAGGCAGTTTCACTTACATATCGAAGCCAAACAATTTTTAAAAATGAATTTTTAAAGTATTAGTAAATGGTCCGAAGATGAAAAAAACGTAGCAATAAATATTCATTTTAATTCACTAAAAGGGTTATAAATTTTTGAGAAATGAAGTAAAGCTTAATTTGTTCCATTTTAGTTCCCTTAATAGACGGATCCCTATCAAACATTTAAACATTAAGGTCTTAACGACAAAAATAAGAGTGAGGCATTATATTCTCAGAAAAAGATTTAATTGAAAGGTTGACTGTATTGGTATTCGATGAAATAGCCATTAGAAGGCTATACTATAATAGTGCACTGGATGAAATTAGTGGTTTTTCTGATTATGGTTCCGGCAAAACAAAAGAGACATCGCAAATTACATACATATGTATATTTTATAATGTGTATTTACATACTTAAAGGGTTTTTAATGCCGAATAGAATATGAATTTTGAAAGCTTACTTATATACTTTTCCATAATATATTTTACCCGGCTTTTTCTCTTTTAGAATTCTAAATTAAAAAATAAAATAATAAAACAAATTTTCAACAAGATAAACAAAAATTTTTAATTATATTTTTTTATTAGGTAGTTAGAACCCTAAAAATTATAAAAAAATTTTACATACCTATTTTAAACTAACGAAAATTTGAAATACATAGGTACATTAGAAGACAATTTATGGAAATATTTTCTAACGATTTAAAAGATTTGGAATAATGCAAGCAAAAAAATATAAAGCAAAAAAAATAAATTTGATTCTTCTTTTTCTATCAATATTTTTTTATTTTATACAAACTGCGTACATACATGATACAGCGATTGATATGATATACACACAAAAAAAAAAACAAAGAGAAAAAATATACACAAATGTAAACACAACGATTGACATACAAACAAAAAAATAAAAAAAATTAAAATTAAAATAAAAATAAACTAAAATACGATAAAGTTGATTTTATGAAATAAAACAAGTAAAGAAACAGTCAGTCGGTGCAACCGACTTAGAAATACCCTACACCTATTTGGTTCAAATTTAAGGACATATCCATAAGTCATTTTAACACCATTTAACAGCTGTTATTAATTTGATCGTAAGACATAGCTAACCAAATTAACTTTATAATACTAAAAACATTTTCTAATTACACTATCTATTAAAAAATATTACAAATTCTTACTAATTTATCTATTTAAAAATATTAAAAAACAAACAAACTTGAAATAAATGAAAATATATTTATTCCAATTCAATTACAAAATGAAAAAATTCTAATTATTAAATTTTGTGATAAAAAAAAAATCAAAGCATAATATATTTACTAATCCAAATTTTTCAAAATTGCAATTATTTTAAATGGTTAGTTTATATACCTAATAGAAAAGCTTATAAACGCAAAATAAACAATAAATGTATTTCTAAAATACAATTACAAATTTAGACCTTTTCATATAATTCATTTAAATATAAAAATAAATTTTACATAAATGCAGCAAGTTCCTTTGAACATAGCTGAACCATTACAATTAAGTCTAGATTTCGGAGACACATAGGACATAGGAAATATATTCTTTGGCTTTGAAATTAAACTCGACCAGAACCAATTCCCATGGTACTTTCATTACTAGTAACCTAGAGTTTAAATTTCATCAAAATACCGGCATTATTTTTTGAGTTATGGTGTTTTTAAGATATATGTTTTTTAGTCCTTGAACTTGTCAAGGGTTCCATAACCCGAAACCATGGTACGATTTCGCCCATATGCAGTCCCGTCATACTTTCAATAGTAGTTAACGTTCTATCTTAATTTTAAGTTACTAATAAGCTTTTAAAACTTGGGAGGTCTGAGAGGGGTACTGAACCACCTCTCCAATTGATTCCAAATTAAGGGAACCCGCAAGAGATAGTAAAGAACACCCTTGTGGCAAATTGGATGCTTCTACATTTTTCAAGTTATCTTTATTAATTTTAAAGATATGCTTTAAGGTCTTCGGAAATGTGGGGCTGGTACCCGACCCAGTACTCCAATGGGACCCAAATTCCCAAGACACTTAGGAAATAGGAAAGGACACCCTGATACCAAATTTGAAGGTTCTATCTTCATTGGTTTCGGAATTATGCTCGTTTGGCCTAGATTCGATCAAAAAGTTCTAGGTTCCGAACCCATGGTCCAATCCCGACCTTACGCAATCCCCGAAGTAGTTTCATTACTAGTAACCTACAGCACAAATTTGATGAAGATAGCTTCATTAGTTGTTGAGTTATCGTGATTTTTTATATATGTTCGTTAGCCCTTCGATCGATTAAAAGGTCCAGAATCCAAACCCATGGGCCGATTTCGCCCATATGCAATCCCCGCCGTACTTTCAGTCCTAGTAATCTACAGTTAAAATTTCATCAACATAGCTCCATTATTTTTTGAGTTATCGTGCCTACGGACGGACGGACGGACGGACATGGCTATATCGACTCAGGCGGTCACGCTGATCACAAATATATATACTTTTCCATATCTAGCTCGCTTCCTTTAGGTGGTTACAAACACCATACCAAAGTTAATATACCCCTTTACCTATTCTATAGGTGTAGGGTATAAAAACTTGTCTAACTTTTTTGTTCTACGTGAATAGAGTATAAAGTTACTTTATGATCATAGGCTAATAACTTAACCATAAAACAAGATTATTACAACAGGCCAACAGAAAACACGAAGACTAGGATAATAACTTTTGGTGATTACAACTTCGAGGTGATAACACCAGCCAAGAAATCAAACGTAGGATTTTTCTAGCGAACAGATGCTTTTTTGGATTAGCCAAACAAATGAAATCCAAATATATTAGCTATAAAACGCAGACAACTCGGTACAACACCCTCATCGTTCCAGCATTGATTTATGGCTCAGAATCATGGACAATGTCGAAAAACGATGAAAATTTGTTAGATGCATTGGGAAGAGGAAAATCCTACGAAAGATCTTTGGTCATGTAAATAAAAATGGGTATCCGAGACATAGATATAACCAAGAACTATTCGCACTCTTCGTCAATATAAATCTAGTCAAGAAAGTAAAAATATAAAGACGTCGTTGGCTAGGACATGTTGTTGTAACAAGGGAAGAAAACTATACGGTGATAATGGTTTTTGAATCCAACCCATATGGCGTACGTAGCAGAGGCAGACCAAAACTAAGATTAAAAGAAGAAGTAGGACAGGGCTATCGCAATTTAGGTTTGTCGGGCTTATGGAGAACAGCTGTCCAGAATAGAGACCAAAGGAGAAATTATGTGAAGTCGGTCGGAGACTCGTAGAGCCAGTTATATATACATAATCGTATATAATATAAAAGACAAACTATTGCTGCTGCTGCTGACTAGCGTATCCTATGTTATGTTAAGTGTTATTCACACATATAAAATACTTCTAATTACAAAACCTTACATACAAAAGAGAAAGAAAAAATGAAACTGATCAAATGTAAATTATGAACAGAAAAAAAAAAAAATAAAACGTATGAGAAATCTGTTAACAGAAAATTATAATAAAAACGTATAAAGAAATTTTTTACATTTCAGTATGTATACTTTTATTTAAATATCACTTACAGAACTAATAACTAACTACAATTTGTAGTTTTTATTTTTTATAAATATAATAAAAGACGATGCTGGTGTTGCATTATGTTAATGTTAGGTGTTGTTCACACATGTAACATACTTCTAATTACAAATCCTTACATACAAAAGAGAAAGAAAAAATGAAACTGATCAAATGTAAATTATGAACAGAAAAAAAAAAATCAAAACGTAAGAGAAATCTGTTAACAGGTAGATACAGAAAATTATATATAAAAACGTATAAAGAAATTTTTAACACTCAGTATGTATACTTCTATTTTATTATCACTTGCAAAACTAAAACAAAAATGTAAACTTAATGTTCTTTAGGTAACGAATTTTCTTTTATTAATTCAGTAGCGCAATGGCAGAAAAAAATAATAAACATATATAAAAAGAGAAATTAAATTATACCTGTCGTCCGACAGGTTTTTTTACTAGTATAATTATAAGCTACAATAAGTTGAATTAAGTTAAAAACTAAGTAACAGTTTAGGGGTTGAACCGTTGACAAGTAATAAACGAATAGCCTTAGAAACGTTCAAAAACAATATATCAAAACCTGCTCGTAGTGTTATTATTAGGAGGTATCCTGATTCAATTGATACAGCTTACGAAATTATTCTTGAAGGTCAATAACAACATTAGAACTAACAAAATAGAAACCAGAAGAATAAAATAGAAGAAATTACAACTCGGCGTCAAATCGGCAAAACTTTTTATCAAAAAATACGAATAAAAATAAAAATTCTTAGAACAATAATAATAGTAATTATAATTTTAATAGTAACTATAATAATTTTAACAATAATAGTAGTAATAACTTCAATAATAATAATAATAATAATAATAATAGTAATCGGTTCATGTATCCTAATACAAATCCAAGCAGGAAATATTCTCAAAATTCTAATAGAACTTATAATCAACCGAAGCAGCATCAAAAAAAAAAATGTACCCATGGAAATTGTTACCAATGAAAGTGGAAATTTTCAAAATCCTCGCCGAAACTATTCCCCTATATAACAATAAATAAAAGCGTTAAAGGACTAAGATTTTTAATTGATCCTGCAGCATAATAAATCCATGGTTTTGTCGACCCAAATGGAAAACATTAATTGACGCACAGTATCCTAAGGCTTTAGAACATAATGTACATACTAATATACATTGTGCATTTCCTCTATTTCAAATTTTGTGAAAAATTTCTTTGCAAAATTTTTTGAAATCAAATTTCACGATAAATTAGAAGGTCTTATGGGCAATAATATTTTATTACCTTTGAAAGCTCCTATTAATTACAAAAATCGGAAATTTCAAACAAAAATACAACAATTAATTTTCCTTTAAATGAAGGCGAGGAAATTTACTATCAAAGTAGTTATAAAGAAAATTCCATTGAGTTATTTTTAAATAATTATAAAAATTTTAATTTACTAAATTATATTAAAACTTCTCATTAAAAGAAAATTAAACTTTTACATAAACTTATTTTAAAAAACAAAAAGTTATTTCATAAGGATGGTGATGACTTATCATTCACTAATCATATAAAGTAGTCAATAGAAACAAAGAATGAAATACCAGTGTATTCAAAGCTACCAGGAAATCTATAAAAATGAGATGGAAAATAAAATCGAAGAAATGCTTCGAAACAAAATAAGAAAACATTATATTTCTCCATATAATTCGTCCATTTGGGTTGTCTCCAAAAAAATTGATAACAGTGAAAAACAAAAATGGGGTATTGTAATCGATTATAGAAACTTAAATGAAATCACAATAGAAGACAGGTTTCCTATTCATAATATTAATGATGCTCTAGAAAAACTGGGTAAAGCTAATTACTTCAATACACTCGATTTAGCTAAAGGATTTCACCAACTCGAAGTGGACCCTAAAGAAGCTGCAAAACAGCATTTTCTACAACAATGGGCCATTACGAAGTTTTGAGGATGCCTTTCGGGCTTAAAAATCTACACGCAATGTTCCAAATGCTTATGAACAACGTTTTGAAATAATTCATCAACAAAACATGTGTTATACAATTATTTCAAGCTATACAATTTTTTCAAGCTCTTTGCAAGAACACTTAGATTCAATTCAAAAAATTTTTTCTAAGCTTACAGAGGTGAATGTCAAAGTTCAAATAGCTACACTTTAAACTTCCGAAACCCAGAGAGAAATAAAAAGTTTCTTAGGAGTCACTGAATTTTTATCGAAAATTCATTAGAGACTATGCTAAAAAATTACATCTATTAATAAAATATTTGAAAAAAGGAATCAAAATAAACTTATGATAAAAATTTAAAATGCTTAAAACTTTATTAACCAGCAATCCAATTCTTGTTCATTTAAACTTTGATAAACATTTTGTAGTAGCAACAACGCATCAAATGTAGCAATTGTAGCTGTCCTGTTATAGCGTAATCACCCTATATCTTTTAAATCTAGAACTCTTAATAAACACAAGACCCAATATTCAACGATTAAGAAAGAACTGTTCGCGATTGTATGGTCTACTCATCAATTCCAACCTCACATCTTTGGACGAAAGTTTTAATATTAAGACAGATCATCGACCATTTGTGTGGTTAAATTGTTTAAAGAAGCCTAATAGCAAACTTCAAAGATGGAAAGTAAAATTGAATGAATTCGATTTCAACATGGAATACTTTAAAGGGAGAAAGGAAAACGTCGAAATTATAAATATTCATAATTAGATGCATGAATAAATTTTTTAATTTCGAAAATGAAAAGGATTCAGTCAACTGATTCTACAACACAGTGCACAAGAAAATTCATCTGATTTAATTTTTATTACTGAGATACATCTCTTTAAAAATCAAATTTATTTGTAAGAAGATACTAAGGAAACATTCAAATTAAAAATAGTTCATAAAAGATGCCAAAATATTATTTCCGTTACAAGATGTAGCGATCTTCTAAAAATCGGGAAAGAAATTATAGTAGACAACGTATTAATGTGTATTTTTTGCGATAATACACAATTATTTTTACAATTCTAAAATCTTTACCAAAAATATTTCTCTAATAATAAAAATTTTAAATTCCAAAAATCTTCAATTAAACTGACAGATGTAACAAATAGAAAGGAGATACTTACGATTATCAAAAACCAACATTTAGGCAACATAATAATCACGTAATAAACAAAATTTTTAACGAAATAAAAACAAAATACTATTACCCCAATCTTTTTGTCGAAATTAGTAAAATTACAAACAACTGCGAAGTATGAAATATAGCAAAGCACGATAGAAATCCTGCTAAAATACCTTTCAAAATTTCTGATGACACAAAACAGTTTAACGATATTGTACCCATGGATATGTTATCTTGGTAGAAACAAATCTATTTGACAACTACAGATAAGGTTTCGAAGTATGTCACCATTAAACGACCGGAGCTGGATGTCTATTTTAGATTGCATTAAACAAAGAATTCAATACTTGGGTAAAATGGATAGACTCAAATCTGAAGGACATACGAGCATAGTTCATAATTTAGTTGACCTATTTTTAAAAGAATATGGTATCAACTTTGATCAAACTACTGCTGAATCAAAAACATGTAATAGCGATATAGTGAGGCTTCACGGCACTCTTAATTAACATTTAAGAGTCATGGATGCCGACTATAATACGGAAAACCTCCATAACATCATTAACTCAAACAACAATACTATTCATTCAACCACAAGCCTAAAACCTATTGATTTCCTTACAAAGAATTATAATGAAACTGACATAAAAAATTTAAAAACTAAATTTGAAAGCGAAAAAATAAAACGTATTGAAAAATTAAATAAAAATAAAAACGATAATTTTGAACTTAAAAACAATTAAAGAAACAGTTGTCCCAATGAAGCTTTTTCAATATTTTTAATGTCGAATCAAAACGGTTTGACCAATTGACTTGAAATTTTGCACAAATGTTCCTCTTAACAATCGAAATTAGTTGTTTAAACTTGGTTGGAATACATTTACATATTTCGGCCTGGCGGGGCTTTCAAAAAATTTTGTGTTTCCGATTTGTGTCCGATTTTACAGGGTGATTTTGCATTTGAAAAGAGAGGCTGCAAAAAGTTTTAGTTAAGTTCGATTAACTCGTTTTCCACGACGACACCATGAAGTTTTCTATAAATTGTATTTGCTTAAACGATTAAACGAATATTATTGAAAATTTTATACCAGCATTTTAATTATAAAATATAAATCTAATATATAAAGAAGAAAATTTGTTTGTTTATTTGTTTGTTTGTTTGTTTGTTTGTTTGTTTGTCCAGGATTCACGTGAAAACCACTGGTCCGATTGACACCAAATTTTAGAGAAATAATTTTGGGAGTCCGGGGGGTGACATAGGCTATGTCGCATTTTTATAAGTCAGCAGGTTGCGGCTCCAGAGCCATTTTAAGCTTTTTCGTTTTTTTGATGTCGAGTCGAAACGGTTTGACCGATTCACTTGAAATTTTGCACGAATGTTCTTCTTATTACACGGAATTAATGGTATAAAACTGGTTGGAATAATTTAACCCATTTCGGCCTGGCGGGCTTCCAAAAAATTTTGCGTTTCCGATTTGTGTCCAATTTTACAAGGTGGTTTCGCAGTCGAAAATAAAGTCTGGCACAAATTTTTGTTGAGTTCGGTTAACCCGTTTGGGCACGAGGGTGCAAAGAAGCTTTTTCAATGTTTTTGATGTCGAGTCGAAACGGTTTGACCGATTGACTTGAAATTTTGCACAAATGTTCCTCTTAGCAACCGCATTTAGTTGTATAAATTTGGTTGGAATAAATTAACCCATTTCGGCCTGGCGGACTTTCAAAAAATTTTGTGTTTTCGATTTGTGTTCAATTTTACAAGTTGATTTTGTAGTCTAAAAGAGAGGCTGCAAAAAGTTTTAGTTAAGTTCGATTAACCCATTTTCCACGACGATGATATGAAGTTTTCTATATATTTTATTTTCTTATACGATTAAAAGTATTTTATTGAAAATTTTGTACCAGCATTTTAATTAAAACCCACAGGGTTAATTTGGTTTTGACCTGTTTGTGCGTTTTGAACAAAGATTCAATGAAATTTTCAGTTTTCTTCAAATGAAATCTAAAAATCAAAAAATTCAATTTGTTATATATAATGCTTAAATACATAGTATTTTAAAACAGTTTTTCCAAAAAATAAGCCTACATTTCTCTCATAAAATCATAAAAAAACGAGGAAGAGCGTAGTACAACTTTCAGGTGAGTACTAAACAAAATATAAGTTGAAAAGCGAATTTTTAAACCTTTTCTAAACCATCGACTATATTTTATTCAAGCGTTGGCAATTCAAGAAAATCCCCTTTTGACCTATAGTCATTTTAATTCAGTTAACATTGTTCACCGGAAACCTACCATCCTCAACTATATCGTCAAGGAGCACCAAATTGTCAAGAAGCAGCATGTATAGAAAAATTAGAGATAATCGTTCAAATTGTTTTGCAAACTGTTTTTTAAAGTTTTTGTTTCGCAATCGATTAAAAGAACTCGACAAACCTTTTTTTTAAGTATTCCCCTAATTCAAAGAAGTTGTACCTACTTTCAAAAATTGGACGTAATTTACTTACAAATTTTTTTTTGAACAATCGTCGGCAGGGGTTAACAACTTTCAAGTCTGTTAGTAAATTGAACTTCATTTTCAAAGAAGAACACATATACGAAATTTGAAGTTAATCTGTTAAATCATTTCTAATATATAGCAAAGCAACGAAAAAACCTATAAAAAGCTGTTGGGCCACGATGGGTTAACGGAACTCCACAAATATTTTTTTGTGGCATTTATAGGCAAAGTAGTATCTCAAAAAATTGGCTGAAACTTGCTTTTTTACAATTTTCAAGCTTCCGGGCAACGCCGGGTAAATCTGCTAGTGATATAATAAAAATTAAAAAAAAGGAATATAATCGTTTATTAAAAAAATATTTTGTTTTTAATTTATAAAATATTATACATAATGTTTTATGGAAAATTCTTAGCCTTTTAAAAATTTAAGTGTTAAATTAAAACGGAAATATGAAAGAACCCTCATGTATCAAATTTAAGGTTTCTATCTTTATTAATTTCGAAGATAAGCTTTTTTATTTTATTTTAGGATTTCTAGGAGGTACCTGAACCACCACTACTGAATAGAAAAAGAAATCCGAAGAAACGAGAAGCGGATAAATCCTTAGATGTTTACACATCTTAAGAACTGCTATTTAAACCCCAAGAGGAAAAATTGAAACAAAATGAACATGCTAAGAAGTACAAACTAGAACTTGATATAAAATATAGAGAAAATTACTAGCTCTTAGGGCGTAAGTCTAAATTAACAACATATAATAAAGTGTTAATTTACAATCAAGTAATTAAACTTATATGGTTATATGGCATTCGACTTTTGTGCCAAGCAAACGCATATTAAAGAAATACAAACCTTTCAGAATAAAGTCCTACATAACATAGTAAGTGCTCCCTGGAATGTACGTAATAGTGACATTCATAGAGAATTTCAAATTTCCAAAGTGATAGATGAAATAAGTAGATATGCCATAAAGCATAGAGCTGGCCTAGAAGGGCATACGAATATTGAAGTTGCTCAGTTAATAAAAAACCAGTTTATTACAGGAAGGCTTAAAAGAAAAAGACCTTTGGATAATATACTATAAAGTACAGATTTCCTTAAGGAAAGTACATAAAAATATACTCAAACCAAAGATAACAAAAAATTAATGGTTAGTTAGTTCGACTAGTTTTAATAAGAGAAGAGTGTTAAAAAGTTAAAAAATTGAAAAATTAAATTCTGGAGTTTAGGAATTTCAAAAAAAGCACCACTCATTAAAATAGGTTTACCTTTAAAAATTTTATTTTTATTTTCATGCATAATAATATTCCGTAATAGTTGAAATTTCATCTATAATAATAAACGTAGCGCCATTTATTTTATGAGTAGCAGCACTATTGGCTTTAAGCTTGAAGTTGATTGGCTTTAAGCTTGAGAAGTTTCCAAACGCGAAATTGGAATTTTAAAAAATATTATGCAAAGTTTGTAATAAAGTAGAAGCACATGCACATAAGGAATGCATTGAAGTTATAATGAATTTATGTATACTCTAATTGTGAGTAAAGATTTTTCCACAACCTGCATTAGCAGTCACACAAAAGACATTGACTGATAAAACAAGACTTTAACGATATATCATAGTAATTTCGCTATACGACTTAAATATTGATTTTGAAATTTGCAACCATTTATTTGATTCAAATCGTAAATGAAACTAAATAATTGTCGCAATTAAAATATAGTTTGTAGACTTCATTTGAACAACCCCGCCATTCATTTCCAGTAGTACCTACTCATTAGATATAAGTATTATTTTATGTTTGCAAATGTTCAAATGATGTTGCACCTGAAACATGTTATACACGTGTTATGAAAGGTCTTGTCAGTTCAACTGAAAAAAATGCTAGTTTTGTACATTGAGGATTATTTATGATGTGCTCAACCATTTACTTCTATAGTAAACCAAATAACGATTAGGTAGATTAGGAAGTCAAGTCGAATTATTTTATGCGTTTGGTAATGCATTCATATTCAATTATATTACAAGTAGCTTCTGTTGAACCAATATATCTTTACCATTTAAAAATGGATAAATTTCATCATACCTAATCTACATTTTCTACATTTTCATTCGCTTTAGAAAAGCGTAGAGCAGAAGGTGCTGTTACCAGCCTTTTAACAATTTTTTGAGATTTAAATCTAAATAAATATTTGCAAAATATTTTGTGAAAAACGGGTTGTGTTCTGAGTCATTATAGCATTAAGTGCCCTACCACATTAATATCATAACCTTTATGTACATATTCACAATAAAATACAATTTAACCTATCATAAATTCATAAAAAAAGTACATAGTACGTACATATTATGTTATTTTATAGGTGCCAGAAGTGGCAATATTACACTGGAGTTAAAAAAGTTAAGTTTTCAAAGTTTTTTTAAACCTTAATTTTAAGATTTTATGAATCAATTTAAGTAAGATGATCAATAGTAAGAATTTTTAATATTTTTGAATAGATGAATTAATTAGATAATGTTTTTAATATTATAAAATTAATTGCACTAATTATGTCATACGATCAAACTAATAAAAGCTTTTATGATTTTAAAATGACCTACGATAATTTTTAAATGACTAATCAAACTAGATTGTAATTAAGTGTGCGGTCATTGCCAAAGTAATATATCGCTACATCACCAATTTGAAAGAATAGAATGTGCTTTTTTGATCTACTTCAGTTTTTTTAAACTTCTTTATTTGAGTTGTTTTTACAGACTGAAATAATATTAAAAAATTCAAAGGAGAAAATGCTCAGGAAATACAAGCAATTTGTTTATTAGCATGCTGTTGCTACGCGATGCGTTCCAGAATTAATACCTACAAATATGCAACAACTCGATTAACGATTATGATAATACGATTATGAATGAGTTGTTATTGCAAATCAACGAAATTTAATAATTAAATAAAATAATAAAGTGCAGTTTGTACATTTAATGAAAGTATCTAATTATAACGATTTTATAAGGGTACAAATTAAAATGAATAAAGTACTAAGTAAGAATGTAAAGTTTGTACATTTATTGGTGGAAGCTATTTATTAAAAATTACTTATACAACAATAAAATAAATTTTCAATATGCTAAAATTCTTGTAAAATAACCTTAAAAAAAACAATTTAAATATCTTTAAAATCATTACCCTTAGAGGCATGAAAATTGGACCAAAATTTTGTTAGTAAATTTTTTTATTTTAATTGCATTGTATTTATGTTTTTAGTAACTTAAACAACTTTTGTAAATGACAAGGGCAACTTTTAGTTGCAAATATAAATAAAGGAAGTGAAAAAAACTTATCAATTTAAATAATTTTTTCTTTGTCGTTAGAAACAAAAAAAATAAACTACTACTAAATAAGAAATCTATTTACATATAAATTAATATTACAGATTTGAACAGAGTCAAGAAGAAATGAGAAGGAATTTATTTTGTGTGAATGTATGTGTTGGCAAAATACTCTATCTTTGGAATAGTACTGATTTTCGAGGACTTAGTTTTATAGATATCAAACAGTTATCTGAAAGATCAACCGCTTATGAGCTTGCTGATTTTATGGTAAATATTATTAAATAATTTAAGATTTCCAAAATTTATAGCTAGCCCGAATGATGGGTACTAGCTTTTTATTAATTTTGCGACAGTATGTACTTGCTTTTTTAGATCCTTCCACTTTTTCGAAATCATTCCTACCATATTTTAAAACTTTAAAAATTTTATAGAACCCTGAAAAAATGATTACTCAAAACTCATTCGGAACAATTTGAAACCATTTGAATCAGGATATATAGCATTTTGAATTTATCTTTCCACAAAAAATTTATGAAACAAATCTATACTCGCGCAAAACCGATCTCGAAAGATCACATATGCAGTAACCGAAACAGATATAAAATTATTCACTAATTTAAACACTAATTTGAGTAATTCAAATCTTCAAAAATTTAAAATACTTTAAATTTCTAGTACATTTAACAATTAGAAAAGCTTAAAAATGCCAAATATGCTCTAAATTTATTTCTAGAATTCAATGACAAATTTAGAACTTTTCATATAATTAACTTAAATATAAAAATTAACTTTACATACATGCAACAAGAACCTTTGAACACAATTTTGGTATCGTACGCAATTTCCTAATTATATATTAGCTATGGTTATAATTCAATAAAATATCTGATATAATATGTACAAATTAAAAAAAAATGTTTAATCGTATATTAAAAAAATATTTCGTTTTTAATTTATAAATATTATACAATAATATGTTTTATTTTAAAATTTTTAGCCTTTTAAAAATATAAAATTGTTAAATAAAAACGGAAATAGGAAAGAACCTTCGTGTATCAAATTTAAAGTTTCTATCGTCATGAAATTCGAAGAGGAGGTATTTAAACCACCACTACAATTAAGTCTAATTTTCGGGAACACAAAAGAAATAGAAAAAAACAACGTTATACCAAATTTAAAGCTTCTATATTTATTTCAAGATACTTTCTTTTTTAATATCGAATATATGCTCTAAGGTCTTGGGAATAATGGGAGTGGTACGCAAACCACTATTCCAATTCATCCAAAATTTTACGGACACAAAGCAAATAAGAAAAAATACTTGTGCCCCAAACTTTAAGTTTCCATCTTCTTTGGTTTCAGAATTATGCTCGTTTGGCCTTCATATGATCAAAAGCTTCTAGAAACCGAAGCCATTGTCCGATCTCGGCCATAAGCATTAATCGAGGTTCTTTCATTACTAGTAACCTAGATTTTAAATTTCATCAAAATAGCGTCATTAGTTTTTGAGTTATCGTGTTTTTAGAATATATGTTCGTTAGCCCTTGAACTGATCAAAGGTTCCAGAACGCGAAACCATAGTCCGATTTCGCTTATATGCAGGCCCCATCGTACTTTCAATACTAGTTAACCATGCACACTGTTGGAAAGTTCTATCTTAATTTTAAGTTACTAATTTTATTGATTTCGATGATAAGTTTTAAATACTTGGGAGGTCTAAGAGAGGTATCTGAACCACCAATCCAATTGATCATAAATTGATCTGCATCTCCTGAAAGATATGCAAGAAATAGTAAAGAACATCTTTGTGGCAAATTTGAAGCTTCTACATTTGTTTCAAGCCTTAATCTTTATTTATTTCGACGATATGCTTTAATTAAGGTGTTCGAAAATGTGTACATGGTCTCCGACCCACTACTCCAATTAGTCCTAAATTAGTTAAGCCCACTAAGAAAATAGGGAGTCATACCAAATTTGGAGGTTCTATCTTCATTGGTTTTGGAATTATACTCGTTTGGCCTAAATTCGATCGAAAAGTTCAAAAATCCGAACCCATGGTTCGATCGTGACCTTACACGATCCCCGCTGTATTTTTATTACTGGTAACTTACAGCACAAATTTCATAAAGATAGCGTCATTAGTTGTTGAGTTATCCGGATTTATTTTATAAGTTCATTAGGCTTTAGACGGAATAAATGAGGCAGAATCCAAAATTATGGACCGATTTCACCCATGTGATATCCCCGCCGTACTTTCAGTACTAGTTTACCTAGAGTTTAAATTTCGACAAGATGGCTCTATTAATTTTTGAGTTATCGTGTTTTTTAGATATATATTCGTTAATCCATGAGCCGATCAAAAGATCCAGAACCCGAACACATGGTCCGATTGCGCCCATATGCAGTCCCTGCCGTACTTTCAATACTATTTACTAATTGTACACGATTGCAAGTTTTATCTTATTTTATTTTTAGTTACTATTTTTATTAATTTCGATGATATTCTTTAAGGTCTTCGAAACTGTGTGGATGTTCCGCGACCCACTACTTCAATTGGTCCCTAAGTTCAAGACACTAATAAAATAGGAAGAGGCACCCTGACACCAAATTTGGAGGTTCTATCTTCTTCGGTTTCGGAATCATGCTCGTTTGGCCTAGATTCGATAAAAAATTTCTAGGATACACACCCGTGGTCCGACCTCGACCGTTAATAGTCCGCGCCGTAGTTTCATTGCTAGTAATCTACAGCACAAATTTCATGAAGATATCGTTATTAGTTGTTGATTTATCGTTTATCGTTATTAGTTGTTGATTTATACCACGGGTGTGTATCCTAGAAATTTTTGATCGAATCTAGGCCAAACTCATGGGCCAATTTCGGCCATATGCAATTCCTACCGTACTTTAAGTACTAGTAACCTGCAGTTAAAATTTCATCAAGAAGCTCTTTTAGTTTTTGAGCTATCTTGCTGACGCACAGACGGAACGACAAACATACATACCTAGATCGATTTACTTTTCGATGCTAATCCGATACGTACCTTTGAAATTATATCTAGCTTATTTGCTTATTTTATCGATGCATAATGTGTTCAATCTAACATTAGTTTATTGAATTTTTTGTTTGTTTTTTATAATAATAATAATCTTACATGAATATGTGTGTGCATATTTTGTTTATAGTTTGATGAAAAAAAAAATTTTAATTATTATTTTCATTAATGACAATAATATTTCTCACTAGATTTTCTACCATTTTAGATCATAAAGATCATTGTCATTAAACAATTCAAAAGTGTTTTAAAAAGAAAGTAAATTTTTGGATTAAGGTTAACAGAAAGAAGAACTGTCTCTCATTTCAGTAATTTATTTGTTTATTAAAACACTTTTAAGAGCAAAAGGTCTAACATAAATTTTTGTTTAATAAAAATTTTCAATATATTAAGGTTAAAAGTTTTTAAGCATAAAAAGAACTGTTTCTTATACCAGCAATTTACTTTCATATTAAACCAGTAACAAATTCCCAACATCTACCACGAATTTTTTATTTTCTAAATTTTAGCTAGTGTTAGTTTAATAAATGTTTATATTGAAAAATTGGTGAGTAAATTTGAATTTATAGCAAGACACTAGGAGAAAAGAAGATTCTAATCCGTTTTTCTTGGTGTTTCGATTGTAAATTAGTTATATGATAGGGAAGATTAAGTAGTAGTATTAGAGTAGTATTGGGATAGGTTCAGAGTTATGTCACCCTGTAAGAAAACAATGTTCTAAAATATATTTTCATTTTCTTTCACACGCGCAAACTAGCTTTTGACTTAAGTCTTACAATTGACCCCCTAAAATACTTAGAACGTGTACCTGAAATTAATGGGAAATTCGGTACCTTACAAACTTTGATCAACTTAGTAGATCGGATCACACCTTTACTACTGCAATATGACAAATTCTCAAAGGAATTTTTTGTGACATAATTAAATCAAAATTAACTGGAAGTGCCAGAGAAGTTATCGAAATCAATCATCAAGCTGCTACATGGGATGAAATTAAAACAATTCAAAATAAATTAAAATAAAAAACAAGAACTATATACTATACTAGTTAATACCCGGTGCGCGGAGGTTTGATTGAAGTTGATGTTACTGCAAAAAGTTAACACAAAAATTACACACTGTTTACACATCTAAATTTTAAAATGTATGAAAGTAATTTTTTTAAAACTATTTTCTAGAATTTTTCGAGTAATTTTGGAACTTTCTGTAATCAAAGCAGTACAAACTACTTTCTAAAATTTGACGTAATTTACTTTCAAAAATTTTTTTTGACCAATCGAAGGATCGACTGTTAACAGACTCAACTCCATTTTCAAGTTGTTTTACGCATATAAAATTTTTCTTTTGCCAATCGTCGGGCCGGCATGGCTTTACCAATTCCAAGTCTGTTAAAATAGTTAACTTCATTCTCAAAACGGAGCACGTATACAAAATTTGAAGAAAATCGGTCGAACCGTTTCTAATTTAGAGTAAAGTATTGAAAAAAATAATAAAAAGCTGTTGGGCCGCAATGGGTTAATGGAATCCAATAACATTTCTTTCTGGGCCTTTCTTTTTAGCCAAAGCAGAATTTCGTAAAATGGGACAAAATTTGGACCCAAAATTTTTTTGACCAACCGTCGGCCCGACATGGGTTAACAAATTCCAAAACTGTTAATAGTGTCAACTCAATTCCCATAGGGGGAGCACGTATACAAAATTTGAAGAAAATCGGTCGAACCGTTTCTAATTTAGAGTAAAGTATTGAAAAAAATAATAAAAAGCTGTTGGGCCGCAATGGGTTAATGGAACTCAACAAAATTTTTTTTGGGGTTTTTTTAGCCAAAGTTGAATTTCGTAAAATCGGACAAAATTTGGACCCAAAATTTTTTTTGACCAACCGTTGGCCCGACATGGGTTAAAAAATTCCAAAACTGTAAATAGTATCAACTCAATTCTCAAAGAGCATCACGTATACAAAATTTGAAGTCAATCGGTCAAACCGTTTCCATTTTAGAACAAAAAAGTTTAAATACTTGCACCACAGCCCCAAATTGGCGTTCCGTTAGAGCAAAATTTTTGGGCCACGATTTCTTTCCGTACCCAAAAACCTCTATATACAAATTTTCATGAAAATCGGCTGGGCAGTTTAGGAGTCTATTCGCTACATACAAACAAACAAATCTTTAAAAATCTGCTAAATCTTTTCAAAAAGTTTATCGTCCACACGAGTCTCCAATTAATTTCGATTTCTCTAACTTAATTAATAATTCAAATCCTATTATTACGGATTTATACCTTTCCGAAGTTGAAATATTTGAAGCAATCACTAAACTTGATACCAAAAAAGGTATAGGACCTGACCTGATTCCACCAACTTTTTTATTCAACTGTGTCAGTTATCAGCTTCATTTTATCTTTAATAAATCTCTTTCCTCAGGTATTTTTCCTCTTTTCTGGAAATCCTCTTATCCTCTAACCCCTATCTACAAAAACGGTGATAAATCATACGTCGCAAATTACCGTGGTATAGCTATTCTATCAACTATTCCAAAATTGTTCGAAAAAATTATTGTAGACAAAATTACACCCATCATAAATACAAAACTAAACGAACAACAACATGGATTCAGCAAAGCATTCGATCGTGTTGATCACAAAATTATACTAAACAAACTTGCAGGCTTAGGAATTTCCGGCCCTTTTCTTTATTGAATATTCTCCTATATTGCAAATAGGACGCAAAATATCAAATTTCAAGGATTTTTCTCGGACTCAATCAATGTTACATCAGGAGTACCGCAAGGTAGCCACTTGGGTCCACTCTTGTTTAATATATTCATTTCCGATCTTTCTAGTAAATTTTCCAGTGTGTCACATGTTGCATTTGCTGATGATCTCAAGATTTATCATCTAATTAAAAAGAGTTCCGATATTGCACTACTTCAGACAAATCTAAATAGTCTGCAAGAATGGTGCTTCTCTAATAAGTTAGAACTAAACATTGAAAAATGCAAGGTTAGAAGTTTTACACGTAAGAGATCTACTATTACTTTCGGTTATAAAATAAATAATGTAAACCTTGAAAGAGTTAAAAATACTACCGACTTAGGGATTCTGTTGGATGATAAACTGAACTTCCATCTTCATTATGAGTATATAATTTTTAGGGCAAACAAAATGCTCGGGTTCGTAAAAAGAAGAATTCAGCAACATCGCTGTAACTAAAGCTCTTTATTGTTCCTTAGTACGATCTATTCTTGAATATGGTAACATTGTGTGGGATCCCGCATTTCAAATACATTCTGATAGAATAGAATCCGTGCAAAAGCAATTTCTTTTATTTGCTTTGAGAAATCAATATAGTCCTAGAGATTATTCAATTCTGCCTAGCTATCTCGTAAGACTTAAATCATTAAATATCTTAAATTTATCCTCACGCAGGCGTTTTATATTCGCTTTATCCTCATGTAGCGAATAGACTCCTAAACTGCCCAGCGGATTTTCATGAAAATTTCTATATAGAGGAAATCGTGGCGACTTTATTCATAAACTGGATGATTACTCTACCATACATAAAAAATCACTCCTTTTAGGCGACTTTAACCTTAATTTAATGAATTTTAGGAGTTTAAATGTGAAAAATTATACTAGTACACTCCTTAATAATGGGTATATCATCTGTAACGAAAAAAGCGAAAAGTACGCAGCCAGGTTTGGAAAGAGTTCTAAAACTGTAATAGATCATTTCATTACAGACTTAACCAACAACCAATATTTCTTTCACATTCTTAACACCACACTTTCTGATCATCAGTTATTTTTTATAAGTATGAACAGAAAGCCCGAAAAAGATCGCGTAAATTTAGTAAAAACAATATTAAATTACGATAAAAAAAGTAATGATGAAATCTGGCATAGGCTTAACTTAATAGAGAACTTTGATACTCTTATACACGAAATTACAAATTTAATTAAAAAATATACACAAAGAATTGCAGTTAAAAGTAAATATAAGAAATTATGGATGACAGATGAAATTATGAATACAATGAAAATTAGAGACTCTTTTCATAAATACTCAAAAAAATACCCAGAATGCACACACACTTCACTTTATTTTGCTACGTATAAAAATAAAGTAAAAACTTTAATTTCCAATGCCAAAAAAAACAAGTAAAGAAACAGTCAGTCGGTGCAACCGACTTAGAAATATCCTACACCTATTTGGTTCAAATTTAAGGACATATCCATAAGTCATTTTAACACCATAAAAGCTGTTATTAATTTGATCGTAAGACATAGCTAACCAAATTAACTTTATAATACTAAAAACATTTTCTAATTACACTATCTATTAAAAAATATTACAAAATCTTACTAATTTATCTATTTAAAAATATTAAAAAACAAACAAACTTGAAATAGATGAAAATATATTTATTCCAATTCAATTACAAAATGAAAAAATTCTAATTATTAAATTTTGTGATAAAAAGATAATCAAAGCATAATATATTTAATAATCCAAATTTTTAAAAATTGCAATTATTTTAAATGGTTAGTTTATATACCTAATAGAAAAGCTTATAAACGCAAAATATGCAATAAATGTACTTCTAAAATACAATTACAAATTTTGAACTTTTCATATAATTCATTTAAATATTCAAATAAATTTTACATAAATGCAGCAAGTACCTTTGAACATAGCTGAACCACTACAATTTACTCTAGATTTCGGAGACATATAGGACATAGGAAATATACTCTTTGGCTTTGAAATTAAACTCGACCAGAACAAATTCGCATGGTACTTTCATTACTAGTAACCTAGAGTTTAAATTTCATCAAAATACCGGCATTATTTTTTGAGTTATGGTGTTTTTAAAATATATGTTTTTTAGTCCTTGAACTTGTCATGGGTTCCAGAACCCGAAACCATGGTACGATTTCGCCCATATGCAGTCCCGTCATACTTTCAATACTAGTTAACCCTTGTATACAATTGGAACGTTCTATCTTAATTTTAAGTTACTAGTTTTATTAATTTCGATGATAAGCTTTTACACATTTGGGGGTCTAAGAGAGGTCCTGAACCACCACTCCAAAT
The DNA here is from genome assembly GCA_963082915.1 of Dolichopus griseipennis. Taxonomy (NCBI): domain Eukaryota; kingdom Metazoa; phylum Arthropoda; class Insecta; order Diptera; family Dolichopodidae; genus Dolichopus; species Dolichopus griseipennis. The sequence goes on from CAUJBZ010000002.1 coordinate 64,145, forward strand.
GATCCCAAAATAGGGGGGCACGGAAGAAATAGTAAGAACACCCTGGGCCAAATTTGAAGCTTCTACATTTGTTTCAAGTTACTATTTTTATTAATTTCGAAAATATGCTTTAAGGTCCTCGGAACTAATATATGTTCGTTATCCCTGACACCGACTAAAAGGTCCAGAATCCGAACCCATGGGCTGATTTCGACCTTATACAGCCCGCGCTTTACTTATATTACTAGTTAACCCTTGTACACAATTTCATTGGTCAACGGTCTATCTTAATTTTAAGTAACTATTTTTAGTAATTTCGATTATAAGCTTTTAAAACTTGGGAGGTCTGAGAGGGGTACTGAACCACCTCTCCAATTGATCCCAAATTAAGGGAACACGCAAGAGATAGTAAAGAACACCCTTGTGGCAAATTGGAAGCTTCTACATTTTTTCAAGTTGTTATCTTTATTAATTTTAAAGATATGCTTTAAGGTCTTCGGAAATGTGTGGCTGGTCCCCGACCCACTACTCCAATGGGGCTGAAATTCCCAAGACACTTAGGAAATAGGAAGGAACACCCTGATACCAAATTTGGAGGTTCCATCTTCATTGGTTTCGGAATTATGTTCGTTTGGCCTAAATTCGATCATAAAGTTCTAGGTTCCGAACCCATGGTCCAATCCCGACCTAACGCAATCCCCGAAGTAGTTTCATTACTAGTAACCTACAGCACAAATTTGATGAATATAGCTTCATTAGTTGTTGAGTTATCGTGATTTTTTATATATGTTCGTTAGCCCTTCGATCGATTAAAAGGTCCAAAATCCGAACCCATGGGCCGATTTCGCCCATATGCAATCCCCGCCGTACTTTCAGTCCTAGTAACCTACAGTTAAAATTTCATAAAGATAGCTCCAATATTTTTTGAGTTATCGTGCCTACGGACGGACGGACGGACATGGCTATATCGACTATGGCGGTCACGCTGATCACAAATATATATACTTTTCCATATCTAGCTCGCTTCCTTTAGGTGGTTACAAACACCATACCAAAGTTAATATACCCCTTTACCTATTCTATAGGTGTAGGGTATAAAAATTTGTTTGTGAAGAAATATCACGAGACCCACTGAATAATAGAAAATTATGGAATGTGTATAAAAAAAATAATGTTCAATAAAGTACCTTCTAAAACAGAAAATTCAATTAAAGTACTAAAATGTTGTAGTATAAACATTGACAATGAAATAGAAATAGCCGAAACCATGAACGACTACTTCGTCAACGTAACAAATGAGTTAAAAGTCTCTCAAGTTCCATTAGATAATAATTATTTTAGTCAATTTTCTCGCATTATCCACCATCCCTTTGTACTTACACCTACGAATATCGAAGAAGTACATGCAACAATTGACAAATTCAAAGCAACGGCACCAACGGGTTATGATTTAATTTCAGATAAATTTATAAAAAAATTTTCTTCACTATTACAACCTCTATTGGTTAAATTTATTAAATTATCATTTCAAACCTACATATTTCCTGAATCGCTTAAAACCGTGCTAGTTACACCCATTTTCAAAAACCGTGATAAATAACACAAATCGAATTACCGACCAATTTCAGTTCTAAGCGTTTTTTCGAAAATTTTCGAAATAATTATAAAAAATCGACTAAATTTCTTTATGAATAAAAATAAAATTTTAAGTGACGAACCGGCTTTGAAAATCGATCTAACACAACTTCAGCCTGTCTCGGTTTGTCGCATTTTATCTCTGAAAACATTGATAATAGAAAATTTGTTGCATGCGTATTTTTGGATTTACAAAAAACTTTTGATTGCGTTGATCATGACATTCTAATATACAAATTATCAACACTAAATTTCAATATAAACCAGCTGCTTCTTTTTAAATCATACCTAAAAAATAGAAAACAAAGTGTTCGAATAAAAATGTCCTAAGTAGTCAAAAAGTAATTAGTAAAGGTGTTCCACAAGGTTCTATCCTAGGACCAAAATATATATAAACGACATGACAAAATTAAAACTAAAAAGTGTGGTTCAGCTTTACTCTGACGATGCGGTCATAAAATATACTACCACAAGCGAGCAAGTTTTAAAAAGTTTATTGAAAACGATCTTAAAATAATTGAAGAATGGCTTGAAAAGCATCGATTAATTCTAAATGTAAAGAAACTAAAATAATGTTATTTGGAAATAGAATCTTTAGTAATACAGATTATTCATATAAAGATAGCCAATTGAAATAGTGAAGTCCTTCAATTATCTAGGCCTAGTACTAGTGTGTGTTAACACCACACTTTCTGATCATCAGGTATTTTTTATAAGTATGAACAGAAAGCCCGAAAAAGATCGCGTAAATGTAGTAAAAACAATATTAAATTACGATAAAATAAGTAATGATGAAATCTGGCATAGGCTTAACTTAATAGAGAACTTTAACTTAATCTAAACCTGTCAAAATTATTCATAATTATCCAAAGAGATACCCAACACATTTATTGTACACAGAACAGTATATTAGTCTGGCCAATATTTGTAAATATGAATTATATATTGTTGCTTTCAAAATTATAAATAATTTAATAAAACACAACTTTATTCTGAATACAATGACTGATATACATAACACGAGAAACAAATCCAACTATTATTTAAGTCTTTTCAAAACAGAAAACCAAAAAAATAATTCTCTTTACAAATGTCTTAAACTTTATAACAAATTACCTCAAGAAATTAAAACTATTGTTAATATAAGCTTTTTCAAAAAGAAAATTAACGAAATTGTAAGATGTTAGTCAATGATGTAATGTTAGTATAAATAAATAAATAAATAAATTTATTGTTATAAAATGATATTGTTATAGTTGTTATATTCATATATAAAAACACTTATTTTTACTTTTGTTAAAAACTGTCAGATTATATATCTTATTAAATTATTTGACTAAACAGCTAAAGCTATGGTCACTTAAATCTGTATTTTATATAGTTTTTAATTAATAAAGAAAAAAAAAAAATCAATACTTAAAATACAATCTTTGTAAATATACAATATAATGTTGTTGTATACAAATATAATGTTGAAACTTCAATGTTAACGTTTTATTTAGGAAAAACATACACTGGTGAATAAATTACTGTTTTATAAAAACATAAAAGTTATAATTCTTAAGACCTAGTACCCTAGTAGTAGGAAAGGTTCCCAAATTTTTGCTTAAGAAACTTATGATGGATCTGCCTATCCTCCTCTTGTCCCCACCCGCCCATTTTTTTAGGTTCTAGGAAATCAATTGTGAACTCCACCAAATTTGGAATTTCACACCTAATTTATTATCTAAGCAAAAATGGCTAAAACTAAGAGACAATTTCTTCAATTTAAAGAATACCATTTAAATTTAAGAAAATCTTTTAACATATGTTAAAATATAATGCTGCAGCTTTAAATTTTGTATATTTGTAAGAAAAAATTTGAAAAGGTATTCAAGTTACAGGTGTTTAAAAATAGCAAAATTTCAATTTCCGAGCCTTTATAGCTCTTAAACAGGGGGTTTGACAAAAAAATTTTTAAGGATTTTAATTTTTAAGGATCTAACGTCTCCCAAAATTTCAAGACCCTAGCTTCAACCGTTTAGAAGATATATGGGGCCAAAAATTTTTCAAAAATTGAGTTTTGCATAATTGTAAATTTTAGTACCGTATGGAAAATGTCTAGGGTTTTTAATTTTTTATCTATAAATTTTATAAAACCAGCTATCTACTGCCGTTTTCAGATGTCAAATACACCTGACAGAACTCTTGTTATAACAATTTAAAAATAGGGCTTTTTCCAACTTTGGGGGGCGTAAGGATAACCTATTAAGGCATAAAAGACCACAACATGTAAAAGTATTGAAACAGTTTACAGTTAATCGTAATTCTTTTACTACAGTACGGTGCGGATGTGTTTACTTTTTTCTTTATCGATTATAATTATATTAATCAGCACTAATCAGCAATAAAGCATAAAAAAAAAATTTATATATATAATAATTACGCGAAATGGCTTCGTGCCAAACGTGCAAATTAAAAATTAAAGGAGAACCGAGTATAGAATGTGCAGGTGTGAGGCATTAATCTACGGTGAACTTACTATACACCAACAAAAATATTAAGTTCATTTGTGACAACTGTATTCAATATATACAAAACGTTGATTTGGTCTTACAAAACATGGACAATGAAAATGAAGTCGTTGAAGGCTATTGAAACTAATTACATGAAGAAATTGGAAGAAGAAATAGAGAAAATTCAAAAATTTACTGAAGTCTTCAAAATTGAAACAGAAAAAGTGAATGAATCATTTGTTATTATTTGTTTAAAAAACAAAATTCTTTTCTCATTTGTAGAATAGATAAAGAACCATTTCGAAAAATAATAGCTAATGAAAAATTATGTATTGGATGGGAAAGCTGCAAAGTCTTTGATGCCATAAAAGTCTCTAGATGTTATAAATGTAAAGGATTTAACCATAGGGCTGCGAAATGTACGAATAAAGAAACATGCTTGAAGTGTCATCAACAACACAAGACAAGTGAATGCCAAAAAGAGGAAATTAATAAATGCATTAGTTGCTTAAAATCGAATGAAAAATTCAGTTTGGGGTTGGATGTTAATCATAAATTTTAGTAGATCATATCCAGTGTACAAAACTAAATTAAGTATAAAACAACAAAAATTTGAATACTAGCAATTAAGGAAACTAGAAGAGGATAACAAATTAAATATAAATGTAAATGAAAATAAAAAAAGTGATTCTGCATGCAGATCTGATAATATTAATGATAATATTAAAAAGAATAATACCAATGTTAAGCCAAGTATTAATAATATTAGAGACACTAACAGTGATATAACTCATATAAAAATGAAAATAATAATAGTAATAATAATATATAACAGTGAAAGATTCACATAACAGTGAAAAGACTAACAAAATTGATTATAATAAAGATAAAAAGAAGCGTAGCTATATTCTTTCATATTTTCCAAAATTATGGTCAAATAAAAACACTATCCTTAAAAGTAATATAAAAATAAATAAAACTATTAACAATATTCAAAAAGTAGCATTAAAAATGACAAAACCAATGATTATGTAAAAAGTAAAATTAACAAGTGATGAAAAAAAACCAAGGGTTTTTAAAAAAGCACATTTTCAAAATTATATTGTATTACATACTGAGTTTAACTTTGGAAATATTTACTTGGAAATAGTTACTACTGACTTATAAAATTTACTGCTAGCAGTAAACTTTTTATTTAAAAGTTGTTATAGCCCTTCAATGGGGAAGGTTGCCAAATTTTTCAAGAATCTAACTTCAACTTCCCCCCCCCCCCCTTCATCCTCTAGTTTTTTAGGTTCTAGGAATTAAATTTCTGAATTACACAAAAATTTGGATTTTATTTAGAATTTTATTATCTAAGCAAAAATGGGTAAAACTAAGAGACACTTTCTTCAATTTAAGGAACCCCTTTTAAATTTAAGAAAAACCTTTAACATATGTTAAAATATAATGTTGGACCTTTAAATTTTGTATATTAATAAAAAAAAAATTGGACAGGTATTCAAGTTACAGGTGCTTAAAAATAGCATAATTTCAATTTTCGGGCCCTTATAGCTCCTAAACAGGGGGCTTGACAAAAAAATTTTGTTAACTGACTCCTACTATTTTTTTAGGATCTAACTTCTCCTAGATCCTAGCTTGAACTGTTTAGAAGATATGTCGGGCCAAAAATTTTGCAAAAATTGAGTTTTATATAATGGTAAATTTTAGTACCGTATGGCAACCCTATACATTTAAGCGACATATTTTTGTAAAGCTTATAAAAGCAGCTCTCTAATACCGTTTTTGGATTGAAAATAAACCTAACAGAACTCTTGTTATATCAATTTAAATATAGGTTGGATTTTTCAGGGGCTGTAACTTCGTCACCCTTCAAAATTAATAAAAACCTTTGACACATGTTGAAATATAATTATAGAGCTTTGAATTTTGTCTATCACTAAAAAAAAATTTGGACAGGTATTCAAGTTACAGGTGTTTAAAAATAGCAAAATTTCAATTTTCGAGCCCTTATAGCTCCTAAACATGGGGCTGGACAAAAAAATTTTGTTAACCGACTCCTACTAATTTCTGAGTATCTAACTTCTCCCAAAATTTCAAGACCTTAGCTTGAACCGTTCAGAAGATATGTGTGGCCAAAAATTTTGCGAAAACTGAGTTTTGCGTAATGTTAAATTTTAGTACCGTATGGCAACCCTAAACATTTGCCTTGTAAAAATTTATAAAGTTTATGAAACCAGCTATCATTTGCCGTTTTCAGATTGAAAATATATGTAACAGAACTCTTGTTATAACAATTTAAATATAGGGCTTTTTCCAACTTTAGGGGGCTGTAGCCCCGTAACAGGTGAAGCTACAGAAAAAAATTCTTCTACGAAATTATTTTTTTTGCAAAAACTACCCATGGTTAAAATTTCTTTTCTCTATTTCAAACGGTGTAAAAGTTTTTGTAAACATACGGACGGACGGACGGACGGACGGACGGACAGAGTGAAGCTATATAGGCACATTTTTACAAATTTTTTTGAAAATGTGCTAAAAACGATAAAATTAACTTGGGTTATGATAATAATACAGCAAAAATAGTAAATGATAGTATTAGTAAGATAAAAAAATGATACAATTAACCAAAACAATGATAATAGTAATAATAATGTAGAAATAAAAGACTTCAAATACCCAAACTGGAATAAAGGCGAAATAATAAATCCACAGAACACAACTGAAAGAAAAATAGGTTACTCCAAATTCCAAAATTATAGCAAAAGTTTTGTTGATCCCATGTCACCCCCAATTGTAAGGCTTACAAAAGTGCAATTGAAAATGGAGATAATGTATATGTTCTTTCCAGATTGAGGGATTACACAATATATAACAATGTGCGATTATATTTGACATTTTTCCACGATCAAAATGATATTTGCTTTAATGGTATAACACAAACCAATATTAAGGTTTTAATTAATCAAGAAGGACTACCAACTGACTATCAAGAACTTCGGAGAATATATGACAAGTATCACGAAAACATAGGAATCTGCAATAAAGATGTTTTGAATGATCTAGCTACATATATACGACATATTTATAACAAATATAGGGAAAATCTTCAAAAGACAAAAAATCTTGGCAAAATTACCTCATCGGCAGATGATAATGGCAGAACAAGAAAATATAATGCAAATTGGAGATCTAAAGATATTATATTTAAATATATGTAGCATTAGAAATAGAATACTGAAACTTGAAACATTAATTAATGAATATAAAGAAATAGACATAGTAATAATTACAAAGATTTGGATTTATGATTATGAAAAAGATACCTACAGCATCCCCAATTATCAAACAGTTTACAACTGTAAAAATAAAAAAAAAAGTTCCCCCCTCCTGCCATCTTTATTAAAAATAATATTAGTTTCAATGAAATAGGTAAAGATGAAAAATATAACTTTACTGGAATTGAAATCCTGAACTCAAAACTAAAATTAAAAATCGGTACATTTTATAAAGCTCCAGTGGAAAACAGCAACCTATTTATGGAGTTTCTTGAACTTAAACTGGTAGATAAGGCAAATCATATATTTTTTGCAGATATTAATCTAAATCTATTTGAGAACTCCAATATAATTATTAAGTAATAATATAATTATTTCTTAATTATTAATATAATTATAATTATTTGTTATTAAATTCAAAACTATACGGACGTGTTTTATTTTCTTTATCGGAACAAATTTTAATTAATTTAAACGGCAACGAAAAATTAATTGCTCAGCAATTTTTTAATAATTTTTTAATAAATAATTATTAATAAAAAAAAAAAATCGGGGACAAATAAAAAAAAAGTAAAAAAATAATTTTGTTTACTTGAAATGGCGTCATGTCACAAATGTAAGATGAAAATTGAAGGTGAAAAAGGAATTGAATGTGCGGGAGTTTGTAAAAACATTTTCCCCGAAGCTTTTAAATGTTCTGGTGTGGATCAATCCACAATTAGTATGCTGTGCGAAAACCAAAATATAAAATTTATCTGTGATGACTGTCTTCAGTACATTCAAAATGTAGACCTTGTATTGCAGAATATGGAACAAGCGGTAGCAAAAAATAATGAACATCTGAAGGAGTACAAAGAAGACTTTGAAACGGCAATAAAACATAACGAAAACAAGGTTATGGAATTACTCAGAGCCATCGAAAATAATTACATGAAGAGGTTAGATGAAATTAAAAATATTCAAAAAAAAGAAATTGATAAAATGCATAAAATTACGGAAGTCTTCAAAAATGAAAGCGAAAACATGAATGAATCATTTAAAAGTTCAATGAAAAAAAATGATGAGATGTGCAATAATTTAAAAAAAATTGTGAATGAATGTCATGGAAATATAGGTAAATCAGTGTCATTTGCTGATATTTAAAAAAAAAAAGACTGTGTAAATGACTTTCCAATTGTTATGAAAAAAGATCTACTGTTAATAATTAAACCGAAACAAAAACAAAAAAGTGTAACAACAAAAAAAGACTTAAATATGAAGGTAGATCCAAAAAATCTAAAAATAAAAAATATCGTAAGTAGAGTTAACGGTACTATTTTAATTGAAACGGACTCTAAAGAAAATCGTGAAATAATAAAAACGGAACTCGAAAAAAAAATGAAAGAGGGATATGATATCAAAATTCCTGTTGAAATAAATCCAAAATTCGAAATAGTGCATATGAACAATAAATTTACCGAAAATGAAATAATAGATAAGCTAAAAAAACAAAATAGTTTTATAGAAATGAGCGATTTAAAAGTAGTTAAATTAAATGTGATGAAAAAGTATAACAAGGAAATGCAAAATGCAATAATTGAAGTAGATAGGAATTCCTTTCCTAAAATAATGGCTGCCGAAATTGGTTGGGAAAGATGTAAAGTGTTTGATGCTATCACTGTTATGCGTTGCTACAAATGTAAAGGATTCAATCATAAATCGGCTGACTGTACAAATACAGAAAAATGTCTTAAATGTCACAAAGACCATAAGACATCTGATTGTGATAAGCAGCAGGAAATTAATGAGTGTATCAATTGCAAAATAGCCAACGAAAAATTCAAACTTGGTTTAGAGATAAATCATAAAACATTTGACAAATTGTGCCCAGTAAAGGAAAGAAAACAAAAAATGGGCTACTAGCAATCAAAGAAAGTTACAGGTGATGGAAAAATACAAAATGATCATATTGAAAATAATAATATTAATAACAATAAAAATATCAATAATAATGCTGATAATAATATCAATAGTAATAATAATTATAATACTAATAATAATAGTAATAATAATAAAAATAACTATAATATTAGTAATGATAATAATAATATTAATAATAATAATAATGAAAATTATTATAACAATGCAAATAGAAATAATAATAGAGCAAATAAAAATAATTATAGTAATAATAATAATAATAATAGCAATAATAACAATAATAGTAATAACAATAGTAATAATAAAAATAATAGTAAAAATAATAATAATAATAGCAATAATAACAATAATAGTAATAACAATAGTAACAATAATAATAGTAATAACAATAATAGTAATAATAATTTTTATTTTATTTTATTTTGAACCAAAACAAGGTTTTTACAAAAAAAAATCTTATAGCTAAAACTTAAAATTAACATGAAATTTGATTACAAAACATAAATTTAAATACATAAAAATCAAAAGTTTATTTATTTTATTTTTTTTATTTTTTTTTTGTAGATTGTAAAAAAATGCATGCATAGCGAAAACACACTTAAAATGCAATTTATAAAGTAAAAAAAAAAAAACAAAAATAACTAATTTATAGAATTATAAAATGATGTGAACTTGAAGTGTAATATGAGTATAATATATTGAAGGTTAAAATTATTGTCATAGGTCATTAAGAAATTTTAATTTTAATTTACATTTAAAAGTGTATCTAGAAATTTATGTTGAAAAAAGATGACTGTGTTTATTGAATGTAATGCAACATCTGTTTATTGGTTCATTTTTTCCATATTCAGTTTTATGAGTATTTTCAACTAAATATTTAGTGCTTCTTGTATTTCTGCTCCCATTATTTATTTTAAAATTATCTGCTAAAAACTGAACGTCAATGTTTTTTCTTAAGACGTCAAAAGTAAAACAAGAAGAAAAAATTTGCCTGCGTGAGGATAAAGTTAAGATATTTAATGATTTAAGTCTTACGAGATAGCTAGGCAGAATTCGGAGCATTTTGTTTGCCCTAGAAATTATATACTCATAATGAAGATGGAAGTTCAGTTTATCATCCAACAGAATCCCTAAGTCGGTAATATTTTTAACTCTTTCAAGGTTTACATTATTTTTTTTATAACCGAAAGTAATAGTAGATCTCTTACGTGTAAAACTTATAACCTTGCATTTTTCAATGTTTAGTTCTAACTTATTAGAGAAGCACCATTCTTGCAGAATATTTAGATTTGTCTGAAGTAGTGCAACATCGGAACTCTTTTTAATTAAATGATAAATCTTGAGATCATCAGCAAATGCAACATGTGACACACTGAAAAATTTACTAGAAAGATCGGAAATGAATATATTAAACAAGAGTGGACCCAAGTGGCTACCTTGCGGTACTTCTGATGTAACATTGATTGAGTCCGAGAAAAATCCTTGAAATTTGATATTTTGGGTCCTATTTGTAATATAGGAGAATATCCAATAAAAAAAAGCGCCGGGAATTCCTAAGCCTGCAAGTTTGTTTAGTATAATTTTGTGATCAACACGATCGAATGCTTTGCTGAAGTGTAAACTAAAAGGTTTGTTATTGTGGAACGACCTTTTCTGAATCCATGTTGTTGTTCGTTTAGTTTTGTATTTATGATGGGTGTAATTTTGTCTACAATAATTTTTTCAAACAACTTTGGAATAGTTGATAGAATAGCTATACCACGGTAATTTTCGACGTATGATTTATCACCCTTTTTGTAGATAGGGTTTAGATAAGAGGATTTCCAGAAAAGAGAAAAATTCCTGAGGAAAGAGATTTATTAAAGATAAAATCAAGCGGATAATTGAGATAACTGACACAGTTGAATAAAAAAGTAGGTGGAATCAGGTCAGGTCCTATACCTTTTTTGGTATCAAGTTTAGTGATTGTTTCAAATATTTCAACTTCGGAAAGGTATAGATCCGTAATAATAGGCTTTGAATTGTTAATTAAGTTAGAGAAATCGAAATTAATTGGAGACTCGTGTGGACAATAAACTTTTTGAAAAGATTTAGCAGATTTTTAAAGATTTGTTTGTTTGTTTGTTTGTATGTAGCGAATAGACTCCTAAACTGCCCAGCCGATTTTCATGAAAATTTGTATATAGAGGTTTTTGGGTACGGAAAGAAATCGTGGCCCAAAAATTTTGCCCTAACGGACCGCCAACTTGGGCTGTGGTGCAAGTATTTAAACTTTTTTGTTCTAAAATGGAAACTGTTTGACCGATTTACTTCAAATTTTGTATATGTGATGCTCTTTGAGAATTGAGTTGATACTATTTACAGTTTTGGAATTTGTTAACCCATGTCGGGCCGATGGTTGGTCAAAAAAATTTTGGGTCCAAATTTTGTCCCATCTTACGAAATTCTGCGTTAGCTAAAAAGAAAGGCCCAGAAAAAAATTTTATTGGATTCCATTAACCCATTGCGGCCCAACAGCTTTTTATTATTTTTTTCAATACTTTACTCTAAATTAAAAACGGTTCGACCGATTTTCTTCAAATTTTGTATACGTGTTCCCCTATGGGAATTGAGTTAACACTATTAACAGTTGTTCATTTGTTAACCCATGTCGGCCTGGCGGTTGGTCAAAAAAAATTTTGGGTCCAAATTTTGTCCGATTTTACGAAATACTGCTTTGGCTAAAAGGAAAGCCACAAAAAAAAATTTCCATTTAAACTTTTTTGTTCTAAAATGGAAACTGTTTGACCGATTTTCTTTAAATTTTGTATGTGTGTTACACTGTCAGAATTGAGTTGACACTATTAATAGATTTGGAATATGTTAACTCATGCCGCCCCGACTGTTAGTCAAAAAAAATTTTGAGAGCAAATATGGTCCAATTTTGCGAAATACTACTTTGGTTGAAAAGAAAGTCTAAAATAAAGATTTTGTTAATCTCCGTTAACCCATTGAGGCCCAGCAGCTTTTTATAGCTTTTTTCGTTACTTTACTCTAAATTAGAAACGCTTTGACCGATTTTTTTCAAATGTTGTATGCGTGAAGAATATTGAAATTGGAGTTGAATCTGTTACCAGGCTTGGTGTTTGGTAAAACATGTCGGTCCTACGATTGGTCAAAAAAAAAAATTTTGGAAGTAAATTACGTTCAATTTTGGAAAGTAGTAAGTACTTCTTTCAATTACAGGAACGTTGAAAACTTACTAGTATAATCCTAGCAAAATCGTTTAAAAAGAATAGCTTTAATACATTTTAAAATTCACTTTTACACCATGTGTAATTTTTATCCTAACAGTAACATTAACTGAAATTAAACCTCCATTTAGAGGCGCAGCAACGCGCACCGGGTATTAGCTAGTTATGACTAATAGTGAAATCAATACTAACAATATAATTCCAATGCACTCAAGAAAACCTGTTAACAATTGCGAAATATAATGTTGGTATTTCAATGTTAACATTTATGTTTTGAAAAATATGCATTAGCTACTTAAATAAGTTACTAATTCATAAACACATGAAAGTTTTAATTTTAAAGCTCTCATAGCCTTCAATGGGGAAAGTTCCCAAATTTTTACTAAGCAAACATAGATGATTCTCAGAGATCTGCCCATACTCTCTTGCCCCCCATTTTGTTACATTCTAAGAAATAAATAGTGAATTGCCACAAAATATATTTGAAGATAGATCAAAGTTTTTTTGACAATGAAGACAATGAAATCAAATATATTCAGCTCCAATTTCAAATATTAGATTCTTCCAAATAACTTCCAAATAATGAGACTGTTAAAGTAAATTTATCAGTTTAACAGGTTGATTTCATCAGAATTAAGCAAAACAACAACAATAGTAACAATCATTACTTTAAAAGCAGATTCGCAATTAGCAGAATATCATGCTGACTCAGTACCACAATATGTTTCTATAGATCATGCTATTGAGGCTTTTAGACAAGAATTACTTTTAAAATAACGGAACATTGGTGTTATAAAAAATAGTGAACAAATATTTTATAGACATTTTGGATTGAATGTTGGTGAAAATCAAAAATTTACTGTGAGATGTGAATATGAAAGTATTTTTAATAAAAAGTATCTCAAAATTCGGTGTCATGAATATCGAGAAATATTAGCTGAAAGAATTACAGGCGATGGAGAAGTAGAAAAAATTATAATGGTAGATACAAAATATAAATCTGATTTCACTGTAATTGATTTACGAACAATTAAACAGGATCCATCATATCAAATGGAAATTCATTAAAAACATAAAAACAAAATAAAAGATAATTTTAAAATAATAATAAAATAAAATATTGTTTCCCCTATGTTACGATATTGTTTTTAATAAATCTTTTTTATTTATTCATGAATTATGATCAGAGGTAAACCCTAACCAGAAGTAAACCCTAACATAAGTAAACACCAACGACAAATATTTGATTATCACTAGTTTTAAGAATTTTTTCAATGAAAAACAACTTGTTATACCCGTGCATACATATATGAACATCGGGTATATTAAAATTACTCCTCCGTTTGTAACGCATCGAAATATAAGAGCTAGATATAGTGTCAAGGGTACGTATCGAATCAGCATCGAAAAGTGAATCGATCTAGCTATGTGTGTCCGTCCGTCCGTCCGTCAGAACGATAACTCAAAAACTATAAGAGCTAGAGTTCTGAAACTTTCACAAAGTGATTTTCAGACAATTTCTAGGTTCCCTATTGTTTTTGGTTAAAATCGGACCAAGTCTTCGGGGAGCTGCCATACAACTTTTTTGCACCAATATGAATTTCTTCAAAAGTAATTATACTACGGGGATGAAAATTACACACGGTTAGTTTTATAATGACTCCGGCACTTATATGAAGTTTCAAATGTTAGGGCCCCATTTTCGGGGGGCTGCCATACAACTTCTTTGCACCAATATGAATTTCTTCAAAACTAATTATACTACGAGGCTGAAAATTACACACGGTTAGTTATATAATGAATCGAGCACTTATATGAAGTTTAAAAATGTTAGGGCCCCATTTTCGGGGAGCTGCCATACAACTTTTTTGCACCAATATGAATTTCTTCAAAACTATTTATACTACGGGGATGAAAATTACACACGGTTAGTTTTATAATGACTCCGGCACTTATATGAAGTTTCAAAATGTTAGGGCCCCATTTTCGGGGGACTGCCATACAACTTCCTTGCACCAATATGAATTTCTTCAAAACTAATTATACTACGCGGATGAAAATTACACACGGTTAGTTATATAATGAATCGAGCACTTATATGAAGTTTCAAAATGTTAGGGCCCGATTTTCGGGGGGCTGCCATACAACTTCTTTGCACCAATATGAATTTCTTCAAAACTAATTATACTACGAGGCTGAAAATTACACACGGTTAGTTATATAATGAATCGAGCACTTATATGAAGTTTCAAAATTTTAGGGCCCCATTTTCGGGGGGCTGCCATACAAAGTTTACGATTCAATAACTTTGAATCTAATGAAGCTACAAGGTTAAAATTAAAATTGGGCAGATAAATTAATAGGGCAAGTTACTTGGCACAGTTGGACATCACTCGGTGGGCCAATTTTTTTTTATTTTTGTTTTTTTTTTTTTATTTTTATTTGTTTTTTTTTTTAAGCTAAATTTATGGGACAATGAATGAAAATTTTGTTTTTTTTTTTTGTGATTTTATTTTTTTGTTAATTTTTTTTTTTTTTTTTTTTCAAGCTAAAGTTATGGGACAATGAATGAAAATTTTGTTTTTGTTTTGTGATTTTTTTTTTTTTTTGTTAATTTTTTTTTTTTTTTACGTCAAAATTATGGGGTAATGAGTTAAATGTATAAGGGAAGTAAATTACGGTTTATTTTATACACCATAGTGGGTATGCACGGGTATCTAAAAGTTGACAAGGGCAACTATAATCTTCCTCGTTTTTTATTAGTTTTTAACAATTCATATTCATAGAAACTGCATTGTATTGACTCTCCTTGATAATCTTCTAATAAGTTACTGGGTTGGTAATTTGAACCTTTCCGATTTTAAATATTTCAGTTGTCCAATTAGGTGTACACTCCTTTTCAAAAATATGTTTGAATTTACTTATTCGAACTGAATCATTAACTTTATATTTTGCAGGTGAACCAATTTTTATATGATTATATGCAGTTTTAAGCAAATTTTTAGCATTATTTTTATTGACTCCAGACGGCCGTTTTTGAATTTTTCGATGTTTAGCGTTGTTATATTGTTTGTTTAATTCTGCAATTAGGTTAATCCATTCATAATTTCCGTTAAAACTAAATTCTTTCCACATTTTTCTTTTAAAGTTCTATTAAAACGTTCTACAATAGAGGCTTTTAATTTGTGCTAAATATTGAGTAATGATTTGATACTTATTCATTAATTTGAGTATTTTCCATCATCAGTTTGTAAATTTTGTGGATGTCGTTTAGAAGTTAGAAAAATATTTTGCATTGCTTTTGTGATGTTCTCTGAAAATGTTGCTTTTATAGGGATTACCCATGCAAACTTAGAAAAGGTATCAATTACAGCTCATAAAAATTTAAAACCTTTGTTCTCTTTAGCGTATAAACCCTTTTCTACCAAATCAGCTTGCCAGAAATCATCCAATCCTTTAATTATAACTCTACGTCGTTTAAAATTTCTTCGTGCAGGTTTATATGCAGCTCTTCAACCACCTCTCTCTTACTCATTTTCAAATAAAATGTACTTATATAATATGTATAATATATACATATTAAAAAAGAAAAAAATAAAATATAATTAAAATTTATATTCTTTATTTATATAAAGTTTTATTGTAATTATTTATTTTTTATTCTTTTATATAAATCCATTAGTTTGGAACATTTTAACTTATGATGTTCTGCTGATTGACAAGTATCTGGAATAGTTTGTCATCTTGTCTGATGTATAGGGACATATATGCCAATGATATCAATACTCTTTCGTTATTGTTCATAATGTTCCTCCAATAAAATATCATCATATTTATTTAAAAAATTATTTAAAGAATATTCGATTTAATGTATAGTATAACCATTTCGAAAAGTAAATGCAAACTAATCCCGAATTATTCTTTTATAAGTTTCAAACCTGATTCAGCTTGGGCTTCAGCTTTTTGAAGTCTATCATTAATAAATTTAATTGAATCTGTCATTTCAAAAACCACATAAGTCACCAATTTTAAATTTTTCAGAAATCAAAAAAACTTAATAAAATATTTTTATTATTTTATTTTTTAATGTTTTTTATAGTAAAAACAATTTTTTTTATTAAAGTCGGGAATTTTTATAACTTATAGTTTTTGGAAAAAATCACTTTATGTTGTTGTGACTTATGCTGTTTTTGCAAGGAACGGCTGACTTATTTAAAAAAATACAAAGAATTATATTATTAATCATACGATATAGATTATTTTATTATAAACTTTTATTTAATTAAGTTAACATAATAATATAATAATGTTTATACATTAAGTATTATGCAAAATTTAGGGTACATAATCATATTCACCATCAGATTCTGCTAGAACTCCAGGATCAATTTCTTTGGTAGACCAGCCGAATATTTCGTTATAAAATAGCATGGCGCTCTTCTAAAATGCTGCCTTCTACTTGTTTTAAATTATCAATTGTTTTATGATTTATAGGAATTTTACCAATATATGATTATGAAACTGGAAGAGAAGGCACAACTCCATGTAATTTTGATAGCTTATTTTAGATGCGTATTTTGGCACAAACCATCTATAAATTGCCTAGTTATAACAACACCGACATTTTCATCATATTCAAAACTAGTATATTTTGAAGGAGCAAATGATTGTTTTTGGTCTCTGGGAACTTGTTTTCCATATTATTTATTTGACAAGCAATTTTTTTTTGTAAATCAAATGCCACCACTTTTTAAATTCAAATACCTCCTCAGTTTCTAGTTCTATTACTGTAAATTTTGGACTAGACTTAGAAACTATCTCAATGTTTTGGAAACATATACACGATCATACTTTCGTAAATTTTTTTTTATTACTCCAAAATCACGGTCATTAGGCAAAAAAGATTGACCTCTAATGGGAAAAAAATGATAAATTTTTTTAAATCGTTTTGAATCAGTGAGGGCTGATAATAGTGTTATTTTTATTTCGGCAGGACACCCATCTGAAAACAGATATAAATCTTTGATTTCTGGACCGAAATTACTGTTAATGTAATTCAATAACATTGAACACACATCATTCACATCCTTCTTAGCAATACCTTCGTGATACATGAAAAAAGTTGATTTGTCTGTTTTAAGGTTTTTTATACAAAAACATTTAACCTAAAATTGCCGTGGAACTTGTGGAAGGGGCATATTTTGCATGAAATCAAACGTTATTGCTGCAATATCTTCTCTCTCTTTACAAACCATTTAAATATGTGATATTTTATTATAAAATTTTTTTTTCTTTTGTGGACCATCAATTCCAAGCTAACAGCTCGCTTAACATTTCCTATCCAGTTAGTATGTTCTAGTCCTTTAATTTTCGAATTTTTAATTATATTTCTTTTGGAATTTAAGGGATTACGAGTTCTTACGAGTTTTTTTGGTTCGGCATCACTTTCGGATCCACTTGACGACATTATAATAGTTTAGTTATTTAACACTTTTATTTTAATAATAATATTTAGAATATTAAATTTATAAAAATAAATAAGTATGCACTCATTAAAATTTCACCATAAACTAATGTGATAAAACAAAAATTTACGTCACAATAAATGAACGATACCGTTATCTTTATATAAATACATAAATTACACGTGTTACGTAATGAATACTTGCAAAAACATCATAATTAATTAAATTTATTTTAAACGACGTTTTATATTGTTTAAAGTAAATTTTAACCGATAATTAAGAAACACGTCCGTACTGATTAACATGTAATTAATCAATGACGACGAATTATAACGATGTAAATCTAAAATGATGTTTTAAGAAAAATGAGTTCAAAAATATTGGAAATATATTTTATTATAACTTTGTTATTTTTTTGAATAATTTAAGAATACAAATTAAAATATTGCATGATTTTGCTTCCTTCATAACTCCACAATGCTTATAGCTAGAGTCTTGAAATTTTGAAGAAAGAGAGATCTCCTAGAAAATTTACAAATTTTAGTACAAGTCACAGTATTCTGAAGTATTTATATTGTCTTGTGGAAATGTACGCCTTTATAAACCTTTGGTTTTACATTCTACCTTCTTTTAATTTTGTTTCGTTGTAACTATACTTAAAACCAAAAAAATATTATATTGTGAATTTCAAGACCAATTGAAAATTAATAAAAACATGGATTTTTTTATTTTTTTTTTTTTTTTACACGCTAACTAAACGCTAGGAACGGATTACTGTATACATATATGCAGGTTTAGTTTGAAAGGGGAGGAAAATAGGATATTAAAGGGGAATTAGGTGGTAGGTTGGAAATGAATCTAAAAAGATTCGTTTTGAATTTTTGCAAGTTGTAGTATGGAACGTTATTAACAGAGGGGAACACATTAGATGGAAGCATGTTCCACATCTTAGCAGTCCTCACAACAAATGAGTTTCCATAACCAGTTTTGAACCATCTTGGGATTTCCACAGTGTAGAAATGAGCACTTACTGCTCCTCTGGTGTTACGTTGGAATTGTTTAAGAGGAGGCATAATTGATTTTAGTTCAATAGAGCAAGTGTCATTACCTACAAGATATCTATAAAACAGAGAAATCGCTCCAATATTTCGACGAGAGTTAAGTGGAGTAAGTGTTACTTGCTCGACAGGGTCGCCTATAAGGCGTAAGGCGCGATTTTGGATTTTGTCGAGGTAACTCAAGGAAGTTTGGGATGCGCCAGCCCAAATGTGAGAGTTATACTCCATTTTAGGTCGAATATAGGCTTTATAGATATTGGACAGATCCTTAGGAGAGAAATATGTTTTGCAACGAGACAGAAAACCCAAGCACTTGGCAGCATTCTTAGCTATATCAAAAATATGCTCATTCCACAGCATTTTTTGATTTAGCTGCAACCCTAAAATGCTTAGATTTTCTGATCGTTCAATATTTTCTCCTTGGAATCGCAGAATTGGGTTGAACTGATTTTTTTTGCAGGAAATCAGACAGCTTTGAGTTTTTGAGGTATTAAACTCAACTCTATTACTTTTACCCCAATCAGCTATCTTAGCTAAATCATGGTTAAGTAAACTAACCATGATATTTCTTTTCGAGCTGATTGCGGTAGGTGTGACGTTAGATTTTTTAAGGAAATCGTAGGACGCCACTAGAGTGCTGTCGTCGGCGAAGCTATGGATTGGATTGAGGGTAGAGGAGAGTAAGTCGTTGATAAAAATCAAAAAAAGAGTTGGTGATAAGGCGGAGCCTTGTGGAACGCCAGCGTTAATTTCAAAGGTATCAGACATAAAACTGTCGACAAGGACACGAATACGATGATTCGAAAGATAATTCTCAATCCAATTGCAGAAAGGGTTACTAAGACCAATAGTTTGGCATTTGTTCAAAAGAGCAGAATGCCATACTCGATCAAAGGCTTTTGAGATATCAAGAGCAACAACCTCAGATTCACCGGAACAGTGAATACTGGTGTTGAGCTTTTCGCTGAGGTATGTTAAAAGATCGCCTGTTGATCTTTGGCTTCTAAAGCCATATTGCCTATCATGCAAAATACCTCTGCAGTCAAGATATCTCATCAACCGTTTGTTGACGAGAATTTCCATAACTTTGGAAATGACCGAAATAATGGCTATTGGCCGGTAATTGGAGGGGTCGCTTTTGTCACCTTTTTTGGGGATAGGAGAAACATGAGCAATTTTCCATTGACTGGGATATCTACCAGTCGAAAATGATAATGAAAAAAGATTGCGCAGAGGTTTCGAAATGGGAGAGGCAATATGTTTAAGAACCATCGCAGGAATTCCATCGGGACCAGTGGACTTTCTAACATTCAGATTTTCGAGCACTTTCACTATAGTACGTGTTCTAAAGTACACCCTTTGAAGAATTTTAACCTTAGTAGGATCAACAGAGGGTAGTACTGGTGGAGTTTGTACTGTAGGAGGGAGCGTAGAATTTGCTGCAAAAGATTTTGCAAACAAATTGGCTTTAGCAACTGAATCTGATATGATAGAATTATTGTTATCAATCAGCGGCGGAAAGGAAGATTCGCAAAAGTTATTCTTTACACTCTTTGCAAAGGTCCAAAAAGAACGATTGCAGTGAGGTAGATTAATTATTTTACGTTTTAATCTTTGGTTGTAAAGAAACTTTTGCTGATTGATAATTCTTTTGCAATTGTTCCTGGCGACTTTATAGCTCGCAAATGAAGACTCAGACGCATTCTGCTTGAACATTTTGAACTGCTCTTCTTTGGATTGAATTGCTTTCCTGCAGATGTCATTAAACCAAGATTTGGAGTTGGTTTTTACCGATTTATAAGAGCTAGGAATGAAAAGTTTCATACCTAGCATAATTGTTTTACTAATGGCATCAGCAGCAAAGTCAACGTTTCTATGACGGAAACACATTGACCAATCGAAATCTCCCAAAAAACTATTCAGACCTACCCAGTCGGCCCGGTTATAGTGCCAGACTAGCCTCTTAGGAATAGGGTTTCGTTTGGCCGATGAATCCATTGAAAAGCTGGATTTAACAAGACAATGGTCGGAGCCTCCAATTGGTGAGCTAACAGAAATATTGTATTTTTCTGGGCTTGAAGTCAGGAACAAGTCCAAAAGATGTGCGTTTTGATTGTCTCGGTCCGGAATTCGAGTTGGGCTCTTTACAAGTTGTGAAAGTTGGAATAAGTTTGAAAATAGTTCAACCTGTTTACCTTCCGGGCTATTGTGACTTGAAAAATGGAGCCAGTTTTTGTTGTGGACATTGAAATCACCCGCGACAGCTATCTCACATTCAGGATTCTTTTCCAGAATTTTATTGATAGTGTCGGATAATTCTTCAATGGCCCCAGCAGTTTCCAGCTCACTGGCTTGGGGAGATCTGTATAAAAAACAGAAAAATATTGTAGCATTTTCAACACGGAGTTTAACCCAGAGATAATGAAAAATCGGGTTGGAGCTCTTAAGATCATGAAGGGTGTTGAAAGCTACATTAGAGCGTATATATAAAGCGACTCCTCGATGAGGAATAAAAAGCGGAACAAGTGTATAGCCGTTGATATTATAATTAGTATCGTCACCTACAACTTGTGTTTCGCTTAAGGCAAGTATAGCTGGTCTTTCTGAGTTAAGATGGGCTTCAACTGAATGAAAATTGCATGCTAAGCCTCTTATATTACTAAATTGTAATAAAAAATTTGAGTTCATTGACTACAACTTGGGAGCGGAAAAGGAGGGAAAAAGAATAAATTTGAAAATATTTACTTTCAAATTGAAATATAAAAAAAAAAAAAAATTTAGAAAACATATATCACACATACACAGTAATTAAAAGCATAATGAAAATAGTGAAAATATAAACGAAAAAAAAACAAAAATTTAAAAATAGTAATAGTAATAATAGTAATGGTGCCAGCACCAAAATAGTGGCGAACATTACAAACGAAAATCCAAATACAACAGTTTTTAATACCTTATTGTACCCAGAGACTGTTTGCAAAATTCACCACTAATTAGTGCGGACACAAACCCTCTCAAAACATTATGCTTCTTTATCCCACATATAATAATGAAAGTATATATAAAAAATTAACAGCTAAATTAATTTATGTGAGGGTGAAATGAAAGAAGAGATATTTACTGAAAAAAAAATGAGTATGGGATAGAAAAGGATGGTTGGTTTAGTTAGCATGCATTATTAATTTTAATTTTGAAAATCTTTTCTTATAAACAAATTAGTTGTAAACAAAAAATTTTTAAGCAAATTGAACAAAAAAAAAAAAAAAATATTTAAATTATGTAAATTAAATTAAAAATTAAGCAAAAATTAAGTAAAAAATAAAATATACATACAAATTTATAAATGCAAATTAGAATAAAATAAATAAAATTTTAGAAGTTAAATAATCGTAAAAATTTTAGAAAGTTACAAATATTAAAATATTTATAAAACATATCATATTAAAATAAAAAATTTGTGAGTCGACAGTTGTATACACAGCATCCAAAGTTGATGAAATAAATAAAAAAAAAAATCTCTGGACAATGGCTGCCACTGGACATCAATTTATGTTGAATTTTATTATTATAATGTATGTTGGATTTTATTATTTTTTAGTTTTAGTTTTATTTATTTATTTATTTTTTTTTTTTTATTTTTATTTTGTTACTGCAAGAGTATTAAAATAAATTGAAATTAAAGTTTGAAATTTTGAGTAGTAAAAATTTATTTATAAGTTTAAATTTTAGTTAATATTTAGTTAAAATAAATTTATTTGGCAAGTAACACCAGTTTTTATATTTTTGTTATTGTGTTCACTATATATGCATATGCAAGTATGTAATATATATATATATACTTTTTCTAGTTTTATTAAAGGGTTATGTTTTAAGCAAAATAAGTAAAATTAAATTAGAATTGAAGTTAAAAAATAAAAATCATAATAAATTTTTATAACTTTTATATTTTTTGTATGTAATTAGGTTCATTCTTATATGAAAATTATTATTTATCATATCTTAAAAAAAGAAAAGAATGCACATTTCAAATTAACTGCACACCCGATGCGTGATATATGATTACTGATTATTTGCGAAATCATTATTCAATCAATAAAGTATCTTTGAATCCGAGAGATACATTTTATGGAGGTAAAACAGGAAATATAGATTCACACTATAAATGTAAACCTGGGGAAAAAATTAAATATATAGAAGTCTGTTCTTTATATCCGTATGTGTGTAAATTTCCTATTGGTCACCCTAAAATTTATGTCGGAGAAGTGGATAAATTAAAACTAGATAACATAGATGCAAAATTTTACCCCCCGCACACTTACTACATCCTGTTATTCCACTAAAACAAAATGACAAACTTATATTTTATTTATGTCGCACTTGCAGTGAATATACGAGCGAATTAATCACCGATATGATGAATAAATTTATAAAAGTTAAACAAAAAGCTTCAGGTTGGCCAAGCAAATGTGTAACCAATGAAGAAAAAATAAAATATAATGAAGATTTCTTATATATGGAGGATGTCAAACTGGAATCAACTAAAATAAACAAAAATTCAGAAAAGAGATCTTTAGCTAAATTAATTTTAAATTCATTCTGGGGTAAATTTGGACAAAAAGAAAATCAGCAAAAAACTAAAATTATAAATAAAAGCTTTGAATTAACATCGTAGTTAGCTGGCAACATAAAGAGGAAGCACTTGGACCATTACTAACTGTCAATGTATGTATAGCAGCTTATACAAATGCGCAAACACGCCTTAAACTTTTCGGTTATTTGGAAAAACTTGGTAAAATAATTCTTTATTATGACACCGACTCTGTTTTGTATGTAAGCCGGGAAGGAGAATATGATCCTCCAATAGGAGAATTTATTGGAGACATGACAGATGAATTAGAATGCTATGGTTTTGGGAGTTATATAACTGAATTTGTGAGTGGGTGGTCCTAAGAACTACGCTTACGAAATATATAGCACAAAATATAATACTGATTTGTTTAAATCATACAACTTTACAAAAAATTAATTTTGGTACTATCATTCTTTGATAGTTTTCTAGCAGTATTAAATTCAAATAACTGTAATAAAATTTATGTCATTACCCAAAAAATTAGAAGGATCAAAGAACATGAAGTGTTAGCTGATCAAGAAACAAAAAAATATCAACCAAATTCAGAAAAACGAAAATTCAATAAAGATGGAGTTCCATATGGGTGAGACAAAAGATACAATAAAATATGTGTTTGAATTTGTTTGTACATATATATTTATTTAAAACAATAAAGAATATAATTATTATTATTATAATTAATATATTTGTCTAGAACTAGGTGTAACAAACGCATTCAATTAAATGTGTTTTGTTGGATGTGTTCAATTATAAAAAAATAAAATATTAATGTTTTGTTGAATGTGTTTTATTTAAGAAAATAAAATATCATAAATTATCATAAGCAGGCCAAAAAATATTTTATTAATTTTGAATAAAAAACAAAAAATAAACAAAAAAACGAAATAAAAAATTTTTTTTTTATGAATTCAAATTATTTTAAATGTTTATGAATTAGTTCATTTCAGTTTATAAAACTCACAGTACATTTTCTGGACGTTTTAAATAAATAGTAAAACATTTTGGTATTCAAAATTAAGACTATGCTTCACAGGAAAGTTTGTTTAGTAAGTTTTCATTATTTTCAGTGCAAATCTGAAATAATGGGAAAAGTCTAATGTACGCTTTCTTACATTGCTTGCTTTGCTTTGAAATAAACCAAGCAATGTAATCAAAGCAATTTCAAAGTTCACTCTTCCCTCTCTCATCTCTCTATCTTTCCATCTTTCCATCTTTCCATCATCAATCTTTCCCTCATAATTCTTTTTAATTATTTTTTCTATTTAAAAAAGGTTTCAAATGGAAAAAAAAATGGTGTAGAGTTAGAGAGATACCTGAGCTCGATGCACCATAGAAGTCAAACAAAATATATTTTTATACCCGTATGACTATATAGTCCAAGGGTATAATAAATTTGCCATTACGTTTGTGACGCTGAGAAGGAGGGGGGGGGGGGTAGATATAGACTCAAGTGTATGGATCGGATCAGAATCGAAAAATAAATCGATTTAGCTATGTATGACCGTCCATCCGTCCGTCCGTCATCACAATAACTCAAAAAGTAAAGGGGCTAGGATTATGCAATTTCACAAATTCGTTTTTATGCAAAAAACGGAATCGCTATTTAAATTCAGTCATTTTGGTCCACGGGTTCGAGTACCTGCCATACAACTTCTAATTTTATATGTGCATTTCTCTATACCTATGGAAGCTGCGTGTCTAAATTTTGCCAAAAGTAGTTTAGTATAATTGCCAAAGTTACTGCAAAATTTGGTTGGTCTACTGCAGAGGGTTCGAGTAGCTGCCATACAACTCCTTCTTTTATGAGCTTTACACCTGATGAAGCTGGGTGTCTGAAATATTTTTTTTTTTTTTTTATTTATTTATTCATTTATTTTTTCAATTGAGCTTTAAAGCTCGTGAAGAGTATATACAAATATATACATACAATGACTATCATTATATGCATAGATAGATCAAAATAACATAATTATGCTTGATATCAGTTACAAAATTAAAAAATTATAAAAGAAAACAAAACCAGTTTACAAACAAGTAATTAAGAAAAAAAAATAGTATAGAACGATTTTGAAAAATTTGTTTTTGATAAAGATTAAATTATAAATTACAGATAAGATACTAAATTAGTGACAAAAAGAATTCATTAATTTTTTTTTTAAATATACTAAATTCAATTATATTTTTAATTTCCCTAGGCAAATTGTTAAAGTACTTATAAGCTAAATTATAGATGGCATCATAATTGTTAAATCTGACTTTAGTAGAAGTGATCTTAATATTAACAGCTGTTCTCGTATTGTAATGATGACAGCAATTATTTGTTTGTGGTATGATTACTGTATTAATGTTTTTGTTAATTATCAAGTGTGCTTGAGTTGCCAGCTTACATTTTACAAGTAGATTGATTGGTAACAGCTTGTGGTTACTGTGTATAAGTTTAGTAGGTGTTCTCAATTTATATCCGAAAAGATTCTTTATAGCTTTATTTTGAATATTTTGTATAGCTTTTATATCTTTTTGATATGTATTTCCCCATACTTGAATGCCGTATGCAATGGTGCTATGAAACATAGAGAAATATACAGATCTTTTAAAGTTATCTGGAATTCTTTGGCTGATTAGCCTAAAAATTCCAGCGATTTTTCTGCCTTTTTTGATTTGTTCGGTGATTTGTGGACTCCAGCTTAAGTTGCAGTCAATTATAACACCAAGATATTTGTATTCACCAACCATTTCTATATTACAGTTGTCGTATTTGATATCTATTCTGCTTGTTGTTTTACTTTTAAATATCATATATTTGGTTTTACTAATATTGACTGATAATTTATGTTTATTCATCCAACTCCTTATTTTTAGCATATCTTGGTTAATAATAGTTTGTAGATCGACCATTGTATTTTCCGAAAAAACTAAAGCTAGATCATCAGCGTATAGGAATGGTTTGCCACCTAGTTCATTATCAAGTAGACTGTTCATGTAGCATGAGAAAAGTGTTGGTCCTAAGCAACTACCTTGGACAACCCCGTAGTTTATGCTTTCGAAATTGCTTTTAAAATTTTCACATTCCGAGTATTGTGACCTATCACACAAGTAACTTTGAAACCACATAAATTCACTGCCAGTAACTCCACATTCGTAAAGCTTTCGAAGTAGTATTTTTCTGTCAATAGAGAACGCCTTTTTCAGATCGAAGAATACCACTACCACCTTTTTGTTTTTATCCAATCCTGACTGGATTTCCGAAATCATATCAAAGATAGTCGCCTGAGTGTTTGATTTTTTTTTGAAGCCATATTGGTTCTTGGAATTTAAATTTGCAAAGCTCAAATATTCTGTTAGCTGTTCATTTACAAAAGTTTCAATTATTTTACTCATTGGAGAGGAAATCTTAGAGACTAACCATTAATTTTGCGCTAACTTTTTATGATCTACTGGAATTACAGACCTCCGTTAAGGTGATCTAAATTTATCGCTAGTTGGAGGGGCCTAGTTCTTTTAAGCCTTCTATTGACATTTGAAAATAGTAGAAGTTTTGACGCTTCTATGTTTATGTGACCTTCTAAGTGGGTCTTATGTTTTATGGCATATTTTTTTATTGCATCGCTAACAATAGGAATTCCTAGATCCCTATGTAAGTCGGAATTTCGTACGTACCAGGGAGCACTCACCATGTTACGTAGCACTTTGCTTTGAAATGTTTGAATTCTCTGAATATGTGTTCGTTTGGCACACCCCCAAAGTTGTACGCCGTACAACCAGATAGGCTTAATTATTTGGTTATATAACAGAATTTTGTACTCTATTGGCAATTTAGATTTTCGACCTAGGAGCCAATACATTTCTCTATATTTTTGTTCTAATTCTATTCTTTTCTTTTTGACATGTTCTTTCCATTTTAGCTTGACATCTAATGTCATTCCTAGGTATTTTGCCTTGTTTTCATGAGGAATATCTACCCCATATAATTGTACGGCTGGGGGATTTTGAATAGGTTTATTTGTAAAATTTACTTGCACTGATTTCAGTTCATTTAGTTTAATTTTCCATCTTTTGGTCCAAAGATATAATTTATCACTTGCTTTTTGTAGTTTATTTGTAGCCTCGCCGACATTTGATCCTACTGCCATTATTGCAGTATCGTCAGCAAAAGTCGCTACAGTTATTTCTTGAAATTGGGGCAAGTCACTAGTATACAGCAAGTATAATATTGGACCCAAGATACTTCCTTGAGGCACACCCGCTTTAATTTCTCTCAGTGTAGAGTACTCTTCATCCTGTTTAATTCTAAACAGTCTATCAGTTAAGTATGATGAGAGTATATCTACATATTTTTTAGGTAATAGTTGCTGCAACTTATAAATTAAGCCTTCGTGCCAAACTTTGTCAAATGCTTGTGCTACGTCTAGAAATATTGTAGAGCATATTTGTTTTTCTTCTAGAGCTTTCTCAATTATATCAGTAGAGTGTTTTTCTCTAAAACCAAATTGATAGTTTGGAATTAGTTTTCTATTTTCTATTATAGGTTTCAACCTTTTTAATAACAGTTTCTCAAAGAGTTTTGACATGATTGGTAACAGAGAAATAGGTCTATAAGACTTTGTTTCGTTTGGAGGCTTTCCTGGCTTAAGTATCATAATTATTTCTGCCACCTTCCAAACGTTAGGTACATAATTTAACCTTAACATAGCATTCATTATATATGTTAACATTGTTATCCCTTTTTTCGGGAGTTGTTTTAGAATGTCTGCAGTAATTAGATCGAAACCTGGTGCTTTTTTTGACTTCAGAGCTTTAATTTCTTCAACCATTTCTATATGAGTAATTAGTTCAATGTCATTTTCTTCTCTTCTGAAATCATTTTCAATGTAGAGGTTGACTCTATTTCATTGGGCCGAAAAATTTCTTCCAGGTGATCTGCGAATGTTTCGGCTTTTTCTTTATTATTTTTTGCCCATTTACCATCCATTTTCCGAATTGGTGGGACTGGCACTACAGGTTTTTTCAAACTCTTTGTTGCTTTCCACAAAGAGTAATTTCTTTCTTTTTTTAGCTGATAAATTCTCCACATATTTTTCATATGATTTGTTTTTTATTTCAAGAATTCTTCTTTTAAGATTTTGCGTTATTCTATTCAACACAGTTTTATCAGTTGGGTCACGTGTTTCATGCCAATTTCGTCTAGCTCTTGGGTCAGTGATGCATTTATAAGTTTAGTAATATTCTCTGCTAATTCTTCTTTGCATGACTTAACTACTTTGGTTGAGATTTCATCAGGTCCTACAGAATTCGTATTTGATAAATTATCTATTAATTTCATTGTTTTCTCTTTATTGCTAAGTATAAATTTAAATTTTGTAGATGTTTTTGTTTCAGGAAAATATATTAAATCAAATTTTTTTGCCATATATTCTCCGACTTTCCAGTAAAATTCATTAAATTTAATTAATCGCAAGTCTTATAGATATTTGTGATTACATGGGTATTAAGTGGCAGTTCATAAGAATTATTTAACATTGAGCTGAGATTCCTGTAGAATTCTTATTATTTTACTATTAGAGGTTTGTCGGATAAATAATCTGCCATTCTTAACCCATGCAAATTCAATTTGATTGCGTTTCTTTAGATCCCTAGCTTTCTTGTGCAAGTAATTAAAGTATGTTGTTAGTTTTTCATTTATAAAAATTAATTTATTTTTATCAGTTTTAATTCCATTAAGATTTGCATTGATAACTTTTTTGTCTTTATAGATTTCATAAATTCACTTTTTTTGCGTAGATTATTGAATTGAATTATTATTTTATTTGGTTCACCTGAATTTTTTGAGGATGGTTTCTCTTCGTAAGCATCTTTAATATCACTTATGCTCAGTTCTGTATTACAAATTTGTGCTAGCTGTATTACTACGTTGCTAGGATTCTCATCGTGGTTTGATTCAACACCGTTGCTAGAGTTCTTATCATGGTTTGATTTTATACCATTGGATTTTTTCCACTGGTTTGACTCTATACCACAAATTTCTATTTTATCATCTAGCTGGCTTTGTTTAAGTTTTTCAATTTCTATTCTGTTGTACTGTATTTCTTCTTGTAATTTTGTGTTATCATTTTTTAAGTTTAAATTTTCTTCAATGATTGAATCAATATATTCATTTAGTTCTTTAACCTTATTTTCAAGACTTTCGATTTTTGCTTCCTGTGACGTTTGGTTTGCTAAAATAGTATCCAATTTCAAAAGAATCTGTTGGGAGTCAGAAGACGCAGGACCTGAGTTCTTAGCCACGTTCCCTTCGAGGTGGAGGGCTGCGAGGTGGCGGTTGGACGGCTGCTTGCGTTTAAAGACTTTCGTTTTTGACTTTTTGCCTTACATTGTGAACAAAACCAGATTTCTTCAGGATCCAGTCTGTATTTCTGCAAATCTTCATTTTCCAAATTAGTACATATACTGCAGTACCATGTTTTGCATTCTCCATCACATTGCAAACAATTTTGGTTTTAAATTAAATTTTTTTTTGCACTGATTACAACTTGTATTGTTATTTTTTGACATTTTGACATTTTTTTTTTTATTTTGCAAAAAATAGTTTAGTGTAATGGCCAAGGTTACTGCAAAATTTAGTTGGTCTACTGCAAAGGGTTCGAGTAGCTGCCATACAACTCCTTCTTTTATATGAGCATGAGCACCGATTTAATTAATTAGTAATAATTAATTAATTTTTTTTTTTTTTTGTTTTTTGTTTTTTATTCTTCTCTGTCTTTCTACTTATTCATAGCTTAACCTAATTAATCTAATATATAAAGAAGAAAATTTGTTTGTTTGTTTGTTTGTTTATTTGTTTATCCAGGATTCACGTGAAAACCACTGGTCCAATTGTCACAAAATTTTAAAGGAATAATTCTGGGAGACCGGGGGGTGACATAGGCTATGTCAGATTTTTATAAGTCAACAGGTTGCGGCTCCAGAGCTGTTTTAAGCTTTTTCGTTTTTTGGATGTCGAGTCAAAACGGCTTGACCGATTGACTTGAAATTTTGCACAAATGTTCGTCTTAGCAACCGTAATTAGTTGTATAAGTATGGTTGGAATAAATTAACCCATTTCGGCCCGGCGGGCTTCCAAAAAATTTTGTGTTTGCGATTTGTGTCCAATTTCACAGGGTGGTTTCGCAGTCAAAAGTGAGGCTGCAAAAAGTTTTAGTTAAGTTCGATTAACCCGTTTTCCACGACGACGCCATGAAGTTTTCTATAAATTTTATTTTCTTATACGATTAAAAGTATTTTATTTAAAATTTTGTACCAACATTTTAATTAAAACCCACATGGTTAATTTGGTTTTGACCTGTTTGTGTGTTTTGAACAAAGATTCAATGAAATTTTCAGTTTTCTTCAAATGAAATCTAAAAATCAAAAACTTCAATTTCTTATATATAATGCTTAAAAACATAATATTTTAAAAAAGTTTTTCCAAAAAATAAGCCTACATTTCTCTCATAAAATCATAAAAAAACGAGGAAGAGCGTAGTACAACTTTCAGGTGAGTACTAAACAAAATATAAGTTGAAAAGCAAATTTTTAAACCTTTTCTAAACCATCGACTATATTTTATTCAAACGTTGGCCATCCTCAACTCTATCGTCAAGGAGCACCAAATTGTCAAGAAGCACCATGTATAGAAAAATTAGAGATAATCGTTCAAACTGTTTTTTAAAGTTTTTGTTTCGGAATCGGTTAAAAGAACTCGACAAAACATTTTTTTCAAAGAAGTTGTACCTACTTTCAGAAATTGGACGTAATTTACTTACAAATTTTTTTTTGAACAATCGTCGGGTCAGCAGGGGTTAACAACTTCCAAGTCTGTTAGTAAATTGAACTTCATTTTCAAAGAAGAACACATATATAAAATTTGAAGTTAATCGGTTAAATCATTTCTAAAATATATCAAAGCAACGAAAAAACCTATAAAAAGCTGTTGGGCCACGATGTTGGGCCAATTTGCAAGTTTCCGGGCAACGCCGGGTAAATCTGCTAGTAATTATATAAAATTAAAATGAAAATTAATAATAACATAGGTGGAAATTCATAATTAAAAATAAAATTTTTTTTCTTTTTATACTTTTTTTTTATGTAATTAATATAACAAAATTAAAAAATAATTAAAATAAGCAAATTAAAGAAAAAAAAAAAGAAAAAAAATCTATTGAAATAGAAAAAGAGAAAAAACAAATATTTATAAAATAGTTCTACTGCAAAGAAGCATGTGGCGAATGATCAGAAATATACTTAAAATTAATCTTTTAACAAAATTTATGTTGGGGTTGTAAAATTTTTATTTACTTTATATTAATTTTATTAATTATTTTTATATTAATATTCCTAATTATTTATATATTTATTAATTTAATTTTTTTTATTTTTAAAGCAATATAATTAGTGTATATTTAAGAGTTTAAGATACCATTAAAAAGAATCAATAAGAGTTAAGTCAAGCTAAGATACATTATTTTGCATGGAACATACATAAAAATATTAATTACTCTAAAATCTTTAACAAATTATCAATCTCTTCATAGCTTTTCTCTAAAAAAGATCAGACCCAGCTAAGTAGATTTTATTATTAAAATAATTTTGCTTTTCTCTTTTTATTTCTTTCGTGACACTATTTTTCAATTTTTTGAATTTGGCTTGAATTTCTGGGGAGTTAGGGTTTTTCTTTAAGTTTTTAAATAATTTATTCCTTTTTTGGATGAGTTTTATTATTTCTTTAGTCATCCAATCATTATTTTTTCTTGTTCTTATTACTTTTTTTTCAGTGGAGTTCTCTTTGGCCAAATGTAATACTTTCATGAGATTAACTACACTATCACAATTATTTGTTGAAAGTAGACTGCTAACTTGAGTTTTGTATTTTTTGATATCTGTAACGATTAGTTCCTTATTGAAAATGGGCTCACGTTTTTTGATAATTTTATTTATCCTTATTTGAATGGCTTTATGGTCTAAGTTAACAACATCTTCATTAGAAATTTTAAAATCATACTTTTCATTTTTAGATTTGATAGAACATGATCAATAATTGTGCAAGTGTTTTCCGTAACTCTAGTAGCATTTTCCTTCCTTAAATTGTTCTTTACATCTACAGCATTAGATTCTCTAGCATTGTTTTGTAGGATCTAGAGAGCTCCGTATCAGATAATAAATCAATATTAGTATCGCCAACCATAATAATATTTTTATATCTATTAAAAATTGATTCTAAATGTGATATAAATGTATTATTATTTTCACTAGGACTTTTGTAACAAACCGCAAGTTTGATAACTGGACTAGTACCACATAATGATATAATTTTAGTATTGAGCTGTTCTATGACTTCTAATATTTTATATTGTATGTTTTGTTTGACATAAATAGCAGCTCCGCCTCCTCTATTTAGATTATTTGAATTAAATAAAGCTGTATACCCAGGAATATTAAAAAATATCTCCCATCAGAGTATATCCAAGTTTCACCAATCATAATTATGTCAATACATTTTTTAATTTTTATAAATGATTCTATTTCGATAATATTTTTTTTGAGACTTCCGGCATTAAAATGCACAATATTTAAATTTGAGAGTGTATTGAACATCAAGGTTCACTGATCATATAATTTTGCCAAGTTTCTCTTGTTTTCTGCAAATATTCTCTGTATTTATTATCAATATGCCTCCTGTAATAAGCTAGGTCTTGAATTGCTTTTTTTCTGGATACTCCTGTATTTTCATGATAAATAAAATAGAGTTGAGAAAGTTCTTCGTAGTTATTTGGCAATCCCTCTTGATGAATTAGTATTTTTAAACTAGTCTGAGTGACACCTTCATAGCAAATATCATCCTTGTCATGGAAATATGATAAAAACAGCCTTACATTGTTATAAATTCTGTGGTCTCTTAGTCTTGAAATTGTATAAACATTATCACCAGTATCAATTGCTTTCCTTGTTAGCCTAACAATAGGAGGGACCAATGGATCGATGTATGTTTTACTATTTGTCTGTACATTTTTTTCAACGTTTGGGCAGAGCGTTTCTTTCTTAGTCCAATTTGAATGTTTGTTATCTGGCATTTGGAGTTTGCTTGGAGTAATGCAAGTTTTATTCTTTTCTTTATCATCTTTTGAAACCACGCAATCACTTTTTTTAATTTTATTTGGATTAGCTACATCAACTATAGATTCTTTCGCAGTAGTGATATTTTTATGTATTTTTTTTGTGAATGATAAAAAATTTAAAAGATTTCTATAATTTTTGGTTTTAATATATGATGAATCATCTTTTGGTTTGACTATTTCTTTAACAGTTTTTATTACCGTCCCTGTTGTACTAATATCAGCAATTCTATCGTTATCAGTTTTTTCTATTTTTATTATTATTAATATCATTATGATTATTATTATTATTATCATTATTGTTAATGCTATTATTATTATTATCATCATTATTATTAATGTTATTATTATTATTATAATTTTTATTATTATTATTATTATTATTAGTTTTATTCCCATTTTCTTTCATATCAAAATTATCAAGATTAGATAAGTTTTTGTTTTCCGCAAGTTAAGCAGCATGATTCGGAATGCCAACAGATCTTTTAGAAGTCACTCTTTAAATTATATTATTTTTTATCTTCAGAGTAATATAACATTATTTTTTTTCTGTCTTTGTAATTAGTTTTTTTGGCATTTATACTTAGCTCATTATACTCTAACTAATTCCATAATGTTTCCAAGTCCTTATTTAGTACACCTTCCAATTATTTCATTTCCGCATAAACATTGTAATTTAAAATGATATTAGTTTTTGATACGCTCATTGAGTAAATATAAAAGCGGCCCAAGAAGAGACCCTTGTTGTACACCTGCTTTTATTAATAGTTCATCGGTCTAAATTTTGGGTTATTTTAACGCATTGAGTCCTATTTTTTAAATAACTTTTTAATAAGAGATCACTATTTCCTCTTATTCCTATGTTCTCTAAAAAAAAATAAGTAATCTGGAATGATTTACCATGTCAAATGCTTTTGTGTAATCATTTAATATCGCACGTACATAGAAACCATCATCTAATGTATCACAGATTTTTGCTGTAATGGTTGACTCTGGGCCACTAATTTCTAATTCTAATATTAATAGCTTTTTCATATATTTTTGATATAGAATTTAAAATTCAGGTTGGCCTATAATTATGACAATCTTTTTTTATTATTTAAAACATTTATTAATCATTATCTCTTAAAGGTTGTTTAATAACATTAACCAATTCCTGCAAGTCTTTTAATGTTATTTTATCTAATCATTGAGTTACATTTTTATTTAATTTCATGATAATTTGATAGAGATCAGCTTGTGTAACTGAAGTGAGAAATAACAAATTTACTATTATGGATTTTATAGGCAGCATTATTAACTGACTCTTATACAGTGTTCACACTATGAACTAGAACCAGGTTTACAATATGAACTAGAACCAGGTTCATGGGTGGTTTGTAACAAGGTTTTTCATATTTAAAATTTGGAAAAGTATATATATTTGTGATCAGCGTAACCTCCTGAGTCGTTATAGCTATATCCGTCCGTCCGTCCGTAGGCACGATAACTCAAAAACTAATTGGACCATGGGTTCGGAATTTAGAACTTGGCCAAACGAGCATAATTCCGAAACCAATGAATATAGAACCTCCAAATTTGGTATCATGGTGTCTCTTTGCATTTTTCCTATGTGTTCCCGAAATTTAGACTTAATTGTTGTGTTGTTTCAGGTTCCTCCTAAGAAATCCCAAAATTAAAAAGCTTATCGTCGAAATTCATGAAGATAAAAACTTTAAATTTGATACACGAGGGTTCTTTCCTATTTCCGTTTTTATTTAACTCATTTATATTTTTAAAAGGCTAAGAATTGTGCCATAAAACATATTATATATAATATTTTAAAAATTAAAAACAAAATATATTTTTATTTATTTATTTATAAGTAGTACCAGCACAATAGTAAATATTGTCTGATATTATTATGGTCCTTTGCCTATTTGGCATTTGAGCTTCTTAAATTAAATACTTTCTAATACTTTCTATTAATTTATAATTACTATATTAATTATTTTGTTTATATTATATATTTGCATATTTAAATTATATTTGGTCACCATGGGAATTTTTAAAGAAAAATTATTTTTCAATAATTTAACATTTATTTAATGTTTTTTTGTTTTTTAATATTTTTAAATAGATAATAATTTAGTAAGAATTTTTAATGTTTTTGAATAGATAAAGTAATTAAAAAATGTTTTTAGTATTATAAAGTTAATTTGTTTAGATCTCGATATCGATTTCTCAATAAATTTGAACCAAAAATAAAATTGACCAAGTCAATTTTTGGTTTAGCTCAATCCCCAAAATGTTCAAGTCTTCCGAATGGTGCAAAGCCTCTCCTTGAAAAGAAAGGTTCGGAATAGTTGTAGCTATTTTTCGCGAGACTAGACAGCATTGGGTTTTTTTGGTGTTGAAATCAACTCTGTTGAAATCACTTAATTTTTGGATTTTAATTAAATCTTTGTTTAATTCACTTATAGTGAAATTTTTTGCTGTTGAATTAATCTGGTGATTAATGTTACAGCGGCTATGAAATTCATAGGAAGTAACAAGGGTACTGTCGTCTGCGAAGCTATGGATTGGATTGGAGGTTATTTATAGTAGGTCATTTATAAATATTAGGAAAAGACTGGGGGATAAAACAGATCCCTGAGGGACACCAGCATTTATTTTGAAATCTTTGGATGAATATCCATCGATAAGAACACGAATCGTGCGATTCGAAAGGAATTCTGCAATCCATTTAACGAAAACCCTACCTAGACCTAAAGCCCTGCATTTTGCCAATAAAGCATCATGCCAAACCCGATCGAAAGCTTTTGAAATATCCAACGCCACAACATCAGATTCGCCAGAATGGTGAAGACTGATACTAAGATTTTCGCACAGGAAGGTCATGAGATCACCTGTTGAACGACGGGCTCTGAACCCGTATTGTCGATCATGAAGCAAACCTTTACGATCTAGATATTTCAAAAGGACTTATAGTTAATATCTTTTTCCATTACTTTGGAGAGGACCGATGTAATAGCAATGCAATCTAAGCAATACAATCAATGTAAATGCAATCTTCCCTTGGGTAGGATGAATATACCGAAGTAAAGGAAAGATGGAAAAGGTTGCGCAGAGGTTTTGAAATGGAGGTATATGTGTTTTTGAGGACGGTAGTTGTAATTCCGTCTGAACCGGCTGATTATTTTGTATCAAGATTCTTCAAGATTTTCATCACTGCTCGCGTCCTAAAGTATATTCTTCCAAAGGAGCAGCCAACTTCTGGAATAGATGGTGGTCTTTGAGTTGACTGAGGCAGTGATGAGTTAGAAG
Source organism: Dolichopus griseipennis (assembly GCA_963082915.1). NCBI lineage: Eukaryota > Metazoa > Arthropoda > Insecta > Diptera > Dolichopodidae > Dolichopus > Dolichopus griseipennis. The sequence continues at coordinate 101,289 of CAUJBZ010000002.1, forward strand.
CGAACTGTTTGCCAAGCAAATTCGCTTTTTCTTTTGAATCTGATACGATGTGGTTGTTTATATGAACAAGTGGAGAGAAAGAAGACCCGCTATTGTCTTCCTTTAAATTTTTTGCAAAATTCCAAAAGGATTTGCCATTCTTGGGCATGTGTATTAGTTTACGTTTCAACCTTTGGTTGAACAAGAATTTTAGCTTGTTGATAATTCTCTTGCATCTGTTCCGAACCACTATATAGTTGGCCCTGTAAGCCTCCAACCCACTGTCTCGGTACTTTTTGAACGCCTCCTCTTTTTTTAGAATGGCTTTTTTGCAAATACGATTAAACCAAGTTTTGGGTTTCCGTTTAATAGATTTCATGGAGTATAAATAATCTCATTCCAAGTAGAACAGTTTCACTAATCGCATTTACAGCAACGTGAACATTACTACCACGGAAGCACAGTGACCAATCAAAGGTTTTGTTAAAATTGTTCAGACCTTCCCAGTTAGCATGGTTATAATGCCATACCAATTTTTTGGGAAGGGACCTTTGGTTGGACACCGAGCCTGCCCGAAAGCTTGTATTGACCAAACAGTGATCAGAACCCCCCCAGGGGACAACCAACTGAAACCACATACTTAGGGTGTGTGGTTAGAAACAGATCCAAGAGGTGACCTTCTTGATCAGCACGGTCAGGGATTCTAGTGGGATTTTTAACAAGTTGAGAAAGGTGAAATAGAGTAGAAAATAATTCAACTTGTTTCCCAATCGAGTTTTGACTCGAAGAAGAGGTACTGGAAAAGTGAAGCCAGTCTTTGTTATGAACATTGAAATCCCCCGGCAGAACAATTTCGGTCTCAGGAAAACAATCGAGAATTGCATTGATCTGGTTTGAAAGGTTTCCATAACTGTTTCTTATTCACTTGAATTGGGTGATATGTATAGAAAACAGAAATAAAGAACATTAAGTTAACATAATATTATTAAAATAGAAGTATAAATAGAAAAATGTTTATACATAGAAAAAGAAATAGCGTTATACGTTTTTATTATAAGATTATGTAAATACCTTATAACAGATTTCTTACACGTTTTGATTTTTTCCCCAATAAAAAATAGAAACTACATATTGCAGTTAGTTATTAGTTCTGTAAGTGATATTCAAATAGAATTATATATGTAAATATGTAAGAAATAGCCTTATACGTTTTTATTATAACTAGTAGGACCCGTGTGCAATTGCATAGGTTTGTTTTTGATATGAAAGTATTTAAACTCTTTTAGCATTAGATACCTAATACTGTCATTTTGAAGTACTTTATAATAGCGAGTTACTTTAGAAAATTTTTTAATACTTTTTATTTTCTGAATATTTTCCCTGCTTTCCTGTTACAATTTTAACAAAAATAAAAAAAAAATTCATTTCATATTAATTATACCCGTGCATACATATATATGAACATCGGGTATATTAAAATTACTCCTCCGTTTGTAACGCATCGAAATAGACGAGCTAGATATAGTGTCAAGGGTGCGTATCGAATCAGCATCGAAAAATGAATCGATCTAGCTATGTGTGTCCGTCCGTCAGCACGATAACTCAAAAACTATATGAGCTAGAATTCTGAAAGTTTCACAAAGTAATTTTTAGACAATTTGTAGATTCCCTATTGTTTTTGATTAAAATCGGATGAAGGCTTTGGTTAGCTGCCTTACAAATTTTTTGAAATTATATGAATATTTTCAAAATTAATAACTAAATAGAAACCAAATATAAAAACAAACAAAATGTAGTTAAGTTATTAGTCGATTCATTGTGTCGTGGTTAGGACGTCCGACTTCTAGTCAAAATGTCTCTGTTCGAATCCGGGCTGGGTCAACATTTTTTTTTTTTTAAATTCATTTTCTTCTTTTTTCTTTTTAATAAAATATATGTATTTATTTTATGTATGAAAAATTTTATTTTATACAAAATTTGACAGAAAACTCTGATTTATATTAAAAATTATTCATTTTTTTTAATAATTTTATAAAAAAATTCAAAACTGTTATTCAAAACAAACAATTGATACCATAGCAACTATAATTATTTTCAAAAAAAGAAAAATTAAGATAAATAAAAACTCGTTGCGTAGCCAAATTATTAATTGTTTCATGGTGTAGTGGGTAGGACATGAGACTAGTAGTCAAAACGTCTCGGTTCGAATCCTGGCTGGGATAAATTTTTTTTTTTTTTTAAATTCATTTTTTTTTTATCTATTCTCTTTTTAATTAAAATTAAATCTATATTTATTTTATGACGTATGAAAAATTTTATAAAATTCAAAACAATTTTTTAAAACAACACAATTGATACCATAGCAACTATAATAATTTTCAAAAAAAGTTAAGATAATCAAAAAATGAATAGATAAATACTCATATAAAAAAAGAAGTTGTATGGCAGCTACCCGAACCCATTGACTAAAATGGCTGGATTTAAATAGCGATGACGGCTATTGCAAAAAAATTAATTTGCGAAATTTCAAGACCCTAGCTCCTTTAGTTTTTTAGTTATCGTACGGACGGACATACATAGCTAAATCGATTTATTTTTCGATTCTGATCCGATTCATACACTTGAGTCTATATCTACCCCCCCCCCCCCCCTCCCCTCCTTCTTTGCGTTACAAACGTACTGGCAAATTTATTATACCCTTTGACTATATAGTCATACGGGTATAAAAACAAATATTTTGAATTTTTCTGTTAAACAGTTCAATTGCAAAATATAAAATTCTTATTTATTTAATAAATAATAGAGTATGCACGGGGTATCTAAAAGTTGACAAGGGCAACTATAATCTTCCTGGTGTTTTTTTTTTTATATTTTCCCCTACACTCGATTTCAAATACATATCTTGGCAATTGGTGATCGCATTACATTGTATGAAAATAGATTTTGATGTGAAACAGCTAAGTCTCGCTAACATATTTATGTATTAGTAGTTTGATTGATTATCATTTTTAAAAAATTAAGCATTGCAATTAAAAATTTGTACGTTATTAAACATATTTTAAAAAAATTAATACATGCATATCAAATTCAAAATATTTCAATTTATGACTCATATTTTTGTACTATATTTAAAATAAACAACGAAAACAATACACCACTTATAAAATGTCTTTTTTAAGTTTTTTTTTTGTTGCATGTTAACTTTACGCTCTAATAGATCGTCGAGAATTTTTCTCAATTCAATTTGATGTGAGTATGGTAATCTACGCGGTGTACACGAAAATGTTTCGTCTTTAATTAATTTTATTTCTAATTCTATATTCTTCTTTTCCCCGTTTAAATTAATATTGGAATCGAGTTTATTTATTTTTAAAATTTCAGCTTCCGACACTAATTTGGTTATCTTAAATCTAATATCGTTAGAAACATTGTTATTTATGTTCAAACACAAATACGAAGCCTTATCATTTACAATATTTATATTCATTATTTGGGTAACATAAGATTGGTACTCACTCGGAATGTTATCCGTCTTGACTGCATTACAACCGGCTGAACTGGATGATCCAAACATTTTTCATTTTTTGTCAAAATTAAGTTGTTTCTTTTTAAAAAATCTCTCCCTAAAATTATAGGATATTTCATACTACTATCATTTACAACAAATAAATTTATAAGAACAGAATTATTTTTAAAAGATACAATACTATTTGTTACCCCTATTATTTTTAAAGGGCTGTCATTTAGTCCGCTAAATTGTTTATTATTAACTGCAGGTCCTACCACCGATGCTGGAATATAACTTTCTTTGATAAAACTTATGGGGCTGCCTGAGTCTAAAAGTGTAACCAAATTGCAGGAATATTTTTAGGAATTTTTACTTACAAATTCATAGTCGATTTGATATTCGAATTCATTTTTATAAGTCTGGGTAGGGTTAATAAAATGTTGATGGAAGTTGTTATCCTCTTCGACGTTTTGAACTGTTATATTCCCCTTGCAATCAGCTACTCTAGGGGGGTGAAATGGGGTAGTATGCGATTATAGTTGATGGGTACCAGTTACATTAACCTAGCCTCTACAACTCAACGTCAAAACTCACCTTCACGTGGTATCCCCTGCTAGGCTGAGTAACTCGTATGAAAGAACTGGTAACCAACCCAGTTGGTGTAGTATGGGTCAGCTAACAAACGAGTACGGCGGACTTAATCCAGAAGCGTCTGATCCACAATGGGCGGCTCCCTGGTATGCGTCTGATCCCTAAGGGGCGGCAGTTAAATCACCTGGCAGTAGGTATAAAATGCTGGGCGTAGAACTGACAGCTCTACACCATAATTTAATAGTCATGGAACCTCAAATATGGCCTCGGATAAATGAACGATCAAATTGGCAACGACCCCGGCAATGTACTAAGGACTCTGATTTAAATATTGGCTCATGGAATATTAGAACAATGCTACTCCCAGGAAAAATGGCAGAAGTAGTTGATGAAATTATGAACTATAACCTTAAAATTGTAGCACTTCAAGAACTAAGGTGGAAAGGACAAGGAGAACTACGTAAAAAAAATTATTCAATATTTTTTTAGTGGTAACACCAAACCAGGCTCAAACGGCACAGGTTTTTACGTAGACAAGAAAATACGTAATAGTGTGCTACTCTTCGAACCTGTAAATGATAGAATTTGCATAATGAAGTTAAAAGGGAAGTTTCAAAACATTACACTATTATCAGTGTATGCCCCAACAGAAACTAATGAAGAAGAAGTAAAAGAAGCTTTTTATGATGATATATCTAGGGCGTATAGTAAAATATCTAGACATGATATGATAATAATGATGGGGGATTTTAATGCCAAAATTGGCAAGGAAAATTTTATAAAAAATGTAGCAGGAATGCAATCACTCTATCAAACTTCGCCTCAGAAAATAATTTGTGGATAAGCAGCGTTTCATTTCAACATAAGAGAATCCATAAACAAACATGCAAGATACCAGGCCAACAAAGAGCGAATCAAATAGATCACATACTGGTAGATAAAAGACACGCGATCTCAATGTTAGATGTCAAATCATGTAGAGGAGCCAACTGTGATTCGGATCACTATATGATTAAAGTTAAAATTCGGCAACGTCTATCCACAATTAACTCTAATAGGAACGCTTTTAGAAGAATAAAATGGGACACGGACAAAATTAATACAAATGAAAATACAAAACTTGTATACCAGCAAACTCTATCGCACAAATTCGGAAACATTTCTCTGAACGGCAATCCCTCAGAAAACTGGAAACATATACATGAGGTGATTAAAGACACAGCTGTAGAAATCATTGGAAAGCAACCAAGAAACAATAATAATTGGTATGATTCTGAATGTAAAAGAATCAATGAGGTAAAAAACAAAGCATGGAAGAAACAACTAGCATGCAACACAAGAAATAATCGATTAGACTATGAAAACAAAAGAAGAGAAGCAAAAAAGATAATGAAAAGAAAAAAAAAAGAAGATCTCAGGAATAATATCCTAGCGTTAGAAGAGAGTTCCAAGAACCAAGCTAAAAGATTTTATCAAGGAATAAAATATCAAACCACGACATTCCAACCAAGACTAAATGTCTGCAAAAGTAAAGAAGGGGAATTGTTAATGGAAGAAGATAAAATCCTAGAAAGATGGTGCGAGTATTTTCAGGAAACTTTAAACAAGCCGGTCACTGAAATTAACAACATGCTACCACTACAAACAGTAGAAAACACAATAAGCCAACCCACAATAGAAGAAACCCAAGTGGCGATTGAAAAGTTAAAAAATGGGAAAGCTAGCGGAGAAGACTCCATTGTAGCTGAACTAATAAAATATGGAGGTAATGACTTACATTACAAAATTCATGAGCTCATCATTTCCATATGGAACACTGAGAGCATTCCCGAAGCTTGGCTAGGTAGTATAATTTTCCCGGTGCATAAGAAAGGAGATAAGAAAATTTGTAATAATTATAGAGGCATCACCCTACTCAATGTAGCGTACAAAATATTCACAAATGTACTGTATGATAGGATGTATGGAATAGCAGACAAAATTATAGGTGAATATCAATGTGGGTTTAGAAAAAACAAATCTTCAGTAGACCAATGCTTCGCATTAAGTCAAATCTTTAAAAAATCACAAGAATACTCTAGAGATATTCATTGCTTATTCATAGATTTTAAGCAGGCTTTCGACAGAATCGACAGGGAAAAAATATTCGGAGTAATGCAGAGACTGGGTATACCAGAAAAACTAATAAGACTCACCTGCATCACACTGAAAAACACCAAAACGAAGGTACTTGTACAAGGTAAACTTACTAACTCGTTTAATATAGATTCTGGAGTAAAACAAGGAGATGCACTGTCCACGTTAATCTTCAATATTATGCTACACTATGCAATAAAAGAAATTGATCCAGGGACTACTATTTTTATTAAGTCATTCCAGATATGCGCATATGCGGATGACATAGCAATACTCGCACGTAATAGAAATGTTTTGAAAGAAGTATGTACTAAGCTCGTTGAAACCACGGCAAACATTGGTTTAGAAATAAACGAAGATAAAACGAAATACTTTATCAAAACCAGAACGCCTAGGAATGCATCTTCATTTACAGCACTACACTTTTGAAAACGTGACACAATTCAAATATTTAGGTGTTCTTTTTTCAAATGAAACGACTCCTCAATAGCAATTAAAGAACGAATCAGTGCTGCAAATAAAAGCTACTTCGCGCACTCAAAACTTCTAAAATCCAAGCTTCTAACAAGATCTACAAAGCTCAAAATATATAAAACACTAATAAGACCAATCCTTACTTACGGATGTGAAGTATGGAACTTAAAAGTAGCAGACTGTAAAATGCTCTCAATTTTTGAGAGAAAAATATTAAGAAGAATATACGGGCCAGTCAGAATTGATGACAACATTTACAGGGCAAGATTTAATCATGAAATCGAAGCACTTATACAACACAAAACCGTTATTCGATTCATAAAATCGTAGAGAATAAGATGGCTAGGTCACATTATCCGCCTGCCGAATGAAACAGTCCTAAAAAGAATTTTCATGCATCGTGAACAAGGAACCCATGAAATGGGTATAAATACCATGAATGTTAAAAATTATAACACCCTAGCAAGTGATCGAGGAGAATGGAGGAGAGTAGGCGAGGAAGCTTTGGCTCACAGAGGGCTGTAATGCTAAGAAAGAAGAAGAAGAATCAGCTACTCTATGACCAGACTTTCCGCAGCGAAAACAAGTGCCCAATTGCCGTATTGGTTTTGAGCAAAAACTACTTATATGCCCGAACTCGTTACAGTTGAAACACTTTAATCTTGTTGATTTGTTAGTTTGTTGTAGTTGGCTGGAGTTACTTGAAGATTCAACTTTCTTAGGTACGTTTTCTTTTAAATGATAACCACCTGGTGGAGCGTGTTGGCTGTGTAATTTCATTTTGTCGTATTTTCTTAATGCTAACTTCAGTTCTGATAAATTATTAGCACTATATAATAAAACTTTATTTATGCCATTGTCTGGAATACCATTTATAATGTATTGGATTGTATCCATTTCGTCTATGTCTGAAAGTGTGGCAATTTCAACCATTTTGAAAACGTATTGTTGAAGCGTCTCATCCTGTCCCTTTTTTCGATTGCGTAACTGTGTGTAAATATCGACAGTAGAGACCGTTATATGAAATTCTTCCAACAAAGCGGTTTTCAGTTGTTGCCATGACGATACTGAAATGCTTCTTAAGAATAATTTTGCTGTACCGGCCATCATCTTTTTTCCATAAACAAATTTTATTTTATCGTCACAACCAAGTACGTTAGAAGTATCTTCGAAATTTTGTATCCATTTACTAATACGATAATTATCATCACCACTGAATGATGACAAAGAATCTTCGACATCTTTAAAGTGGACGAAATTGGAACGAACATTTTTGCCAGACAATTGTTTTTTCAGTTTAGCTCGTTTTCTCGTTTTTTCACCACTAGTTCCCGTAGATTTTGTAACTCGGAATCGATATTTTCATTTAGTGATAATGATGAAATATCACAGTCATCATCATCATTGATGTCATCTTCAATATCAATACCATCTCTTTCTTTTGCATGATTTGACATGATTAGCTGTACCTCATTTGGCAAAGTTTCCTTTACCAAGAAAGCTTCTTGTAACCTTAATTTAAGAGCGGCTTTTTGTCCACTAATTGGCAAACCAAGTTCACGCAGTACTTTCTTCAAATTCACTAAATTGGCCGTATCCAAAAAATTTTTTTTTATGTTTTCCATTTTTTTTTTCTACCTAAATTTTTCGTTTTAAATAAAAGAAATACGTAGTATATTTAGTACAGGACCGGACTAAACTTTATAATAAATATTTTCTTCTTTTTTTTTATATTTTGAGCAAACAAAATAGAATTTAGACTACATAATATATATTAATTTTTCTCCTACGTTCGCGCTACAGAATTGAATAGTTTTATACTTATTTTTTATAGGAAAAAAAAATCAAAACGTATAAGAAATCTGTTAGAAGGTAGATACAGAAAATTATAATAACGTATAACGTATTTTTTTAAATTTCAGTATGCATACTTCAATTTTAATATCACCATAGAATAATAAGTAATTACGAAGTTTCAACTAGAACAAAATTTAAAAATTACAAAATTGACATTAGGTACCAGAAAATATGAATATACCAAAAATAAGCTTTTATACAATTAAAATGATGTTAAATAATAATATAACCGAAGTGTTTTATTTGTTAGATAAACATTTTCATGTTAAAAATTAGTATGAAACTTTTTTCGCATATTTTTTCAAATTCTCTCAAAACAGTTGGCATATTTTAAATGTATAGTAACTATTTCTATTTTATACCCTCTATTTTTATTCTCTCAATTTTTACCAATTAAAATTGTAGACCATTTTTTTCTCTACATGGTACATGTAACATGATTCATTCGATTGCTGCAAAAAAAAAAAAAAAAAATCACAAGAATAAGAAGAAAAAACAATGATTTTTTCATTCATAAATTCATAGTTAATTTTTTCGAATTGATTTCTTCTTTTCTAAAAAATTATTTAATTTTGTATGTAAATGGGTACATACCTATATAGATATGTATGCATATAAATGTTCTAAAATAATTATTTTAAAATCTAACTTTATAGATTTCAATAACATATTAATACCATTTTTTTTATGATTTATTATAGCGTCATAGCGCTATGATCTTCCGGAAGAAAATGTAGATCGCAAACATAATACCTTAACAAAAAAAAGACAGTAGACCTAAAATAAATTTTGTGTTAATTCCAAGTACCTAATTATAATACCTCTTCTTAAAAACAGAATAAAAATATATGAAAAAATTTGTTTAGTTATAAAAAGTATAACATCACTCAAGCACACAAAGGAATAAGAATAAACACCTGTGTACCAAATCTGAAGGTTCTTTCATCATTGGTTTCGGAATTATGCTCGTTTAGTCTTGATCTCGCCCATAAGCAATCCCCAACGTACTTATATTACAAGTAATTTATAGCAGACATTTTATCAAGAATTAGTTATTAATTTTTGAGTTATCATGTTTTTGGATATAATCTTATATTAAAAAGAATAATTTAAGTTAAAAACTGGGATACCCATATGACCGCAATATGTACATTATATAATCGCATTAATTACTTTTGGCAAAAGATTGAATTATAAGTACAAGAGTTTTTATTCCTCATGTTCCTCAAATTAATATAACCAGCAGATTTACCCGGCGTTGCCCGGAAGCTTGCAAATTGTAATAAAGCAAGATTTAGCCAATTTTTTGAAATACTACTTTGCTTATAAATGAAACCTCAAAAAAATATTTGTGGAGTTACGTTAACCCATTGTGGCCCAATAGCTTTTTGTGGCCCAACAGAAAGGTTTAAAAATCTGCTTTTCAATTTATATTTTTTTTAGTACTTACCTGAAAGTTCTACTATGCTCTTCCTCGTTTTTTTTATGATTTTATGAGAGAAATGTAGGCTTCTTTTTTGGAAAAACTGTTTTAAAATACTATATTTAAGCATAATATATACGAAATTGAAATTTTTGATTTTTAGATTTCATTTGAGGAAAACTGCCATTTCACACCGAAATCTTTTTTTAAAAAACAACCACTGCAAAGTAGATAAAAAACAAAGACTTACGAAAAAATGTAGAGAAGGAAAATGTTAGGTTATTTAAATTTAAAGATATTTTTATTCGGATTCTTTATTAGTTTTATTTTTATTATTATTAATATTATCTCATTTATTCTCTTTCACATCTAATACTCAATATTCACTTGGGTATAGTGTTTGTAACCATTGAAAGAAGGCAAGCTAGATATGAAAAAGTATATATATTTGTGAACGATTTCACATCCTGAGTCCATTTCGCGATGTACGTCCATTCGTCCGTACGTAAGATAACTCAAAAACTAAAATAGCTATGAAACTTATAATGTAGGTTACTAGTGACGAAAGTACATATGGACGTGATCGGCCAATAGATTCGGGTTCTGGATTTTTCGATCGGTTCAAGGATAACTGTGCATATACCCAAAAATACGATGACTCAAAAACTAATGACGCAATCTTGATGAAATTGATTCTTAAGGTTACTAGTAAATGTACGGTGGGGGTTGCTGGGATCAAACCATAAGTTTTTGGTCTAAGATAGAACCTTCAAATTTTGTTTGAGGGTTTTTCTTCCTTTTTTCTTGGTGTCCTTGAAATTTGGAACATACTATGCGATATGCTTTAAGGTTCTGGGAGGTTTGTGAGTGCTATCCGTCCCACTACTTTCCAAATTTCCAGGGCAGAAAGGAAATAAAAAAAAACATCCGTGTGCCAAATTTGAACATTCTATCTTCATTAACTTCGGAATTATGCTCGTTTGGTCTAAATTTGTGTCCGTTCTAGGTCTAAATTTGTATCTTTTTAACAAGTCCGAAATATAATATTTACTTTCGAGTGTAATTTTTCGAAAGTAAATATTATATTTCGCACTTGTTAAAAGGTTTTCTTGAGTACATTGGGATTATATTCTAAGTATTGATTAATATAATATATAATACATAATTAATAAATTGATGAAATAACTAAATTATAATATTATTGTTATTATTTAATAGTTATGAAAAATTTTTAGTGAAATTTGATAAATTTGTTAAAAAATTGCTAGAAAATTTTTTGGAAAAACTGTTTTAAAATACTATGTATGTATTTAAGTATAATATATACGAAATTGAATTTTTTTGATTTTTAGGTTTTATATGAAGAAAACTGCAATTTCACATGAAAGGTTAACTTGCGTTAATACCAAAAATTAGAAAATTTCATTGAATCTTTGTAAAAAACGCGTAGACAGGTCTAAACCAAATTAACCCTGTAGATTTTTATAATTAAAATGCTGATACAAAATTTTCAATAAAATTCTTTTAATCGTTTAAGCAAATAAAAACTATAGAGAACTTCATGGCGTCGTCGTGGAAAACGGGTTAATCGAACTTAACTAAAATTTTTTGCAGCCTCTCTTTTAGACTACAAAATCAACCTGTAAAATTGGACAAAAATCGGTAACCCAAAATTTTTTGAAAGCCCGCCGGGCCGAAATGGGTTAATTTATTCCAAATGGGTTAATTTATTCCAACCAAATTTATACAACTAACACCGGTTGCTAAAAGGAACATTTATGCACAGTTTCAAGTCAATCGGTCAAACCGTTTTGACTCGACATCAAAAACATTGAAAAAGCTTCATTGCGCCGTCGTGCCCGAACGGATTAACCGAACTCAACAAAAGTTTATGTCAGCCTTTCTTTTCGACTGCGAAACCTCCCTGTAAAATTAGACACAAATCGGAAACACAAAATTTTTTGGAAGCCCGCCGGGCCGAAATGGGTTAATTTATTCCAACCAAATTTATACAACTAATTTCGGTTGCTAAAAGGAACTTTTGTGCAAAATTTCAAGTCAATAGGTCAAACTGTTTTCACTCGACATCCAAAAAACGAAAAGGCTTAAAACGGCTCTGGAGCCGCAATCAGTTGATTTTAAAAAATGTGACATAGCCTTTGTCACTCCCGGGCTCTCAGAATTATACTCTTAAAATTTTGTGACAATCGGACCAGTGGTTTTCACGTGAATCCTGGACAAACAAACAAACAAATAAATTTCCTCCTTTATATATTAGATTAGATTAATAATGAATTGATGAAATAACTAAATATTATCATTTATTTATAAAATTAAGTGAGAAAATACTCTTTATAGAAACACTATATAATTTTGAAAATGTGCTTTTTTAAAAAACTTTAGTTTTCTTCATCACTTGTTATTAAATAGCTTAAAATATTATTAATATAATAGCAACGTAATAAATAGGCAAGACAGTTAATTTTTAGTATTTATACACTTGCAAACAACATAGGTCATCGCCCATCGGTAAGGTAAAATTCTTCTTCCGTTTTTTGTGCAAATATCTAAACATGATATAAGCTTAAGAGGATATGGTTTGGATCGAGATCGAAAAGCAAATCGTCCTAAATATGTGTGTCTGTCTGCTGGTGTATACAACCGTCTGTTATTCTATGTTAAACGCCATAGTGAGGTTTGCATAAGTATGTAAAAGTTGACAAGACAACTATAATCTTCCTTGTTTTATTTAAATTGAAATAGTTTTTGGTGTTTTAAAATTAGGCCAAGTGATACATGAGAACACTTTTTGAATGGCGACCGCCACTATAATTTTATTTATAGTATAAATTTTTCTTTTGTTTGTTTTATTATGAGTTATATTTTTATTGTGAAAAGATTATTAATAGTTATAAAAAATCATAATGGTTTCTGAATTAACTGTGCATTTTTATTCCAAAATTTTATTTTAATTTATTTAAACATTAGCTTTGTTTTATTTAAGTTGAATTTTAAAAATTTATTGAATGAATATCACTATTAGTTATTAAAACACTTCAATATTCTACATTAGTAATTTTTTCGATTCGCAAAATTTTATATTCACTCAAAAAGATTATTGCGCAATTTTTGAATGCTTGTAAATTGAGCAATAATTGATTGAACATTCCTAAATAAATTGTGTTCAAGTACCTATCTTTATCAAATGGACAGACATGCCTATTCGGTCTTACGAGGAGTTATAAATTTCGAAAAAATGCTTATTAGGTTTTGAGAGTTTTGTCGGTTGTACCCGAATAACGACCGTAATTAATCTTGTTAAAAAATGTTAAAAAATTAATCTTTTCTGCTGTGGTTTTGATTGATGTGTGGAAACTACTCGAACTACTACTCCAATTGATTCTAAGAACCTTTGTATTTATTTCAAAGGTTCTTGCATTTTTCAAGTTGCGATCTTTATGAATTTCGAAGACAAATTTTTAAGTCTTGGGAGATTTGAACCCAAACGATTGCTCCAATTTACTCCAAACGTAGAGGACATATTCGATTTCACCCATTTGCAATAAACACCGTAGTTTAATAATTAGTAACCTACAGTATAAGTTATATCAAGATAGATTCTTTCAATTCGATCGAGATTGAGTTATCGTGTTTACAGAGCGACAGACGGACGAACATTTTTAAACTGACTAAGAGGGTGACTCTGAGGTAAAATATATGTACTTTTCTATATTTATATTTCTTTTTGTGGTTCAAACTCTAGTGTGAAATATTGTTTTTATTGTTATAAACAATTGTAATTAGAATAAAATGATTGAAAAATAAATTTTTTTTTAGATGAAATGCTTGAAGCAAATTGAAAAAACTAAACAATTTCTAATAGAAAGATGGTATAAAGAAATTGAAAATATTTTGTCGAAATGTGCAAAAAAAAATTTGATGCCTAATACCAGAAAAAAAAATTCTTGGAAAAGATTTTTCAATTGTATATCAGTGCTTATGACACAACAACTAGAAGACATATGCATAAGAAGTTTACAATCATTTACTACATTTCTTCAAGATTACAAGGTAAATAATAAAAATATACAAGTATAACATTTTTATGTAAGTAATTTTAACATATATGTATTAATTTTGGTTTAAACTTTGATAAAATATTAATTAAACTTTGGTACGTGTTTTAATCATATCCTTCTGCAACGATTTTCTAAGTTTTGTCTCATTTACTTGCAGTTTTTTAAAATTATGTGAATGAGATTCGCAGGTACACGATATACACCTGGACTCAGTTCCACGAATAAATGAGAATCTAAAGCTATATTCCGTCTGACACTCATCGTGACCTCAAAAACTAAGACGTATTGAACCAAATTTACTCGAAATTTCTGAAATGTTTTAATTTATTATTTAGTTGGTTGAAATAAAAATTCTCTTAATGTCCATTCTTGGAATCAATGTAAATATCTTTAGTTAGAATAAGTACATATGTTACTGAACTTATAGACAATAAAGGTAATTCTTATATATTGTAGAATATCCAAGATTAAGTAGCATGTGTATGTATACAAGCATATATTTATGTACTTGATTTTAAAAATTTATTATTGGAATAGTCAAATTCCAAGTAACAAGGAGGAGTTGTTTTTTAAAATCTCTTGTTAATCAGCTACAGTTTTTATAAATACAAGAATCATAAAATAAGGTGTCGTGAAATAACGCGAAACGAAATAAAACCATAATGGCTTTAATTCGCTATTGAATGAGAAATAAAGCCATATCGTCAATTTTTTCGCGTATGGTTTTTTTCGCATATAATAGAGAAATAAAGCCATATGGCTTTATTTCCTTTTTAAAAATGTAATTTTATTTGTGAAAATAATAGCAATTTAATTTTCCAAACAAAAATAATTATAAATAAAAATTCCAAAAAAAAAACCTTTTAAAAAATTTAATATGTAGGTATTAAATATTCTGGAATCTCCTCCTTAGCCTAGGTGGTTAGAGCGCAACCTTGCAATCTAAACACTGTGGCAGTCCCGGGTTTGAATCCTGGTGGGAGATACCATATCCAGTAAAATTAATAATTATAATAAATTATAATATAATAATTCTATACCTAAAAATATAATAATAAATAATTCGTAACAAATAATATAAAAATATACCTATAATCGTGTTTCCAGCTATACTCTATAATCTAATAATTAATACTGAATAAACAATAACTTATATGTAATTGAACGACAATGTAATTGCAACTGTCATATGCAATTACAATGGCAGTACGCACCTAAATGAAACGGGTTCTCTATTTGACCGATAGATGACACTAGGGAAAAAATTAAGAAGCGACATCTTATTGATAGATTACAGTAGACCAATCATTTACTTAATTGAAAAAAAAAGGAAAAAACGATTCGAAACACAAGGCAGAGCCTCGGATAAGAAAAAAGCAGATGGAGATGCCTAGTAGATATCCTATGCTCCCAAGAGGAGTAATAAGGACAAAAAACAAAAAAAATTTCTGGAAAACGCGGCAATCCTGATTTGAATCCAAATTTAAAAACCCTCCTAATTGAATATTTTACACATATACACATATACAGAATCTCATATATAACGTATATATAAATATTCTGTAAAAGGCGTATTTCCCTGCTTTTGAATCCAACTCTAAAATCGCTCCTAATCCCTCCAGTCTCGTATTAACAATATATATAAATATTCTGCACTAATGGAATTCCCTGATTTTGAAACCAACTCTAAAATCCCTTCTAATTATTATTCTTACATAAATATTTTTCTTACAATATTTTTAAGATAGCGGGGTCTGCCGCCGCTAAAATCCCTTAAACAAATGATTGAAGGCAACGGATTACGCTTAAAATCCAAAAAAAAATCCAAATTCATTACTTTTTTGTTAAGATATATATTATTTAGAAAAATTCAATTTTTGGTGGTTGTTTTTACAATATTGGATACAAATTCAGTATTTCAGTATAATAGTAGTGTTTCAATATATGTTTAGCAGGAGTTGGGAAGTGGCGGCTTGCACTATTTTAATCATTTTGCTATTGAAATAGTTAGGAAGGAGTTTTAGAATTGGATTCAAAATAAATGTTATACGCTTTTTCCAGAATATTGAATACTGAGTGTGACATACTGATTGGTATTATTATACCCGTGTATACATATATGAACGTCGGGTATACTAAAATTACTCTTCCGTTTGTAACGCATCGAAATATACGAGCTAGATATAGTGTCAAGGGTACGTATCGTATCAGCATCGAAAAGTGAATCGGTCTAGCTATGTGTGTCCATCCGTCCGTCAGCACGCTAACTCAAAAACTATAAGAGCTAGAGTTCTGAAACTTTCACAAAGTAATTTTTAGACAATTTGTAGATTCCCTATAGTTTTTGGTTAAAATCGGACAAAGGCTTCGGGCAGCTGCCATACAAATTTTTCGAAATTATATGAATATTTTCAAAATTAATAACTAAATAGAAACCAAATATAAAAACAAACAAAATGTAGCTAAATTATTAATCGATTCATGGTGTAGTGGTTAGGACATGCTAAGGGATAATCTGGAAAAATTAATAAATCTCAAAATAAGAATTAAAACAATTGAAAATTTGGAATCATAGGCACAGAGATTTATTAACCACACCAAAAATACCACCCAAGTTCCTGTGGAAACTGCTAGAAATAATATTTTTATCCTCTCAAATTAGGGAACTTTCAAAGGGAGACGTCGAACAAGAAGATTTTGGCATAGATCCAGATATTCCGCTGACAAAACAATATTTAATCGCACCAAAACTGTACACAAAGTGATATTGATAATTTTCTTCCAAATCTAAATCCGTTCAGACATCACCTCATGATATGCAATCAGACGTTAATACAACAATTAATATCTTGCTGAAGAAACTTTAAAAACAATAACACGTCTTGAAATTGAACAAGAAATAGATACAAATATATATCCAAAAGAAGCTTCTGAAATTAATGAAATTTCACTTGGTTTATTTGGAGAACTACCACGAAAAGGTATAGTTTTGATCATACTTGATTAACGTCTGCTTTAGACTCAATCATTTACAATTATCTTTCCTCCATATCTTTCCATTACCCCCATATGTGTTTCCCAATACATATGATCTAGGAAAATTCAAGAGGAAGTCAACTTATACCTATTGGGTAGCCATATATTATTCAATGCTTGATAGAAACTTATATTTATGTCCTGTGGCTACTTTTCAGCCATAATACTGCGTATGCAGATGGGTTGCAATATCTTCGTTACCAACTATATTAAAACAGTTTTAAAAATTGAGATGAAACGTATAAGACCATTGATTAACATAACAGATTTTCAATTTGGGTTTAAAAAGAAACATTCCACCCTTGACCAAATAAACAGAATCCCTTCAGTAATTAAACAGGCTTTTCAAGAGAAAAAATGTTCATCCGGATTTATTGATGTATCACAAGCTTTTGATAAAGTCTGGTAAGAGGATCTAATTTATAATTTAAGTAAATTATTACCGAATAACGTCTGCCTCAAGTCATACATAAATAAGCGTAAATTTAGAGTAGCTCATCAAGAAGCTCGTGCCGACTTCTATCGAATATTAGCAGGTAGCACAAGGAAGCGTCTTAGAACCTCTTTTGAACATAAGTAATTTATTTATTTATTTATTTATTTAAATAATAATAATAAATTTCTTCGTACGATTACCAACGCGTATCGTTATGTAACCAATGATGAAATTCGTAATTTCCTTAACATAAATTTAATTGAAAATGCATATTTTTTTTTTATTTATTTATTAGTTTAACTCAAACTTTACAAAATTTTAACAAATAGTTATATTAGTTATACAACATCAAGGAAATAATTAAACTTATGAATTAAGTTACAATTTCATATACATATCTTAAATTAAAATGTTATCTATATATATAAAAGGGAATGTTTGTGTGTATGTTTGTTTGTTTGTTTGTTTGTTTGTTTGTTTGTTTGTTTGTATGTAGCGAATAGACTCCTAAACTGCCCAGCCGATTTTCATGAAAATTTGTATATAGGGGTTTTTGGGTACGGAAAGAAATCGTGGCCCAAAAATTTTGCTCTAACGGACCGCCAAGTTGGGGCTGTGGTGCAAGTATTTAAACTTCTTTGTTCTAAAATGAAAACGGTTTGACCGATTGACTTCAAATTTTGTATACGTGATGCTCTTTGAGAATTGAGTAGACACTATGAACAGTTTTGGAATTTGTTAACCCATGTCGGGCCGACGGGTGGTCAAAAAAAATTTTGGGTCCAAACTTTGTCCGATTTTACGAAATTCTGCTTTGGTTTAAAAGAAAGCCCCAAAAAAATTTTTGTTGAGTTCCATTAACCCTTTGCGGCCCAACAGCTTTTTATAGGTTTTTTCAATACTTTACTCTAAATTCGAAACGGTTTGACCGATTGACTTCAAATTTTGTATACGTGATGCTCTTTGAGAATTGAGTAGACACTATTGACAGTTTTGGAATTTGTTAACCCATGTCGGGCCGACGGGTGGTCAAAAAAAATGTTGGGTCCAAATTTTGTCCGATTTTACGAAATTCTGCTTTGGCTTAAAAGAAAGCCCCAAAAAAAATTTTGTTGAGTTCCATTAACCCATTGCGGCCCAACAGCTTTTTATAGCTTTTTTCAATACTTTACTCTAAATTCGAAACGGTTTGACCGATTGACTTCAAATTTTGTATACGTGATTCTCCTTGAGAATTGAGTTGACACTATTAACAGTTTTGGAATTTGTTAACTCATGTCGGGCCGACGGGTGGTTAAAAAAAATTTTGGGTCCAAATTTTGTCCGATTTTACGAAATTCTGCTTTACCTTTAAAGAAATCCCCAAAAAAAATTTTGTTGAGTTCCATTAACCCATTGCGGCCCAAAAGCTTTTTATAGGTTTTTTCTATACTTTACTCTAAATTAGAAACGGTTCGACCAATTGACTTCAAAATTTGGATACGTGATGCTCCTTGAGAATTGAGTTGACACTATTAACAGTTTTGGAATTTATTAACCCATGTTGGGCCGACGGGGTGTCAAAAAAAATGTTGGGTCCGAATTTTGTCCGATTTTATGATATTCTGCTTTGGCTAAAAAGAAAACCCAGAAAAAAATTTTATTGACTTGCATTAACCCATTGGGGCCAACAGCTTTTTATAGGTTTTTTCAATACTTAACTCTAAATTAAAAACGGTTTGACCGATTTTCTTTAAATTTTGTATACGTGCTCCCCTGTGAGAATTGAGTTGACACTATTAACAGATATGGAATTTGTTAACCCATGTCGGCCCGACGGTTGGTCAAAATAATTTTGGAAGCTAATATTGTCAAAATTTGCGAAGTACTGCTTTGGCTAAAAAGAAAGCCCCAAAAAAATTTTGTTGAGTGATTTGGAAGCAAATTACGTCCAATTTTGCGCAATACTGCTTTGCCCAAAGAGAAAGTGTAGTTCCGTTGACCCAGTGGGGCACAGTGGCTTTTAATAGATTTTTGCGTTACTTAACTCTAAAGTAGAAACGATTTGACCGGTTTACCTCAAGTTTTATATGTGTGAAGCAACTTGAAAATGGAGTTGAGTCTGTTAACAGTCGGTCTTGCGATTTTTCAAAAAAATTTTTTGGAAGTAAATTACGTCAAAATTTGGAAAGTAGTTCGTACTGCTTTGAATTACAGAAAGTTTCAAAAATTACTAGAATAATCCTAGAAAAATCGTTTTAAAAAGATTGCTTTCACACATTTTAAAATTTACATGTGTAAACCGTGTGAAGTTTTGTGTTAACTTTTTGCAGTAACATCAAATTCAATTAAACCTCCATTGAGAGGCGCAGCAACGCGCACCGGGTATTAGCTAGTCTAACAATAAAAATAAAATTAAATATATATAGAGCACAGTTAGCTTTAATAAAATTAAAACTATAAGAATTAGAATAATTTGAATTGATTGGTGAATTTACACAAAGAGTAAAACTTACTTGTCGATGAAACTTATCAATACCTATTAAAGGGAAGTTGTTTATCCTGAAAGTTACAAATTTTTGAGGCTTGTTGAAAATAATTAGTATTTAATTTATCAATACAAACATATTCACATTCAGTCCCAATATGTTTCGGAGTCATCAAATGTTCCTCGTCATGCATTTAAGATTGGGTAGATTAATATCACCACATCAAATCAATTCATCTTTAGGATTACTTTAAAACCATTGCAAATAAAATCTATCGTTTTACCTACGTAAAGTATAAATATCAGAATCAGACGAAGGAGGAATATGACAGTTCAGAAGATATAAATCTTTAGAAGGAAGTTCAATTTTCGCAATAATATCTTAAAGGTCTTCAAATACAGGGACATTGATTTGATTTGCATTAAAATTATTTTTTCTTCTTCTTCTATGGCGCTACAGTCCGTTGTCGAACCTTGGCCTCCTGAATCATCCTCTTCCAGTTCACGCGATCTTGGGCAGCAGCTATCCAATTTTGCTCTTGCAGCATTGATACAGAGTCTGACTCGACTGCATCAACCCATCGATTTCTCGGCTTTCCTACTGGTCTTTTTCTATCTATTTTCCCGTTTAATACTTTTTTTGGAATGCGGGAATCTGGCATACGTTGTATGTGACCGGCCCACCTAAGGCGTTGTAGCTTGATGTATGTCACAACATCGCTGTCGGTGTATACATTGTATAGCTCTGCGTTGCGTCGCATTCTAAATTGGCCCTGATCGATAATTGGCCCGATAATTTTACGCAGTATTTTTCTTTCGAAACGGGAAAGTAAGTTTGCCGTCGCTTGGGTGATCGTCCACGTTTCACTGCCGTAGCATAACACCGGTCTGATAAGAGATTTGTACAGCTCAAGTTTACATTTTCTGCTGACTTCTCGAGATCTCATTATCTTCAACACAGAGTAGTATGCGTTGTTTGCCTTGCCTATCCTTCGGGTTACCTCTGATGTTTCATCGTTTCCACTTGTTATTTCGGCCCCTAGATAGACAAAACTTTTTACTACTTCCACGTTGTCATCACCAAAAGTAATGTTTTGTTTCTCTCTCTGGTTACGTCTGGATACTACTAACATTTTCGTCTTATCGATGTTTATCCTCAGACCCAGTTCTATAGCTGTTTTCTCTAACTGGATATAGCATTCTCTAACACCTGCCTCTGATCTTCCTAGTAGATTTAAGTCGTCTGCGTATGCTGCTATCTGGGTGGTTTTGAATAGCAGCGTGGCATTCGGGTCAGATGGGATTTTCCTGACTATATGCTCCAGGGCAAGATTAAAAAGCATAGGCGCGAGTCCATCCCCCTGTTTCAGTCCCTGTTTGATGTTGAAGGGTTCTGTGAGGTCCCCTTGGATTTTTACCCTCGCGCTTGTGTTTTGCATAGTAGCTTTAATCAATCTTACTAGCTTTGCCGGTACGCCTAGGTTGCTTAAAACTACATATAATTTTTCCCTTTGGATAGAGTCATAGGCGGTCTTGAAATCTACGAAGATTTGATGTATATCGACATTTCTTTCCCAACACTTCTCCAATACCTGCTTCAGCACAAATAGCTGGTCCATTGTAGACCGTCCTGGCCTGAAACCGGACTGGTATTCGCCTATGATGTTTTCAGCAATTATTTCTAAGCGGGCTTTCAAGATATTAGTGAAAACTTTGTAGGAAGTGCTAAGTAGCGATATCCCTCTGTAATTTTTACAGTTGAGCTTGTCTCCTTTTTTGTAGATTGGACATATAATACTTAGTTGCCAGTCAGCGGGTATTTTTTCTTCTTGCCAAACCTTTAGTATTATTTTATGAAGGATTTTTTGTACCGTTTCTCCTCCATCTCGCAGAAGTTCAGCCGGAATGTTATCTGCACCAGGAGCCTTGTTATTTTTCAATAGCTCTATGGCATTGATCACCTCTGTTAATGTAGGTTGTCCCGTGATTTCATTTTGGGTTTGCCTTTCCACTGTGATCTGTTCTTGTTCATTTACTTCATCGTTTGGTGCATTTAGTAAATTTTCAAAATATTCTTTCCACCTGTTCTTAATGTCATCTTCAGATGATAAAAGATTATCTTCTGCATCTCTACATAACTGGGCTTTGTCTGGGCTTTGTAACCATCTCTGATGATGCGGATGTCTTTGTATGCTGCTCTGATACTATCGCGATTTTGCAAATTATCTTGGACCTTTCTTAGCGCATCGTTCTGCCATTTCCTTTTTTTCTTTCTGCAGATTTTGTCGGCCTCTCTTCTAAGTTGCTCGAAATGTAGTTGCTTAGCACGTGTTGGTCTACTTAATTTTCCTTTGTGTGCTTCATTTCTTGCGGCTACCGCATCTCTGCATTCTCCGTCATACCATTCGTTTCGAACTTTTATTGGCTGGAAACCAATAGTTTCTTCAGAAGCTCGATGTAGTGCCGTTTTTAAACTATCCCACATTTCATTTAGCTCCATGTGTTGCAACTCCTCTAGATTTAAGTTTGTCTCGATCGACGCTTTGTACTCGTTTTTTACAGATGTTATATTGAGTTTGTTTACGTCCAGCTTCGTTGCATTGTGTTTCCTCAATGCTCGTTTGGCTATGATTCTGCTCCTATATCTGACTTTCACAAGATTATGATCCGATCCACAGCAGGCTCCTCTATATGCCATGATGTGGGATGCCCCTCTTTTTTCAACTAAAACGTGATCAATTTGGTTGAACGTTTTTCCGTTGGGAGATACCCATGTGATCTTATGAATGTCCTTGTGGGGGAAGAATGTGGATGATATAACCATTCTCTTGCTACTCGCGAAATCGATTAATCTTTGTCCGTTATCGTAGGTGGAACTATGTAGGCTGTGTTCTCCAATCGTGCCTTTGTATACTTCCTCTTTTCCAATTTTCGCATTCATGTCCCCGAGCAGAATTTTAACGTCGTTCGATGGTATTTGATCGTAGACAGCCTCCAGTTTACTATAAAACTCCTCTTTGACCTGTTCCGCCTTATCCTCAGTAGGTGCATGAGCGTTTATCAAGGATACATTGTGCAATCTTGTTTTGATGCGGATTACACAGAGTCTCTCATTCACCGGTTTAAAATCTAGGATCGCCTGTTTGTACGCCTTGTTAACTAAAAATGCCACGCCGAATTCTCTCTTTCCACCATCTTTTCCACTGAAGAATACCGAGTGGCTCCTAAGATCCGAGATACCTTTGTTGTGCCATTTTGTTTCTTGAATTGCTGCTATCGCTATTTTATACTTTATTAGTTCAGGTAGCAGGGATTTTAACGCTCCTTCTTTGTTCAGTGTTCTTACATTCCATGTTGCAAAATCAATATCCATTTTCTGTTGCTTGGGTCGGTGCCGTGTTTCCATTTGTATCCGAGGCTTTGATTTCGGTTTCGTAACAATATTTTTTACTGGATAGGGCTGTTAACCGTATGCCAAACCCCATCTTTGGAGGGCCGTTGGGTTTGAAAAGTTGCTTCAGAATTTGCCATATCGTGCGTTGAAGTTCTCATAACTATGTTACGAGTTCAACTGCATTATATAGCGTTTTCCTACTTCCTGAGACGCCGATATATGTGGCCATTCAGGTTGCAACTTTTCTTCCCTCCTCCTTTCTCAACCGGGCTTGGGACCGGCTACGGCGGAGTTAAAAATTATTTTTTACCGCAATTAAAACTCCACCCCTTTAGGAATTACACCATTAGGGTAGTCGAATAGATTAGAATATCTATTCTTCCTAAAAACTGTGTGACAATTATCAAAAAGCTCTAAGTCCAATATGGTTGAATTTAACCACGTTTCAGTTAATGCAAATACGTCAAAATTTAAAATAGATTAATTTCAAAAAACATCCCTTGTCTTTTTTCTTAAACCTCCAACATTTTGATAATAAAAGGACATGTTATATTTAATTAAGTTACGGTTGATAGATACCTTGAGAAGATTATTTCGAGGCGCTGGGGAGAAAAAACTTATAATAACTTTCACGAGCTTAGTTTAAATATTTATAATAATTACTCTCACAGTGACTTCGATAAGATTTTAGATCATTTTTAACTTCTTTTTCCGAAACATCTATAGAATTGTGAAATTAAATATATAACTTATATAGGTCTTCGTATTAAGTTGGGATTCCTTCGATATCAATTAAAACTTTAAGGTTGGTACGGGTTTTACTTTCTAGAACTCGATTATACGAATCATTGTAAGGTAAGCTAAAAATAACCTAACGTTATTATAAACTCGTTCCTCCCGTAATCTTGAAAGAGCATATACGCCCTCTCCGAGTAGTGATTCATGAGTCATTCTATTAATGGGTGGCATAAGAGATTTAACAAACGACTTCTTCATTCTACCACCATTAACAATATTAGAATAGCTTTTTTCAAATACATCTGTTGGAGAAACCGAATTAATGGCTACATTCGGATAGTTGGTAATATTATTACCATTGTCAATTTTATTATTGTGGATATCGCCATGTCCAAGGGCGATGTACAATACTATTATCATTATTTATACTAATAGTATCAATACTATCATTAACAACATTTTTAATATTATTGTTAAACGGTAACATTAAATTAGTACTAAAAAATGTGTATTTGTTGAATGAAGGTAGTAAACGGTGTTTTTCATAGTGTGGCGAGGTGCAGAAAGTAAAATTGTTATCAGATAGAATAGTGTTGTATTATATAATATTCAAATTAGTGTTGTTTTTTGTGAAGTTGTAAATAACTCTGTATGAGTGTTTGTTTCATTGTGGGTATTAAAACTAATCTGTTTCTTATTTGAACAGATTTTAGTATTTTTATTTAATTTATTACCTTTATTTACTAATTTTTTTTATTTTTTTTTTGGTTTACTATTACATTTTCAGAATTTTAATTTTTTTTCAGACAGATTTGTATCTAACATATGAAAATTGTATTTCATTTCAATCATGTCAGAAATAAGATTATCATTGATCGTTCTAGAATTATTGCCTATTCGTGTTTCAAAATTTGAGTAAGTTTTGTTAACTTTCTCTTTTATATGTATAGATTATTGTACCCGTATGACAGTAGGCCAAATGGATATACTAAATTTGCCATTACGTTTGTGGCACAGAGAAAAAGAGGAGTATAGATATAGACTCAAAGGAATGGATCAGATCAGAATCGAAAAGTGAATCAATCTAGCTATGTATGTTAATTCATCCGCACGATAACTCAAAAAAAATATAGAGCTAGAATTCTAAATTTGAAGGAGCCTTTAATGAAGGAGCCGTCACCGTTATTGCAATCCAGTCAGTTAGCTCCACGTGGTAACCTTTAGTTGGTCTACTGCCGTAGGTTGGGGTAGTTGCCATACAACTTTTTTATTTATAAGAGCATTACTCTATACCTAATTAAGCAGCGTGTTTGAAATTTGGCAATTGGGATAGTGCAGTGCGTTCGATTTGCTACCAAACAACTTCTTGTTTTATATAAGGCTTACTTTATGTCAATATTTGTTAACTTGATTAGCCAATGGCAAAATTAAATTTAGTCGATGTAATGGATGAGGTTTAAAGAGCTGATTTTCAACTTATATTTTGTTTTGTACTTAACTGAAAGTTCAACTACACTCTTCCTCATTTTTTATGATTTTTTGAAGGAAATACAGGCTTGTTTTTGGAAAAAGGTTTTAAAATACTATGCATTTAAGCTTAATATATACGAAATCGACCTTTTTGATTTTTAGATTTTATTAGAAAACAAATGGTGATAAAAAACCAAGGGTTTTTAAAAAACACATTTTCAAAATAATATAGTGTTTTATACTAAGTATCTTATCGGAATATAATGTTCAAGCTTTAATATTAACGTTTAATTTAGGAAATATATACGTTGGTGACTAAGTTACTGCTTACTTATAAAAACAGTAAATTTTTTATTTTAAAGTTCTAAAAGCCCTTCATATTTCTCAAGGACCTAACTTTATCTAACCCCCCTCCCCCTCCCACTCCATTTTTGTAGTTTCTAGGAATTAAACCAAAATGTGGAATTTTGCTTAGAATTTTATTATCTAAGCAAAAATGGGTAAAACTAAGAGACAATTTCTTCAATTTAAAGAACCGCTTTTAAATTTAAGAAAAACCTTTAATATATGTTAAAATATAATGTTGGACCTTCAAATTTTGTATATTAATAAAAAAAAAATTGGACAGGTATTCAAGTTACAGGTGCTTAAAAATAGCAAAATTTAATATTATAGCTTCCCTTCCGTCCCTGTTTAGAAGCCCTTATAGTTTCTAAACGGGGGGCTTGATAAAAAAGTTTTGTTAACCGACTCCTACTAACTTTTGAGGATCTAACTTCTCCCAAAATTAACTAACAAGCCCCTATTTTAAACCGTTTAAGAGATATGTGGGACCAAAAATTTTGCAAAAATTGAGTTTTATATAATGTTAAATTTTAGTACCGTATGGCAACCCTATAAATTTGGTCGACGTATTTTTGTTAAGTCTATAAGAGCAGCTCTCTTACACCGTTTTTCGATTGAAAATAAACCTAACAGAACTCATGTTATATCATTTTAAATTTAGGGCTTTTTTGGAATTTGCAGGGGCTGTAGCTTTGTAACCCTTCAAAAATAAGAAAAACCTTTGACACATGTTGAAATATAATAATAGAGCTTTGAATTTTGTATACCACTAAAAAAAAATTTGTACAGGTATTCAAGTTACAGGTGTTTAAAAATAGCAAAATTTCAATTTTCGAGCCCTTCTAGCTCCTAAATAGGGGGCTTGACAAAAAAATTTTGTTAACCAACTCCTACTAGTTTCTGATTATCTAACTTCTCCCAAAATTTCAAGACCCTAGCTTGAACCGTTCAGAAGATATGTGTGGTCAAAAATTTTGCAAAAATTGAGTTTTGTGTAATGATAAATTTTAGTACCATATGGCAACCCTAAATATTTGCCTTTTAAAAATTTATAAAGTTTATGAAATCAGCTATCGTTTGCCGTTTTCAGATTGAAAATATATTTAACAGAACTCTTGTAATAACCATTTAAATATAGGGTTTTTTTCAACTTTGGGGGGCTGTAGCCCCGTAACAGGTGGGGCTACAGAAAAAAATTCTTCTACGAAATAATTTTTTTTTGAAAAAACTACCCATGGTTAAAATTGTTTTACTCTATTTCAAACGGTGTAAAAGTTTTTGTAAACATACGGACGGACGGACGGACGGACGGACAGAGTGAAGCTATATAGGCACATTTTTACAAAATTTTTTGAAAATGTGCTAAAAAAGAAAAAAGCATTTTAACAGTAAAATCTATTTTTAAAGAATAACAAATGTAAAATAGATAAAAAACAAAGACTTACGAAAATATGTAGAGAAGTAAAAAGTTATATTATTTAAATTTAGGGATATTATATTAGAATTCTTTATTAGCTTTATTTTTACTATTATTAATATTATCTCATTAAGCTTTTGCACTATTTGAGAAGAGCAAAAAAATTAATCGTATGAATTAAGTGAGCTATTGGAATACAGGTTAACTTGTGTTAATACCAAAAATTCGAAAATTTTATTGAATTTTTGTGCAAAACGCGTGAACCAAATTACCTAACATTAAAATCAATGCTGGTGCAAAATTTTCAATAAAATTCATTTAACCATTTAAACAAATAAAATTTATGGAAAACTTCATGGCATTGTCGTGGCAAACGGGTTAATCGAACTCAACTAAAATATTTTGTAGCCTCTCTTTTGTAGTCAATCGGTCAAACCGTTTTGACTCGACATCAAAAACATTGGAAAAGCTTCATTGCGCCGTCGTGCCCGAACGGGTTAACCGAACACAACAAAAGTTTGTGTCAGCCTTTCTTTTCGACTGCGAAACCTCCCTGTAAAATTGGACACAAATCGGAAACACAAAATTTTTTTGAAGCCCGCCAGGCCGAAATGGGTTAATTTATTCCAACCAAATTTATGCAACTAATTCCGTTTGCTAAGAGGAACATTTGTGTAAAATTTCAAGTAAATCGGTCAAACCGTTTTGACTCGACATCAAAAACATTGAAAAAGTTTCATTGCGCACTCGTGCTGAAACGGGTTAATTGAACTCAACAAAAATTTGTGTCAGCCTTTCGTTTCGACTGCAAAACCACCATGTACAATTTTGGAAGCCCGACAGGCCGAAATCGGTTAGTTCATTCCAACCAAATTTATACATTTGGTTGCTAAGAGGATCTTTTGTGCAAAATTTTAAGTCGATCGACCAAACCGTTTTGACTCGACATAAAAAAAACGAAAAAGCTTAAAACGCCTTTGGTGCCGCAACCTGTTGAAGTATAAAAATGTGACATAGCCTATGTCACCCGCCGGGCTCCCAGAATTATTTCTCTAAAATTTTGTGACAATCGGACCAGTGGTTTTCACGTGAATCCTTGATAAACAAACAAATAAACAAACAAATTTTCTTCTTTATATATTATACTAGCAGATTTCCCCGGCGTTTCCTGGGAGCGTGCAAATTGTAAAAAAGCAAGTTTCAGCCAACTTTTTGAAGTACTGTTTTGGTTTAAAAGAAAACCTCAAAAAAAATTTGTGGAGTTCCGTTAATCCATTGCGGCCTAACAGCTTTTTATATGTTTTTTCGCTATTTTACTATAAATTAGAAATGGTTGAACCGATTGATTTAAAATTTTGTTATGTGTTTCTCTTTGAGAAAGGAGTTCCCTCAATTAACAGACTTTGAATTTGTTAACCCTTGCTGCCGGACAATTGTCCAAAAAAAATTTTAGAAGAATATTACGTCCAATTTTGCGAAAAACTGCTTAATCAAATTCACAAAAACAGATTTGTTGAGTTCCGTTAAACCATTGCGGCACAGCAGCTTTTTACGGATTTTTTCGTTACTTTCTAATTTTGTAAGTAAATTGACTTTAAAGTTTGTATGCGTACATGTATATACTTATCATTCCTAAGCTTATTCAAAAAAACAAATTTTGTAAGTAAATTACGTCCAATTTTTGAAAGTAGGTAAAACTTGTTTGAATTAGGGGGGAATGTTTAAAAGAATATTTTGTCGGGTTCTTTTAACCGATATGCGAAACAAAATCTTTAAAATACAGTTTGTAACAGTTTTAACGATTATTTCTAATTTTTTTATACATGGTGCTTCTTGACAACTTGGTGCTCCTTGACGATAGAGTTAAGGATCGTGGGTTTCCGGCGAATAATGTTAATTGAATAAATTTTTTTTTTTTTATTATTATTTAATAATTATGAAAAGTTTCAAGTGGAATTTGATAAATTTGTTGAAAAATTGCTAGAATAATCCTTAAAAAAATCGTTTTAAAAAACTAGCTTTATTACATTTTAAAATTATGTACACCATGTGCAATTTTTGTGTTAACTTTTTTCAATAACATCAACAAATTAAAACTACATTAAGAGGCGGAGCAACGTGTACGGGTAATAGCTAGTTTACATATAAGTATTATTATACCCGTTTGACTATCGGTCAAAAGGGTATACTAAATTGGCCATTATGTCATTGTACTATGTCAAT
Organism: Dolichopus griseipennis; assembly: GCA_963082915.1. NCBI lineage: Eukaryota > Metazoa > Arthropoda > Insecta > Diptera > Dolichopodidae > Dolichopus > Dolichopus griseipennis. Next base: position 130,862 of record CAUJBZ010000002.1, read on the forward strand.
AGTAGCTTACTTGAATTGCCAACGTTTGAATAAAATATAGTCGATGGTTAAGAAAAGGTTTAAAAATCTGCTTTTCAACTTATATTTCGTTTTGTACTTACCTGAAAGTTCTACTACGTTCTTCCTCCTTTTTTTAAGATTTTGTGAAAGAAATGTAGGCTTCGTTTTTGGAAAAAATGTTTTAAAATACTATGTATTAAAGCATATTATAAACGAAATTGAATTTCTGGATTTTTAAAATTTATTAGAAAAAACTGCAATTTTACACTGAAATTTATTTTTAAAAAACAACAACTGCAAAGTAGATAAAAAGACTTTGCAAAAGACTTACGAAAAAATGTAGAGAAGGAAAATGTTACGTTATTTAAGTTTAAGGATATTATTCGGATTCTTTATTAGCTTTTTTTTTATTGTTATTAATATTATCTCGTGTAGCTTTTGCACTATCTGAGGAGAGCAAAAAAATTAGTCCAAAGTGAGATTTAAGTGAGCTTTTAGAATAAAAGTTAATACCAAAAATTTGGAAATGAAAAAATAAATTTCAAGGATCCGAACTAAAACATATTCCGATCTCGAATGTGCGCAATCTCTGCGTTATTTTATTACTAGTAATAAAATTTTATTACTAGATTACAGCACAAATTTCATGGAGTCATTAGTTTTTGAGTTATCGTGATTTTTTGCACATGTTCGTTAGCCCTTAGACAGTTTAAGTGGTCTAGAATCCAAACGCATGGTCCAATTTCGTCCCATTTGCAATCCCCACCGTACTTGTAGTACCAGTGACTTACATTTAAAAATTTCATCAAGATAGTTCCATTATATTTTGAGTTATCGTCCCTACGGACGGACGTAGTGTTAATTTACACGATAACTCGCGTAAATTTCAACCTATTTTTACAAAACTTAGTATGAAAGCTTTTTTTTGCCAAAAGTAAGGTTAAATTTGTATATGGGCCAAATCGAACCGCGGGATCGTGATGCTCTTATACAAAAGCACCAGATTTTTTTGAGAAATCTCGAGTTCCAACTGTCGACTTGAGTTCAAATTAGATAATAGATCATTATTGACATTGATTGATAGACATAAATTGATTCTAGTATCAGGGTTCTAGAAAATCTAGGAGTTTCGGGAATGTCAAATTCTAATAAATTATCAAAATACCAACCGATTTTAATGAATTTTGGTAAGAATGCTTTTTTTGGCAAAGTTAAGAATGACTTCGCAAATTGGTCAAATTGGTTTACGAGATCGGGGGACTCTTACATAAAATTATCAGAGTTTTCAAGAAAACACGGGATTTAACTATCGGAATAAGTAAAATTTTGTGCATTAATATTGGTGGGTACCTATGACGAGTCCATACTATAAAGTAGTTGCAGTTTTATGGTGTTTGAAAATTTTTGGTTTTTGTGTGTTTTGTATGCATATGTTAACGCGATAACTTACGTAAATTTCAATCGACTTTGATGACATTTGGCATGAATACTTTCTTCTTCAAAGTAAGTATTAGTTCGTAGATAGGTCAAATCGGACTACGATATCGGGAGGCTCTCAAAGAAAAACACGATTTACACATCGGAAATCCCAAATGAAATGGAAAATTATTATCATGATGCTATTTACACTGCATTCAGCAAAGCGGTTCGATCGTGTTGATCACAATACTTTGCTTAAAAAACTTGAAATTTTAGGTATTTAGGTTCTTCCTTGCTTGAGTTCACTCTTTCCTTACTGAAATAAATCAGAATATTAAATTTCATGGTTATTTATCAAACGCAATTAATGTCAACTGAGGGAGTGCCCCAAGGTAGCCATTTAGGCCAACTTCTATTTAATATTTGTATTTCAGATCTTTCAAAAAAACTAAAGGGTGTGACACATATTGTAACCACATATTCTTAATTTGCATAACTTCAATTAAATTTACATTCTACAACAAATTAAAACTTAACATAGCGAAATGCAAGGTCAAAAGTTTTACATGATTAAGATCTACAATGATTTTCGACTATACAACAGATAAGACATGTCTTGAAAAGAAGTCCTGCATGACCGATCTTGAGATTCTTCTGGATGGTCAATTTAACTTCCATCTTTACTATGATCATTTGATTTCCAGAGAAAATAAAATGTAAGGTTTTATTAAGAGAAGAGCTAAAGAATTTAATAACACAGCAATGGCAAAAACTTTTTAATGCTCGTTATTTCAATCTACGTGTTTCAATTAAATTCCAATAGAATGTAATGCCTTGAGAAACTAATATAATCCTACAGACTATTCAACTCTTTCAAGATACTCTGTAAGACAGAATTCATTGAATGCTAACATTATCTACACGCAGGCAAATGTTTTTAACCTGCTTTACTTTTGACGTCATAAAAAAAAATATTGACGTCCAATTCTTACCAAATAAGGTAAAATTAAACAATGTAGACAGTTTATTAGATACACATAGAACAGAATAAGAAAGAAATGAGCCAAAAAACAGATGTTGTAGTACATTGAACAAACAGAGTCATCTTTTTTCACCAGACATATCAATAACCTCTTTTAAACATAAATTAAAATAGAAATGCCTAAATGACCCAATTACTTAAATTACTTTGAAAACATTTAAAATTTACTTTAAAATTACGTTAAACTACGTTTTTTTTTTTTCATATTACACATTACCCATTTTGTTTTAAAGGAATTAAACTATTAAAAATTGAATGATGTATAACAGTAACAAGTAAAGAAATAGTCAGTCAACAGTTAGAAATACCCTACACCTATTTGGTTCAAATTTAATGGGAAGTGCATAAATCATTTTAAAATCATAAAAGCTTTTATTAGTATGATCGTATGATATAGCTAACCAAATTTCCTTTATACTACTAAAAACATTTTATAATTATTTTATCAATTCAAAAACATGAAAAATTGTTACTAATTTATCTATTTAAAAATATTAAACAACAAATAAACTAAAAATATGCAATTACAAAATTACCTGTGAAAAACTTTTTATTCAATTCAATAAAATTTTAAACAAATGCAGCAATTACTTCTTTTCAAGATTTTTAGCTGGAGAGCATTTACTGTTGAATGATTTTTGATTGATTATTTCAATTTTAAATAATTTTTAAATTTATTTTCTTAATTTACATATTTTTTAATGTTTTATATAATTAAACTCAAAGTTATTCGAAGAAATAATAATTTGTAATAATATAATTACAATATTTATGCTTTCATTAGCTTTTTATTGCAAAATTTAATAATCAAAATATGCAATAAATGTATTTCCAAAATAAATGACAAATTTAGAAGTTTTCATATAATTCATTTAAATATAAAAATAAATTTTAGAATTTAATTATCGTAAACAATTTCTTTATTATATATTACCTATGGTAAAAATTCAATAAAATATAGATATGGTATAATAAAAATTAAAAACAAATTTCGTCGTTTATTAAAAAAATATTTTGTTTTTAATTTAAAAAATATAATACATACTATAACATATAGTAAAACTCTTAGCCTTTTAAAAATAAAAATACAAAATTGTTAAATAAGAACGGAATAGGAAATAGTTTATCAAATTTGATTTTTTTATCTTTATTAATTTCGAATATATTATGCTTTAAGGTTTTGGGAGTAGTGGGAGTGGTACGCAAACCGCTATTCCAATTCATTGTTTTATAGTAAAACTCTTAGCCTTTTAAAAATATAAAAGTGTTAAATAAGAACGGAAATAGGAAATAGTGTATCAAATTTGATTTTTTTATCTTTATTAATTTCGAATATATTATGTTTTAAAGTCTTGGGAGTAGTGGGAGTGGTACGCAAACCGCTATTCCAATTCATTGTTTTATAGTAAAACTCTTAGCCTTTTAAAAATATAAAAGTGTTAAATAAGTACGGAAATAGGAAATAGTTTATCAAATTTGATTTTTTTATCTTTATTAATTTCGAATATATTATGCTTTAAGGTTTTGGGAGTAGTGGGAGTGGTACGCAAACCGCTATTACAATTCATACAAAATTTCACGTAAACAAAACAAATAAGAAGCAACACCCCTAATATAAGGTTCTATCTTCTTTGGTTTCGAAATTAGTTCTAGTTTGACCTCAATTCGATCAAAAGCTTTTAGAATCTGAACTCGACCAGAACCAATTCGCTGGTTCTAGTAACCTAGAATATAAATTTCATCAAAATAGCGTAATTAGTTTTTGAGTTATGGTGTTTTTAAAATATATGTTTCTTAGTCCTTGAACTTTTCAAAGCTTCCAGAATCCGAAACCATGGTACGATTTCGCCCATATGCAGTCCCAGTTATACTTTCAAAACTAATTAACCCTCGTACACAATTGGAACGTTCTATCTTAATTTTAAGTTACTATTTTTATTAATTTCGATGACAGCCTTCATACCTTGGGAGGTCTAATAGAGATACCTGAACCACCACTCCAAATAATCATAAATAAAGGGAACATGCAGTAAATAATAAAGAACACTCTTGTGCCGAATTTGAAGCTTCTACATTTGTTTAAAATTACTATCTTAATTATTTTCGAAGATATGCTTTAAGGTCTTCGAAACTATGTGAATGGGTCCCGACGCACTACTCCAATAGGTTCCAAATTTCGAGGACACTAAGAAAATAAGAAGGTACACCCTGAGCCCAAATTTGGAGATTTTATCTTTGGATTCGGAATCATGCTCCTTTGGCCTTCCAGGATCCGAACCCATGGTTACCGAACCCTTCTACACAATTGGAACCTTCTATCATAATTTTAAGCTACCATAGGTGATTTATAAGTATGACATTGTGTACGATACTTTTGCTATATTCAAAGGTACTTGCTGCATTTATGTAAGATTTAAATTTATATTTAAATGAATTATATGAAGAGGTTTATTTTTGTAATTGTATTTTAGAAATACATTTATTGCAAAACTTTTGATTATCAAATTTTGTGATAAAAAGCTATGAAAGCAATAATGGTTTTAATTAACATTAAAAACCATCAAATAATATAAATTTTTGTATTTATATTACTAGCTAATACCCGGTGCGCGTTGCTGCGCCTTTAAATGGAGATTTAATTGAAGTTGATGTTACTGCAAAAAGTTAACACAAAAATTACACACGGCTTATACATGTAAATTTTAAAATGTATGAAAGCAATCTTTTTAAAACGATTTTTCTAGGATTATCCTAGTAATTTTTGAAACTATTAAAAGCAGTACAAATTACTTTCCAAATTTTGACGTAATTTACTTCCACAAAATTTTTTCCAAAACGTAGGACCGACTGTTAACAGACTCAACTCAATTTTCAAGGTGCTTCACACATATAAAATTTGAGGTAAACCGCTCAAATCATTTCTAATTTAGAGTTAAGTATTGAAAAAGCCTATAAGAAGCTGTTGGGCCGGAATGGGTTAATGGAACTCAACAAAATTTTTTTAGGGCTTTCTTTTAAGCTAAAGCAGAATTTCGTAAAATCGGACAAAATTTGGACCCAAAATTTTTTTTGACCATTCGTCGGCCCGACATGGATTAACAAATTCCAAAACTGTTAATAGTGTCAACTCAATTCTCAAGGAGCATCACGTATACAAAATTTGAAGTCAATCGTTCAAACCGTTTCTAATTTAGAGTAAAGTATTGAGAAAACCTATAAAAACCTGTTGGGCCGCAATGGGTTAATGGAACTCAACAAAATTTTTTTATAAGGCTTTCTTTTTAGCCAAAGCAGATTTCGTAAAATCGGATAAAATTTGGATCCAACATTTTTTGATTTTTCTCTATCTCCTTGACGATAGAGTTAAGGATCGTGGGTTTCCGGCGAATAATGTTAATTGAATAAATTTTTTTTTTTTTATTATTATTTAATAATTATGAAAAGTTTCAAGTGGAATTTGATAAATTTGTTGAAAAATTGCTAGAATAATCCTTAAAAAAATCGTTTTAAAAAACTAGCTTTATTACATTTTAAAATTATGTACACCATGTGCAATTTTTGTGTTAACTTTTTTCAATAACATCAACAAATTAAAACTACATTAAGAGGCGGAGCAACGTGTACGGGTAATAGCTAGTTTACATATAAGTATTATTATACCCGTTTGACTATCGGTCAAAAGGGTATACTAAATTGGCCATTATGTCATTGTACTATGTCAATAGTAGCTTACTTGAATTGCCAACGTTTGAATAAAATATAGTCGATGGTTAAGAAAAGGTTTAAAAATCTGCTTTTCAACTTATATTTCGTTTTGTACTTACCTGAAAGTTCTACTACGTTCTTCCTCCTTTTTTTAAGATTTTGTGAAAGAAATGTAGGCTTCGTTTTTGGAAAAAATGTTTTAAAATACTATGTATTAAAGCATATTATAAACGAAATTGAATTTCTGGATTTTTAAAATTTATTAGAAAAAACTGCAATTTTACACTGAAATTTATTTTTAAAAAACAACAACTGCAAAGTAGATAAAAAGACTTTGCAAAAGACTTACGAAAAAATGTAGAGAAGGAAAATGTTACGTTATTTAAGTTTAAGGATATTATTCGGATTCTTTATTAGCTTTTTTTTTATTGTTATTAATATTATCTCGTGTAGCTTTTGCACTATCTGAGGAGAGCAAAAAAATTAGTCCAAAGTGAGATTTAAGTGAGCTTTTAGAATAAAAGTTAATACCAAAAATTTGGAAATGAAAAAATAAATTTCAAGGATCCGAACTAAAACATATTCCGATCTCGAATGTGCGCAATCTCTGCGTTATTTTATTACTAGTAATAAAATTTTATTACTAGATTACAGCACAAATTTCATGGAGTCATTAGTTTTTGAGTTATCGTGATTTTTTGCACATGTTCGTTAGCCCTTAGACAGTTTAAGTGGTCTAGAATCCAAACGCATGGTCCAATTTCTTCCCATTTGCAATCCCCACCGTACTTGTAGTACCAGTGACTTACATTTAAAAATTTCATCAAGATAGTTCCATTATATTTTGAGTTATCGTCCCTACGGACGGACGTAGTGTTAATTTACACGATAACTCGCGTAAATTTCAACCTATTTTTACAAAACTTAGTATGAAAGCTTTTTTTTGCCAAAAGTAAGGTTAAATTTGTATATGGGCCAAATCGAACCGCGGGATCGTGATGCTCTTATACAAAAGCACCAGATTTTTTTGAGAAATCTCGAGTTCCAACTGTCGACTTGAGTTCAAATTAGATAATAGATCATTATTGACATTGATTGATAGACATAAATTGATTCTAGTATCAGGGTTCTAGAAAATCTAGGAGTTTCGGGAATGTCAAATTCTAATAAATTATCAAAATACCAACCGATTTTAATGAATTTTGGTAAGAATGCTTTTTTTGGCAAAGTTAAGAATGACTTCGCAAATTGGTCAAATTGGTTTACGAGATCGGGGGACTCTTACATAAAATTATCAGAGTTTTCAAGAAAACACGGGATTTAACTATCGGAATAAGTAAAATTTTGTGCATTAATATTGGTGGGTACCTATGACGAGTCCATACTATAAAGTAGTTGCAGTTTTATGGTGTTTGAAAATTTTTGGTTTTTGTGTGTTTTGTATGCATATGTTAACGCGATAACTTACGTAAATTTCAATCGACTTTGATGACATTTGGCATGAATACTTTCTTCTTCAAAGTAAGTATTAGTTCGTAGATAGGTCAAATCGGACTACGATATCGGGAGGCTCTCAAAGAAAAACACGATTTACACATCGGAAATCCCAAATGAAATGGAAAATTATTATCATGATGCTATTTACACTGCATTCAGCAAAGCGGTTCGATCGTGTTGATCACAATACTTTGCTTAAAAAACTTGAAATTTTAGGTATTTAGGTTCTTCCTTGCTTGGGTTCACTCTTTCCTTACTGAAATAAATCAGAATATTAAATTTCATGGTTATTTATCAAACGCAATTAATGTCAACTGAGGGAGTGCCCCAAGGTAGCCATTTAGGCCAACTTCTATTTAATATTTGTATTTCAGATCTTTCAAAAAAACTAAAGGGTGTGACACATATTGTAACCACATATTCTTAATTTGCATAACTTCAATTAAATTTACATTCTACAACAAATTAAAACTTAACATAGCGAAATGCAAGGTCAAAAGTTTTACATGATTAAGATCTACAATGATTTTCGACTATACAACAGATAAGACATGTCTTGAAAAGAAGTCCTGCATGACCGATCTTGAGATTCTTCTGGATGGTCAATTTAACTTCCATCTTTACTATGATCATTTGATTTCCAGAGAAAATAAAATGTAAGGTTTTATTAAGAGAAGAGCTAAAGAATTTAATAACACAGCAATGGCAAAAACTTTTTAATGCTCGTTATTTCAATCTACGTGTTTCAATTAAATTCCAATAGAATGTAATGCCTTGAGAAACTAATATAATCCTACAGACTATTCAACTCTTTCAAGATACTCTGTAAGACAGAATTCATTGAATGCTAACATTATCTACACGCAGGCAAATGTTTTTAACCTGCTTTACTTTTGACGTCATAAAAAAAAATATTGACGTCCAATTCTTACCAAATAAGGTAAAATTAAACAATGTAGACAGTTTATTAGATACACATAGAACAGAATAAGAAAGAAATGAGCCAAAAAACAGATGTTGTAGTACATTGAACAAACAGAGTCATCTTTTTTCACCAGACATATCAATAACCTCTTTTAAACATAAATTAAAATAGAAATGCCTAAATGACCCAATTACTTAAATTACTTTGAAAACATTTAAAATTTACTTTAAAATTACGTTAAACTACGTTTTTTTTTTTTCATATTACACATTACCCATTTTGTTTTAAAGGAATTAAACTATTAAAAATTGAATGATGTATAACAGTAACAAGTAAAGAAATAGTCAGTCAACAGTTAGAAATACCCTACACCTATTTGGTTCAAATTTAATGGGAAGTGCATAAATCATTTTAAAATCATAAAAGCTTTTATTAGTATGATCGTATGATATAGCTAACCAAATTTCCTTTATACTACTAAAAACATTTTATAATTATTTTATCAATTCAAAAACATGAAAAATTGTTACTAATTTATCTATTTAAAAATATTAAACAACAAATAAACTAAAAATATGCAATTACAAAATTACCTGTGAAAAACTTTTTATTCAATTCAATAAAATTTTAAACAAATGCAGCAATTACTTCTTTTCAAGATTTTTAGCTGGAGAGCATTTACTGTTGAATGATTTTTGATTGATTATTTCAATTTTAAATAATTTTTAAATTTATTTTCTTAATTTACATATTTTTTAATGTTTTATATAATTAAACTCAAAGTTATTCGAAGAAATAATAATTTGTAATAATATAATTACAATATTTATGCTTTCATTAGCTTTTTATTGCAAAATTTAATAATCAAAATATGCAATAAATGTATTTCCAAAATAAATGACAAATTTAGAAGTTTTCATATAATTCATTTAAATATAAAAATAAATTTTAGAATTTAATTATCGTAAACAATTTCTTTATTATATATTACCTATGGTAAAAATTCAATAAAATATAGATATGGTATAATAAAAATTAAAAACAAATTTCGTCGTTTATTAAAAAAATATTTTGTTTTTAATTTAAAAAATATAATACATACTATAACATATAGTAAAACTCTTAGCCTTTTAAAAATAAAAATACAAAATTGTTAAATAAGAACGGAATAGGAAATAGTTTATCAAATTTGATTTTTTTATCTTTATTAATTTCGAATATATTATGCTTTAAGGTTTTGGGAGTAGTGGGAGTGGTACGCAAACCGCTATTCCAATTCATTGTTTTATAGTAAAACTCTTAGCCTTTTAAAAATATAAAAGTGTTAAATAAGAACGGAAATAGGAAATAGTGTATCAAATTTGATTTTTTTATCTTTATTAATTTCGAATATATTATGTTTTAAAGTCTTGGGAGTAGTGGGAGTGGTACGCAAACCGCTATTCCAATTCATTGTTTTATAGTAAAACTCTTAGCCTTTTAAAAATATAAAAGTGTTAAATAAGTACGGAAATAGGAAATAGTTTATCAAATTTGATTTTTTTATCTTTATTAATTTCGAATATATTATGCTTTAAGGTTTTGGGAGTAGTGGGAGTGGTACGCAAACCGCTATTACAATTCATACAAAATTTCACGTAAACAAAACAAATAAGAAGCAACACCCCTAATATAAGGTTCTATCTTCTTTGGTTTCGAAATTAGTTCTAGTTTGACCTCAATTCGATCAAAAGCTTTTAGAATCTGAACTCGACCAGAACCAATTCGCTGGTTCTAGTAACCTAGAATATAAATTTCATCAAAATAGCGTAATTAGTTTTTGAGTTATGGTGTTTTTAAAATATATGTTTCTTAGTCCTTGAACTTTTCAAAGCTTCCAGAATCCGAAACCATGGTACGATTTCGCCCATATGCAGTCCCAGTTATACTTTCAAAACTAATTAACCCTCGTACACAATTGGAACGTTCTATCTTAATTTTAAGTTACTATTTTTATTAATTTCGATGACAGCCTTCATACCTTGGGAGGTCTAATAGAGATACCTGAACCACCACTCCAAATAATCATAAATAAAGGGAACATGCAGTAAATAATAAAGAACACTCTTGTGCCGAATTTGAAGCTTCTACATTTGTTTAAAATTACTATCTTAATTATTTTCGAAGATATGCTTTAAGGTCTTCGAAACTATGTGAATGGGTCCCGACGCACTACTCCAATAGGTTCCAAATTTCGAGGACACTAAGAAAATAAGAAGGTACACCCTGAGCCCAAATTTGGAGATTTTATCTTTGGATTCGGAATCATGCTCCTTTGGCCTTCCAGGATCCGAACCCATGGTTACCGAACCCTTCTACACAATTGGAACCTTCTATCATAATTTTAAGCTACCATAGGTGATTTATAAGTATGACATTGTGTACGATACTTTTGCTATATTCAAAGGTACTTGCTGCATTTATGTAAGATTTAAATTTATATTTAAATGAATTATATGAAGAGGTTTATTTTTGTAATTGTATTTTAGAAATACATTTATTGCAAAACTTTTGATTATCAAATTTTGTGATAAAAAGCTATGAAAGCAATAATGGTTTTAATTAACATTAAAAACCATCAAATAATATAAATTTTTGTATTTATATTACTAGCTAATACCCGGTGCGCGTTGCTGCGCCTTTAAATGGAGATTTAATTGAAGTTGATGTTACTGCAAAAAGTTAACACAAAAATTACACACGGCTTATACATGTAAATTTTAAAATGTATGAAAGCAATCTTTTTAAAACGATTTTTCTAGGATTATCCTAGTAATTTTTGAAACTATTAAAAGCAGTACAAATTACTTTCCAAATTTTGACGTAATTTACTTCCACAAAATTTTTTCCAAAACGTAGGACCGACTGTTAACAGACTCAACTCAATTTTCAAGGTGCTTCACACATATAAAATTTGAGGTAAACCGCTCAAATCATTTCTAATTTAGAGTTAAGTATTGAAAAAGCCTATAAGAAGCTGTTGGGCCGGAATGGGTTAATGGAACTCAACAAAATTTTTTTAGGGCTTTCTTTTAAGCTAAAGCAGAATTTCGTAAAATCGGACAAAATTTGGACCCAAAATTTTTTTTGACCATTCGTCGGCCCGACATGGATTAACAAATTCCAAAACTGTTAATAGTGTCAACTCAATTCTCAAGGAGCATCACGTATACAAAATTTGAAGTCAATCGTTCAAACCGTTTCTAATTTAGAGTAAAGTATTGAGAAAACCTATAAAAACCTGTTGGGCCGCAATGGGTTAATGGAACTCAACAAAATTTTTTTATAAGGCTTTCTTTTTAGCCAAAGCAGATTTCGTAAAATCGGATAAAATTTGGATCCAACATTTTTTGATTTTTCTCTATCTCCTTGACGATAGAGTTAAGGATCGTGGGTTTCCGGCGAATAATGTTAATTGAATAAATTTTTTTTTTTTTATTATTATTTAATAATTATGAAAAGTTTCAAGTGGAATTTGATAAATTTGTTGAAAAATTGCTAGAATAATCCTTAAAAAAATCGTTTTAAAAAACTAGCTTTATTACATTTTAAAATTATGTACACCATGTGCAATTTTTGTGTTAACTTTTTTCAATAACATCAACAAATTAAAACTACATTAAGAGGCGGAGCAACGTGTACGGGTAATAGCTAGTTTACATATAAGTATTATTATACCCGTTTGACTATCGGTCAAAAGGGTATACTAAATTGGCCATTATGTCATTGTACTATGTCAATAGTAGCTTACTTGAATTGCCAACGTTTGAATAAAATATAGTCGATGGTTAAGAAAAGGTTTAAAAATCTGCTTTTCAACTTATATTTCGTTTTGTACTTACCTGAAAGTTCTACTACGTTCTTCCTCCTTTTTTTAAGATTTTGTGAAAGAAATGTAGGCTTCGTTTTTGGAAAAAATGTTTTAAAATACTATGTATTAAAGCATATTATAAACGAAATTGAATTTCTGGATTTTTAAAATTTATTAGAAAAAACTGCAATTTTACACTGAAATTTATTTTTAAAAAACAACAACTGCAAAGTAGATAAAAAGACTTTGCAAAAGACTTACGAAAAAATGTAGAGAAGGAAAATGTTACGTTATTTAAGTTTAAGGATATTATTCGGATTCTTTATTAGCTTTTTTTTTATTGTTATTAATATTATCTCGTGTAGCTTTTGCACTATCTGAGGAGAGCAAAAAAATTAGTCCAAAGTGAGATTTAAGTGAGCTTTTAGAATAAAAGTTAATACCAAAAATTTGGAAATGAAAAAATAAATTTCAAGGATCCGAACTAAAACATATTCCGATCTCGAATGTGCGCAATCTCTGCGTTATTTTATTACTAGTAATAAAATTTTATTACTAGATTACAGCACAAATTTCATGGAGTCATTAGTTTTTGAGTTATCGTGATTTTTTGCACATGTTCGTTAGCCCTTAGACAGTTTAAGTGGTCTAGAATCCAAACGCATGGTCCAATTTCGTCCCATTTGCAATCCCCACCGTACTTGTAGTACCAGTGACTTACATTTAAAAATTTCATCAAGATAGTTCCATTATATTTTGAGTTATCGTCCCTACGGACGGACGTAGTGTTAATTTACACGATAACTCGCGTAAATTTCAACCTATTTTTACAAAACTTAGTATGAAAGCTTTTTTTTGCCAAAAGTAAGGTTAAATTTGTATATGGGCCAAATCGAACCGCGGGATCGTGATGCTCTTATACAAAAGCACCAGATTTTTTTGAGAAATCTCGAGTTCCAACTGTCGACTTGAGTTCAAATTAGATAATAGATCATTATTGACATTGATTGATAGACATAAATTGATTCTAGTATCAGGGTTCTAGAAAATCTAGGAGTTTCGGGAATGTCAAATTCTAATAAATTATCAAAATACCAACCGATTTTAATGAATTTTGGTAAGAATGCTTTTTTTGGCAAAGTTAAGAATGACTTCGCAAATTGGTCAAATTGGTTTACGAGATCGGGGGACTCTTACATAAAATTATCAGAGTTTTCAAGAAAACACGGGATTTAACTATCGGAATAAGTAAAATTTTGTGCATTAATATTGGTGGGTACCTATGACGAGTCCATACTATAAAGTAGTTGCAGTTTTATGGTGTTTGAAAATTTTTGGTTTTTGTGTGTTTTGTATGCATATGTTAACGCGATAACTTACGTAAATTTCAATCGACTTTGATGACATTTGGCATGAATACTTTCTTCTTCAAAGTAAGTATTAGTTCGTAGATAGGTCAAATCGGACTACGATATCGGGAGGCTCTCAAAGAAAAACACGATTTACACATCGGAAATCCCAAATGAAATGGAAAATTATTATCATGATGCTATTTACACTGCATTCAGCAAAGCGGTTCGATCGTGTTGATCACAATACTTTGCTTAAAAAACTTGAAATTTTAGGTATTTAGGTTCTTCCTTGCTTGGGTTCACTCTTTCCTTACTGAAATAAATCAGAATATTAAATTTCATGGTTATTTATCAAACGCAATTAATGTCAACTGAGGGAGTGCCCCAAGGTAGCCATTTAGGCCAACTTCTATTTAATATTTGTATTTCAGATCTTTCAAAAAAACTAAAGGGTGTGACACATATTGTAACCACATATTCTTAATTTGCATAACTTCAATTAAATTTACATTCTACAACAAATTAAAACTTAACATAGCGAAATGCAAGGTCAAAAGTTTTACATGATTAAGATCTACAATGATTTTCGACTATACAACAGATAAGACATGTCTTGAAAAGAAGTCCTGCATGACCGATCTTGAGATTCTTCTGGATGGTCAATTCCATCTTTACTATGATCATTTGATTTCCAGAGAAAATAAAATGTAAGGTTTTATTAAGAGAAGAGCTAAAGAATTTAATAACACAGCAATGGCAAAAACTTTTTAATGCTCGTTATTTCAATCTACGTGTTTCAATTAAATTCCAATAGAATGTAATGCCTTGAGAAACTAATATAATCCTACAGACTATTCAACTCTTTCAAGATACTCTGTAAGACAGAATTCATTGAATGCTAACATTATCTACACGCAGGCAAATGTTTTTAACCTGCTTTACTTTTGACGTCATAAAAAAAAATATTGACGTCCAATTCTTACCAAATAAGGTAAAATTAAACAATGTAGACAGTTTATTAGATACACATAGAACAGAATAAGAAAGAAATGAGCCAAAAAACAGATGTTGTAGTACATTGAACAAACAGAGTCATCTTTTTTCACCAGACATATCAATAACCTCTTTTAAACATAAATTAAAATAGAAATGCCTAAATGACCCAATTACTTAAATTACTTTGAAAACATTTAAAATTTACTTTAAAATTACGTTAAACTACGTTTTTTTTTTTTCATATTACACATTACCCATTTTGTTTTAAAGGAATTAAACTATTAAAAATTGAATGATGTATAACAGTAACAAGTAAAGAAATAGTCAGTCAACAGTTAGAAATACCCTACACCTATTTGGTTCAAATTTAATGGGAAGTGCATAAATCATTTTAAAATCATAAAAGCTTTTATTAGTATGATCGTATGATATAGCTAACCAAATTTCCTTTATACTACTAAAAACATTTTATAATTATTTTATCAATTCAAAAACATGAAAAATTGTTACTAATTTATCTATTTAAAAATATTAAACAACAAATAAACTAAAAATATGCAATTACAAAATTACCTGTGAAAAACTTTTTATTCAATTCAAGATTTTTAGCTGGAGAGAATTTACTGTTGAATGATTTTTGATTGATTATTTCAATTTTAAATAATTTTTAAATTTATTTTCTTAATTTACATATTTTTTAATGTTTTATATAATTAAACTCAAAGTTATTCGAAGAAATAATAATTTGTAATAATATAATTACAATATTTATGCTTTCATTAGCTTTTTATTGCAAAATTTAATAATCAAAATATGCAATAAATGTATTTCCAAAATAAATGACAAATTTAGAAGTTTTCATATAATTCATTTAAATATAAAAATAAATTTTAGAATTTAATTATCGTAAACAATTTCTTTATTATATATTACCTATGGTAAAAATTCAATAAAATATAGATATGGTATAATAAAAATTAAAAACAAATTTCGTCGTTTATTAAAAAAATATTTTGTTTTTAATTTAAAAAATATAATACATACTATAACATATAGTAAAACTCTTAGCCTTTTAAAAATAAAAATACAAAATTGTTAAATAAGAACGGAATAGGAAATAGTTTATCAAATTTGATTTTTTTATCTTTATTAATTTCGAATATATTATGCTTTAAGGTTTTGGGAGTAGTGGGAGTGGTACGCAAACCGCTATTCCAATTCATTGTTTTATAGTAAAACTCTTAGCCTTTTAAAAATATAAAAGTGTTAAATAAGAACGGAAATAGGAAATAGTGTATCAAATTTGATTTTTTTATCTTTATTAATTTCGAATATATTATGTTTTAAAGTCTTGGGAGTAGTGGGAGTGGTACGCAAACCGCTATTCCAATTCATTGTTTTATAGTAAAACTCTTAGCCTTTTAAAAATATAAAAGTGTTAAATAAGTACGGAAATAGGAAATAGTTTATCAAATTTGATTTTTTTATCTTTATTAATTTCGAATATATTATGCTTTAAGGTTTTGGGAGTAGTGGGAGTGGTACGCAAACCGCTATTACAATTCATACAAAATTTCACGTAAACAAAACAAATAAGAAGCAACACCCCTAATATAAGGTTCTATCTTCTTTGGTTTCGAAATTAGTTCTAGTTTGACCTCAATTCGATCAAAAGCTTTTAGAATCTGAACTCGACCAGAACCAATTCGCTGGTTCTAGTAACCTAGAATATAAATTTCATCAAAATAGCGTAATTAGTTTTTGAGTTATGGTGTTTTTAAAATATATGTTTCTTAGTCCTTGAACTTTTCAAAGCTTCCAGAATCCGAAACCATGGTACGATTTCGCCCATATGCAGTCCCAGTTATACTTTCAAAACTAATTAACCCTCGTACACAATTGGAACGTTCTATCTTAATTTTAAGTTACTATTTTTATTAATTTCGATGACAGCCTTCATACCTTGGGAGGTCTAATAGAGATACCTGAACCACCACTCCAAATAATCATAAATAAAGGGAACATGCAGTAAATAATAAAGAACACTCTTGTGCCGAATTTGAAGCTTCTACATTTGTTTAAAATTACTATCTTAATTATTTTCGAAGATATGCTTTAAGGTCTTCGAAACTATGTGAATGGGTCCCGACGCACTACTCCAATAGGTTCCAAATTTCGAGGACACTAAGAAAATAAGAAGGTACACCCTGAGCCCAAATTTGGAGATTTTATCTTTGGATTCGGAATCATGCTCCTTTGGCCTTCCAGGATCCGAACCTTTGGTTACCGAACCCTTCTACACAATTGGAACCTTCTATCATAATTTTAAGCTACCATAGGTGATTTATAAGTATGACATTGTGTACGATACTTTTGCTATATTCAAAGGTACTTGCTGCATTTATGTAAGATTTAAATTTATATTTAAATGAATTATATGAAGAGGTTTATTTTTGTAATTGTATTTTAGAAATACATTTATTGCAAAACTTTTGATTATCAAATTTTGTGATAAAAAGCTATGAAAGCAATAATGGTTTTAATTAACATTAAAAACCATCAAATAATATAAATTTTTGTATTTATATTACTAGCTAATACCCGGTGCGCATTGCTGCGCCTTTAAATGGAGATTTAATTGAAGTTGATGTTACTGCAAAAAGTTAACACAAAAATTACACACGGCTTATACATGTAAATTTTAAAATGTATGAAAGCAATCTTTTTAAAACGATTTTTCTAGGATTATCCTAGTAATTTTTGAAACTATTAAAAGCAGTACAAATTACTTTCCAAATTTTGACGTAATTTACTTCCACAAAATTTTTTCCAAAACGTAGGACCGACTGTTAACAGACTCAACTCAATTTTCAAGGTGCTTCACACATATAAAATTTGAGGTAAACCGCTCAAATCATTTCTAATTTAGAGTTAAGTATTGAAAAAGCCTATAAGAAGCTGTTGGGCCGGAATGGGTTAATGGAACTCAACAAAATTTTTTTAGGGCTTTCTTTTAAGCTAAAGCAGAATTTCGTAAAATCGGACAAAATTTGGACCCAAAATTTTTTTTGACCATTCGTCGGCCCGACATGGATTAACAAATTCCAAAACTGTTAATAGTGTCAACTCAATTCTCAAGGAGCATCACGTATACAAAATTTGAAGTCAATCGTTCAAACCGTTTCTAATTTAGAGTAAAGTATTGAAAAAACCTATAAAAACCTGTTGGGCCGCAATGGGTTAATGGAACTCAACAAAATTTTTTTATAAGGCTTTCTTTTTAGCCAAAGCAGATTTCGTAAAATCGGATAAAATTTGGACCCAACATTTTTTTGACCACCCGTCGGCCCGACATGGGTTAACAAATTCCAAAAATGTTAATAGTGTCAACTCAATTCTCAAGGAGCTTCACGTATACAAAATTTGAAGTCAATCGGTCAAACCGTTTCGAATTTAGAGTAAAGTATTGAAAAAACCTATAAAAAGCTGTTGGGCCGCAATGGGTTAATGGAATTCAACAAAAATTTTTTTGGGGCTTTTTTTTAAGCCAAAGCAGAATTTCGTAAAATCGGACAAAATTTGGACCCAACATTTTTTTGACCACGCGTCGGCCCGACATGGGTTAACAAATTCCAAAAATGTTAATAGTGTCAACTCAATTCTCAAGGAGCATAACGTATACCAAATTTGAAGTCAATTGGTCAAACCGTTTCGAATTTAGAGTAAAATATTGAAAAAACCTATAAAAACCTGTTGGGCCGCAATGGGTTAATGGAACTCAACAAAATTTTTTTATAAGGCTTTCTTTTTAGCCAAAGCAGATTTCGTAAAATCGGATAAAATTTGGATCCAACATTTTTTTGACCACCCGTCGGCCCGACATGGGTTAACAAATTCCAAAAATGTTAATAGTGTCAACTCAATTCTCAAGGAGCTTCACGTATACAAAATTTGAAGTCAATCAGTCAAACCGTTTCGAATTTAGAGTAAAGTATTGAAAAAACCTATAAAAAGCTGTTGGGCCGCAATGGGTTAATGGAATTCAACAAAAATTTTTTTGGGGCTTTTTTTTAAGCCAAAGCAGAATTTCGTAAAATCGGACAAAATGTGGACCCAAAATTTTTTTTGACCACCCGTCGGCCCGACATGGGTTAACAAATTTCAAAACTGTTAATAGTGTCTGCTCATTTCTCAAGGAGCATCACATATACAAAATTTGAAGTCGTTTTCATTTTAGAACAAAAAAGTTTAAATACTTGCACCACAGCCCCAACTTGGCTGTCCGTTAGAGCAAAATTTTTGGGCCACGATTTCTTTCCGTACCCAAAAATCTCTATATACAAATTTTCATGAAAATCGGCTGGGCAGTTTAGGAGTCTATTCGCTACATACAAACAAACAAACAAACAAGCAAGCAAACAAACAAACAAATAAACAAACTTTCGCTTTTATATATTATATAGATTACAAATTAATTTTTCTTTCAAATAACTTTGAGTTTAATTATATAAAACATTAAAAAATAAGTAAATTAAGAGAATTATCTCAAGCTTATTTGTTGTTTGATATTTTTAAATAGATAAATTAGTAAGAATTTTTAATAGTTTTCTGTGTCTAACTTCTCCCAAAATTCCAAGACCCTAGTTTGAACCGTTCAAAATATATGTGTAGCCAAAGACTTTGCAAAAATTTTACTGTGAATCTTATTGTGAGTACATGATAAAATGGCAACTTTTGATAATTTGATTATTTTGGGAGACTTTTATTAATTGACTTATTTATTTATTTATTTATATATTTCAATTAATTATATATTTCAGAATTGGGTGTGGTTGTTAATAACAGGATAGACTTCAAAAGTCACTACAATCACATTGTTAACAAAGCTAATTCAACTTTAGGATTCATTATTCGTTGGTTTAAAAAGTTTAGCTACCCATGTATAGCGAAACATCTTTTTATTATTTACGTTAGACCAATCCTTGAATATTCAAGTCAAGTTTGGTCTCCACATCGTGATATTTCTCGTATTGAATAAGTAAAAAGAAATTTTTAAGGTTTGTTTTGCGCAATCTACCATGGACTGATCCCATACGTCTTCCATCTTATGCAGCTGGACTCTCTCTGATTAATCTCACTTCTTTACCGTTTAGTGGCGGACATTGTGTTCGTTCAACAAATTATGCGCGGCGAAATTATGTCACCCTGTATTAGTGAGCCGAACAATTTAAGAACTGTAGAACTTTTTTTATATAGTATACCATTCGACAGATTACGGGAAGTTTGAACCTATTACGCGAATGCTAAGAGAGACCCACTCACTGCCCATGCTTTTCGATATTAATGTTAACAAACTAACACTAAAAGCCATACTGTACGTGAGCATGAACGTTAATAGTGATTTGGGCACAAATTAATAACTTAACTACCGTAGTTTAAAATCTAATAATCCGCATGTTTATACCCGTATGACAAAGGGTGTAACAAATTTGTCATTACGTTTGTGACGCAGAGAAGAAGGAGGACTCAAGTGTATGGATCGGATCAGAATCGAAAAATAAATCGATTTAGCTTTTATGTCCTTACTATAACTCAAAAACTAAAGGAGCTAGGATCTTAAATCCAGCCATTTTGGTCCATGGGTTCGGGTAGCTGCCATACAACTTCTTTTTTTTATATGAGTATTACTCTGTACCTATTACAGCTGCGTGTCTGAAATTTTGGCAAAAGTAGTTTAGTTTTATGGCCAAAGTTTTTGCAAAATTTGGTTGGTCTACTGCAGTGGGTTCGAGTAGCTGCCATACAACTTCTTATTTTATATGAGCATTACTCTCTACCTAATAAAGCTGGGTGTCTGAAATTTTGCTAAAAATAGTTTAGTGACCATTTTTTTTTTTGGCCATTAAATTTCTGCAAAATTTGGTTGGCCATACAACTCCTTCTTTTATATGAGTATTTTACTACACTTAATAAAGCCAAAAGTAATTAACCGGATGATATAATGTATATGTTATGGTCATACGAGTAACCCAGAGTTGACACAGTATACTCTACTATACTCTTCCTCGTTTTTTTTTTTTATTTTTTATTCTTTTTCTTTACTAGTATTTAATGTAGTTTTATTGCAACTTAACATTTTAATTTTAATTAACATTTTTTTTTTCTTCTATTAACATTTTCAACATAACTGAAGCGTGTATGCCATTTTTAATTAATATAAAAGCACCAGCATGGGAAATCCGCTTTCTCCTTTTATTGCTGAAATATTCATGGCTGAATTTGAGATAAATCTAATGAAATTAAATTTACTCCTCAAAATTTGGTTGAGGTATGTTGATGATATTTTCGCCATTGTCAAAAAAACAGAGTATCTAAACATTTTAAATATTATCAATCAGCAATATACAACCATTAATTTTACGTATGCATTGGAAAGAGACAATACACTACAATTTTTAGATTTAGAACTGAAGAGAAATGGGAACAAAATTGATATCAGTATATATCATAAACCAACATCAACTATGAGATATAAAACTTCAGATTCATTTGGTCCAATTCAACATAAACATGCCAGTTTCCATTCAATGGTACATCGCTTATGTAAATTACCTTTATCCATCAATAATTTCAAAATAGAATACAATTACATTAAAGAAATTGCAAATGTAATAGATACCCAGAAACATTAGTAGACGAATTAGTTGCAATACATTCTAAACGGAATAAGAAAAATAACATGACAACACTAATTCGACAAAATTTAAATACACAAAATAATTTAAAAAGAAAAAGGATTTCTTTCAATTATATTCCGGAGGTCACAAATCATCTTAAACCCATTTATAAAAAATTTAATATGGATATTGTATATGAGAATAAAAACAAAATTGGCTATTTACTTATATCAACAAAAAACAAACCTGAGAATATAAATAAATCAGGTATATATAAAATTACATGTAAAGAGTGCAATATAAATTATTATGGACAAACCAAATGAAAAATAGGTGATAGATTCAAAGAACATTTAAGCTGTATTAAAAACGGACAACATAAAAAATCTGGAGTATCAATTCATGCATTTGAGAAACTCCATCTCAACTTAAATTCATACGAACTCAATCTAGTAAAATGTATTAGGAACCCAGCAAAATTAGATGCATACGAAACTTATTACATTAATAAAGACAACAACAATATGAATTTTTTTTTTTTTTTTTATTAAACATCCCTTTTTGGATATGGTTAGTAAATCTTATAAAATATTATATAAATTATTACTATTTTTAACAACGTACTTAGAATTACTAAGCATAACTTGTTTGAGTTTATAGAATCAATATCCTGTTCTCTATACTACTTCTAAAATTACATTACATTACATTACATGTATTTATTTATTTAATTAGATTATATGGTTTTAATCTTCTTAATCGTCTTGTGTTGTTGCGGTTGTTCATCAGTTGTAAAACTTCTATGTTAACATGCTGCGAAAGTCTGTTTTGATGTTTTGTGGCATATTCACCTATTACATCTTCGATTACCTTTATGTTAAGGTCATTATGAATTTCTTCATTGGTTACATAACGATACGCGTTGGTAATCGTATGAAGAAATTTATTTTGACTACGCTGAATAATTGCTCTATTTGATGATTTTGTACATCCCCACATCTTGATACCATATGTCCATATAGGCTTAATTATTGACAAATAAATGAGTCTTTTGGATGAAAGTTTGAGTTTAGAATGTTTGCCTATAATCCACCACATTTCACGTAGTTTTAAGTTAATTTGTAATGCTTTTTGTTTAACGTGATATTTCCAGTTTAACCGTTCATCTAGATGTAACCCCAAATATTTTTTTTCTTTTTTAATGTGTATGTTACTTGTACCGATTTTTGTTCATTAAGTTTAATCTTCCAATCATTTGTCCATTTGGTTACTTTATTTAAAGCACGTTGAAGTTTTCCTGTTGCATCTTGTTGTGTTTCACTGACTGCCATTATCACTGTATCATCGGCAAATGTTCCGATAATAGTTTCGCTTGACGTAGGTATATCTGCGGTATAAATTAGGTATAAAAATGGTCCTAGGACGCTTCTTTGTGGCACACCTGCTAGTATTGGATAAAAGTCAGAGCAAATTGAAAATCTGGTATCTTAATCAATGGTCTTATACGTTTCAGTACTAATTTTTCAAACAATTTTGATATAGCTGGTAACAAACATATTGGGCGATATGATGAAATCTCATTCGGCGGTTTATCTGGTTTTTTCAGCATAATGGTTTTTTCAAGGTAGCCCAAATACCTTGAAGCATAATGGTACATGTTTGAGTCTAAAGCAGGCGTTAAACAAGTATGTCATCAAAATAATACCCTTTCGTGGTAATTCTCTAAGAAGACCAGGTGAAATTTCATCAATTCCAGGAGCTTTTTTTGGATTTATATTTGTATCTATTTCTTGTGCAATTTCAAGAGGTGTAATTGTTTTTAAAGTTTTTTCAGCAAGAAACATATTTGTTGTATTGATGTCTGATTGCATATCATGAGGTGATGTCTGATTGCATATGTTAAATACGGAAGCCAAGTGTTGAGCGAATAACTCTGCCTTCTCATCATCGCGTCTCGCCCATGTTCCTCGTAGAGTTTTTATAGGTGGTACATGCGTATCCGGTCTTTTAAAACATCGTGTTGCTTTCCATAAAGAGTAATTTTTATCAGCTTTAGGACTTAGATTTACAAGAAAATTATCAATATCACTTTGTTTATAATTTTTGATTAATCTAATTAATTTGTTACTGGTGCTATTAAATATTGTTTTGTCAGCAGGATGTCTGGATCTATGCCAAACTCTTCTCGTTCGACGTCTCTCCTTGATTAGTTCCCTAATTTCAAGAGGATAACAAATACTTTTCGCAGCAGTTTCTACAGGAACAGGAGTTGTACTTTTGGCAGCATCTTGTATGTTGTTGATAAATCTCTGTGCCTGTGATTCCAAATCATCAATTGTTTTGATTCTTATTTTGAGATTCACTAATTTTTCCAGATTGTCTCTAAATAGATCCCAGTCAGTGTGCTTATTAGTCAAAGTTTGTTTCCTCTGCTTTTTGATGACTTTTGAGCTTATATCCATTAAAACTGGAGTATGATCTGATGACAAATCTGCCATTCCTTCTACTTTAATATAACTTGACGCTATACCTTTCGTTATATAAAAATCAAGCACATCTGTGTATTTTATTGGAATCTGTTGGCCAGTATGTTGGACTGTTGGATGAGTGGTATTCACAAGATGCTAACTTAATAGCATGTAAGAGTGCATTGCCCTTTTTGGGTGTAATTAGCCGAGAACCCCATGCTGTATGCTTCACGTTAAAGTCACCGGCAATAATAAATCGTGATCCCAGCTGCTTAAAGATTTCCATATACTGTTTTTTATCAGTTTTGTGAGATGGTGGACAATATGCTGCTGCAATGTTCAATTCTGCATCATTATGGTTCACAGTTATTATTGTGGCTTGTATATAATTTTCTCTTATGTCATCTTGTTGATAGTGTGAGATGTTTTTCTTAATAATAACTGCAGTTCCTCCTCGGGCACGTTCACTTGGATGTGCGGTCCAGTAACTCTTATACCCTTGAATTTTTATGTAGTTTTTATTTGTAAAATGCATTTCTGAAATGAGTGCTATGTCTATATTATTTGTGTTAAGGAACACTTCTAGTTCACGAGCTCTTTGGTTTAAGCCGTTTGCGTTCCATGTTATCATTCGTAAAGAATTATCTGTCATTTTTATTTTCTATAATCTGGTATGGCGTCGATGTTTTTTTCTGTATTTCATCTACACGCCTTGCTAACTGCCTGAAGTTTTGTTTAGCTTTAGACTGGAACTTTGTTATTAACTTCATAAGGTCATTTATTGTTGTTTCATTCTCTGTTGTAGGATTTTGTGTTTGTTCATTTGGTTTATCCTCTTGGACTTTTTTTACACTTGCTAGTGTGATGATCTTCTGCACATTTTACACATCTGGGTTGTCTTTGGCAAAAGTTTTTGGTATGTCCTAATCTTTGACAATTCGTGCATTGAGGAATACCTTTAATTTTATTTGGTGTTTCTACTTTTATCTTACAATGTAGGAGATTTGTCATTTGAAATACTTCTTTATTATTGTTTTTTGATATTAAATCCACATAGAATAACGGAAAAGTTTTTGTAATTTTTTTACCTTCTACGATAGATTTTTTAATGACATTTGAAATTGCAATCACTTGATGGTCTTTTTGTTCTAATTCACTTTTAATGTCTTCCAGACTTGTAGAAGCCGGTAATCCTCTTATGACGAATCTATAGCATTTATCGTCCTTAAGCTGATATGTGTGAAATTCTACATTTTTTGGAATGTTTTGGTTTGAAACTATTTCTTTCAGATAATTTTTGATTTGTCTGTAATCATCACTATTTGTTGTTGATATCTTTATATCTTCGTTAGCTATGGCTTTAAAGGTAACTTGATGTTGTGTAATATTCAATATGTTAGTTCTGAATATGTTGAAATTTGCTACGTTGCTAACAGTTATTGGAGGTGGTAATGGCTCTCTCTTTTCTTTAGGTGCAGGTTTATTTATGCCCCCACCCTCGTTATTTGCTTTGTCTACTTGCTTCGTTTCTATTGTTTCTTTGCCTGTAATGGACTATTACCTTGTATTATTTCAGGTGAATTTTTAATTTTTCTTTTCTTTCGATCTTTTTTATGGTTGATTTCTTTATCTAGCTGTTCTTCATCTGTAAAATATTCATTTATCTCGTTCTTCTGGTCTTTAGATAACAAACTAATTTTGTTGTGGAGTTCTATAATTTGTTGATTTAATTTTTGAACTGCTTGTTCTAAATCAATTCTTGCTTTTTTTTCACTTTGCCATTTTTCATATATTAATTTCATCTGCCATGTTTATTTGTTGAATTTTTGGTGTGCTTTCGAGGTCAATTTCTTTGTTTTCACTTTTTGGTAATTGATCAGATTGCAATGTAGTTGTTTCTGGCTTCCTTACCTTAGGCGGAGTTCTAGCCGTCAGCTTGCTCTTATTGCTAAAATCTGCTTGTGATTTTCCAGTAGTATAAACTGTAACATCAGCCTGGTTACTCACCGATGTACTGGGCGGTTGCATGATATCGACCCGTGGGAGCCCGCTCGCTCGCTCCCTACGTGCCGGTTCTGGGTATCCGAATCCCTGTCCCGTAAGTTTTATTTCTTCTTCTGACATCTCCATTTGTTCACGTGTACCCTCGCCAGGAACCCTTACAAGGTGCTATCAGCCGGGCCAGCTGAACCAAGGTTTTTTAACGAGGTTGTTACTCCTCCCCCTCCTCTTTTTGCATCCGGGCTTGGGACCGGCAATGGCAGAGTTACAATATGAATGAATGTTGTCAACAATTCTTGCACTTGGAAGTTGTTGACAACATTGAGTTGTATTTTTGAGTTTTATTCCTAAAGCTTAATACGCTTTAAAAAAAGAATAATTTGCTACAGTATTACACAAAAAAAGCGATTTAAATTCTAGATATAAATATTATCTTAATATATAATGTTCTGAAAATTTGATTATATGTATTCCCAAACTTATTAATTGTTAAATTTTAATATAATATTTCTGTTTTATTATTTAATGTAAGTTGATACTTATGACTTTGGTTTTTGGTTGAATAGACAACACCGTTCAACTATTTTCTTTAATTCTAATTGAATTATAATTTACATACTACTGAGATTTTCAGTTTCAATTATTTAATTGTTAAATTTTAATATAACTTTTTTTTTATTATTTACCGCTCTACCTTTGTAATTTTATATCATATATTATTTTGGAGCTTGAATTATTCTTAAAAATATATGTCTAATACTAATCAATATTCAATTCAATACAAACAACTTAAAAAGAATAAAATTTTCAATGCTCCCCATGGTTTCATCTCAGCAGTCGTTGTTTCATAAGAACCTTCGCCACCTATCTTTTTTACTTGATAATGATGACCTACTCGTTTGACCACTTTGTAAGGGCCTAAATATCTTTTATATAGTTTAGACCCAGAAGTGTATTATGTCTTCTTGATTGCTACCATATCTCCAATTTCATGTAGTACCCTAAAGCACAAATTTCATGAAGATAGCGTAATAAATTGTTGAGGTATCGTGATTTTTTGCATATGTTCATTAGCCCTTGGACCGATTAAAAGGTCCAGAATCCGAACACAAGGGCCGATTTCGCCCATTTGCAAACCCTGCCGTACTTTCAGTCCTAGTAAACTACAGTTAAAATTTCATCAAGATAGCTCCATTATTTTGAGTTATCGTGCCTACGGACGGATGGACGGACATAGATCGACTCAGGAGGTCCCGCTGATCACAAATACATATACTTTTCCATATCTAGCTCGCTTCCTTTAGGTGGTTACAAACACCATACCAAAGTTAATATACCTCTTTACCTATTCTCTAGGTGTAGGTTATAAAAATAGTAACTTAAAATTAAGATAGAAAGTTTCAATTGTGTACAAGGGTTAACTAGTATTGAAAGTATGACGGGGACTGCATATGGGCGAAATTGTACCATGGTTTCGGGTTCTGGAACCTTTGAAAAGTTCAAGGACTAACAAATATATATCTTAAAAACACCATAACTCAAATAATATTGCCGCTATTTTGCTGAAATTAAACTCTAGGTTACTTGTAATGAAAGTACCATGGGAATTGGTTCTGGTCGAGTTTGGACAATAAGTTCGGACTCTTGAAGCTTTTGATCGATTTGAGACCGAACGAGTACAATTTCGTAGCCAGAGAATATATTTCCTATTTCCGATGTGTCCCCGAAATTTAGACTTAAATGTAGTAGTGATCCAGGTGTCTCCTAAGAAATCCCAAAATTAAAAAGCTTATCTTCGAAAGTCATAAAGATAGAAACTTTAAATTTGATACACGAGGGTTCTTCCTATTTCCGTTTTTATTTAACTCTTTTAAATTTTTAAAAGGCTAATAATTTTACCTTAAAACATATTTTGTATAATATTTTATAAATTTAAAACAAAATATTTTTTTAATTTCTTCCTGTTGTTTACAATCACTTGTTTTATGGTTCTGGTGACACTTCATGCATATTTCTGTGTTTGTACAGTCAACCGATTTATGGTTAAAGCCTTTGCACTTGTAACATCTTCTCACACTAATAGCATCAAAAACTTTGCACCTTTCCCTACCAATACAAAGTTTTTCCGCGGCTAATATTTTCGGAAAAGAATCTTTATTCACTTCAATCACAGCGTTCTGCATATCTTTGTTGTATTTATTAACCGAATTTAATTTTATTATTTTTAACTCGCTTTGTTCCAAAAAACTATTTTGTTTCATAAGCTTTTCTATTATTTCATCCTCATTAAATTTATTGTTCATATGCTCAATTTCAAATTTAGGTTTTAGGAATTTTGATAACATAATTCTCCTTCATTTTATTTTCAAGTTCACTTTTTATTTTTTCACGATTTTCATTTGAATCTGTTTCAATTAAAATAGTACCATTATTTCTACTTTAAACTTTTTTTATTTTTAGTTTTTTTGGATCCACCTTAGTATTTAAGTCTTTTTTTGTAATATTTTGTTTTTTGCTTATTTTTTGGTTTTATTAATAACGGCAAGTGGTTTTTCATTTCTGGCAATTAATTAACCCTATTTTTGCTGACACTTGCACATTGTTTCACAGTATCAGTGAATGAAACGCTCTGATCTACTACAAGTTCTTTTTTATATTCGTTCAAATAATCATTGTTTTTTTAACAGCACAATCAATGTTTTGTAATACCATATCTACATTTTGTATACATAGAATACACTCGTCAAAAATAAATTTTATGTTCACATTAGAGTCTAATAAGTTACAGCCTGTTCAAGTCCCCAGCACTTGGTGGCGCAGTGAAAATATTTCCTGCACACTCCGACACATCTAATACAGGTTTCGCTTCTTATTTTAGTACGGCATTTATGACAATTCGTCAATGTCCGTATAGTTGTACAAACGACTGTTTAATACCGAACACAAAATTGCAACAATATGCAATTTTTATTATTATTTTTATATTTAATTTTTAATTTTCTTCCGAAATTTAAGATTACGTCGGATCGGTGTCAATTCAAAATAAGAACTTCTGCCGTAATAGGTTTACGGAACTCGACAAAAGTTTTTTTTTTAAACTTTCTTTTGTGTTGAAGTACTGCGCAAAATTGAAAACAGTCCACTTTCAAAATTTGTTTTTATTCTATCTATCTGATATAACTGAAACCACACTATAATAACATTTTTCAAGTAATTTGTTTCAAAAGTAATAAATTTAATACCCAAAAATTGACAAGCAGTAATATGCGATTTGTTTTATTTGTTTGTTTATCATATTATAATTTTTCAATAAATTATTTAAGAGTATGTGAATAAAAAAGTTTTAAGCATGGATTTGCATACGAATATGTCTATTTTAACATTGTTTTAGAATTTAAATTTAAGTTTATATTGATTTGTTAAATTTCTTATTCAGATTTTTAATTTATATTTAAATTTAAAATCGAAATCTGTATCAAAAAATTTTAAAAGTAATTTCAATTATTAATGTTATAAATAAAATATGATTTACATTTTCTTAATATATAATATTTATGACTAATTTTCAAATTAAAATGTCACTAAAATACTTTGGACTTTTATTCACAATTTGGTTTTATTTCAATATATCTCTAAATCTTTTGGTCCTAGAGAAACGGTTATAATTTTCCCGAACCCGCATCATCTCAACCTTTAAATCAACGTACAACTTAAGAAAATCAGGCTTATAATTTCGGCTCTATCTCAATAAAAAAATCGGGCTTTTGAAATTAAATAAAAAGGTAGATAGATAACACTAAAACATATTTTTAAGAATGCAATATTATATAATATATAACATAATATACAGGGTGTTCCCGACTCGATGGTCTTCCTTAAAATGGGTGATCGATATGCCCGAGCAGAACAAAAAATTGTATGAAAGGGGGGGGTCTATTTTCATTAGTTTAGAAGTTATAGGGCCTTAACTATTTTTCAACCATAATTTAGTTTTATTTCGATAAAATTGGAACCAAATAAGATAAAAAACGAGGAAGAGTGTAGTAGAGTAGACTGTGTCAACTCTGGGATACCCGTATGACCGTTATATAAGCTTTATATCATTATTATTATAAACATTAATTACTTTTGGCAAAATTTCAAACATACCAGCTTTATTAGGTGAAATAAAATGATATTATAAAAGAAGGAGTTGTATGGCAGCTAGTCGAACCCTTGGCAGTAGACCAATCAAATTTTGCAGTAACTTTGGCCATTACACTAAACTATTTTTGGCAAAATTTCAGACACCCAACTTCAATAAGTATAGAGTAATGCTCATATAAAATAAGAAGTTGTATGGCAGCTACTCGAATCCTTTGCAGTAGACCAACCAAATTTTGCAGAAATTTTGGCCATAAAACTAAACTACTTTTGCCAAAATTTCAGACACGTAGCTGTAATAGGTACAGAGAAATACTCATATAAAAAAAGAAGTTGTATGGCAGCCACCCGAACCCATGGACCAAAATGGCTGGATTTAAATAGCGATGACGGCTATTGCAAAAAAACGAATTTGCGAAAATTTCAAGAACCCAGCTCCTTTAGTTTTTGAGTTATCGTGCGGACGGAAGGACGGACGGACAGACGGACAGACGGACAGACGGACAGACGGACAGACGGACAGACGGACGGACAGACGGACGGACGGACATACATAGCTAAATCGATTTTTTTTCGATTCTGATCCGATCCATACACTTGAGTCTATATCTACACCCCCTCCTTCTCTGCGTCACAAACGTAATGGCAAATTTATTTTACCCTTTGACTATATAGTCATACGGGTATAAAAAGTAAGTATAGCATTTAAATGCTTATTAATGCAGATTTCTTAAGTACTATCAAACATTACTCTAAAGTTTCTCAGTCTGAGGTTATGAGGGCTTAAAGTCCAATATTTTTAACAAAATATCAATTAAATCCCTTTTATCAAGAAAAAAACGGTATTAACATAACAGTTTTTTTACTTCAAAATATTACCCTTCTCTTTCCCTGCATTTTGAGTATACTAACACTTTTATAGCTCAAAAACTTTGAAAGTTATAAAGTAAAAACTTTTTTGTGATACCTGAAATTTATTTCATAAATTTAACTAAATTTGAATTTTTTTTTTTTTGTATGATAAAAATTACAATTAATCGACTGACTGTTTCTTTACTTGTTTTTATCTTATTTGGTTCCAATTTTATCGAAATAAAACTAAATTATGGTTGAAAAATAGTTAAGGCCCCATAACTTCTAAACTAATGAAAATAGACCCCCATCTTTCATACAATTTTTTGTTCTGCTCGATATGCCCGATCACCCATTTTAAGGAAGACCATCGAGTCGGGAACACCCTGTATAATATAAAACTATATAACTATGTTATGTTTTATTTAACGAATTGTATTATTTTATTTAGAAATGCAATCCTGGCTTTAATTTAAATGTTGTTCTGCAAGACGAAGATGTGCTAACTTTTCAACCAACATTCAAAAAAATGTTTTCAGAACTTTGTAGAATATTGGATGCTATAGTGTTGGCTATACAAAATTTCCCTAGAATAGAATCATTATTGTACAAAAATCAAACATTTACAGGGCTAAAATTTGATTTGGTTCCCAAAATACCAAATTCAGTTCTTGAAGAATGTAAAATACAAATTTTTAATTTGATAGAAGATCAGCGTATATTTCCTGAATTAAAGCTGCAAGATTTTGATCCTTTTATAAATTTAATGAATGGAACTGATTCAGAAACTGTCAAATATTTTGTACAATCTGATATGAATTTTGAAGATTACTGTGAAAAAGTTGAATACTACAGGAATATTGAATACGCCATTTCAAATCAAATTGCTGGAGCTATAAAAAACGGGTTATATGATTTTCATAGGGAAACATTGATTCTTAGTTTTGAAAAGCTAGCGCGATTTCTCCAAAACCAATTACTACAAAAAATGGTATCAGATCAGCAAAATGACATATCACAACTAGAAAAAGAATACGAAGAAATTAGCAACAGAGCTACTAGTGTACCAGCAAATACCGCGGAACTTTTTGCTTTAAAAGCATTTGTAGCAAATGTGGAAGATAAGGTGTCTTTTGAAATGGAAATTCGTTTAAAGAATGTAAGTAATGTTTTCTTTAATATTGAAAAATTTTAATATTGCAAGCTTAAAAATTTATATATTTAGCTAAACTTACATAAATTGAAAAATTTTAATAAAACATAATACTTCCTCAAAAAGTGTTATTAATAGCTTTTACCCTTTATACAAAATTATTACAAAAACCATGATTATAAAAATTATATCTATTTGTTTTTAGAATATGGATAGAGTTTTATGGCTGATGAACCATACGCTTTACTCCCCTCTTGAAATAAAGAAAAATAGTAGTACATGTCAACGTTATCTTAACTTGCCACAAGTGTTTGTACGTCATCGTGAAATAATAGCTGAAAAGATGGTTGAATACCAAGAACTTTTAAAAAAAAAAATTGAGTTATTTAGAAGAGATTTGCAGTCTTATTGGAAGCAAGTGCAGGATTTCGAAAATTGTGGTGAAATTAAATATATTGGAAAATATAAAAAGAAAGCGACTGCCTTAGAAAATAAGTTAATTGCTGCTATGGAGACAGTAGATGCTATAAACGCAGAAGAAATTGCTTATGGTTGGGAACTATCCCAATACCCAATTCGCAAACAAACGCACGATAAATTAGCTCCTTACAAAAAATTGTATGACGCAGCTCATGATCAGATAGAAAGCATTGATCTTTGGTTGCATTCTCAAGTTGGAAGTTTTGATCCCGACTACATAGAAAATTATGTTTCAAATACATATCGAATTATACAAAAACTTGAAAAACAAATGAGCGATAAACCAAACGCCCTTCAGTTAATAGCGGACACAAAAGTTCAAATTGATGCTTTTAAGCTAAATATGCCAATCATAAGCACTCTTGGGAATCCAGGAATGAAAGAACGTCACTGGGAACAGGTTTCAGAAATAATTGGTTTTCCTATAAAAATATCAACTGATTTAACATTGGAAAATGTCATAGACTATCAACTAGAGGAATATGTTCCAAAGTTTGAAAGTATTTCTGAAAGTGCCACGAAGGAAAATAAATTAGAGAAAACTTTAAACAATATGATGTCTGATTGGGAACCTGTAGAATTTGTAATTTCACCTTATAGGGATACAGGAACATATAAGCTATCAGCTGTAGATGATATACAAATTCTTTTAGATGACCAAATCATCAAAACTCAAACAATGAAAAGTTCTCCTTATATAAAACCATTTGAAAAACAAGTTCTTGAATGGGAAACTAAATTATACCTTTTACAAGATATTCTAGATGATTGGATTAAGGTTCAAGCTACATGGATGTACCTCGAACCAATTTTTTCTAGTCCTGATATTCAACAACAAATGCCAGAGGAAGGCAGACGTTTTAGTGCAGTAGACAAAATTTGGAAAGATTTAATGAAACAGGTTTCCATGGATTGTAAAGTTATGGTGGTGGTTGAAATAGACAAAATGTCTGACAAATTGAAAAAAGCATTTCATTTATTAGAAGTAATACAAAAAGGCCTTTATGCTTATTTAGAAAAGAAACGTCTCTATTTCCCTCGTTTTTTCTTCTTATCTAATGACGAACTTCTTGAAATATTGTCTGAAACAAAAGATCCTAAAAGAGTACAACCACATTTAAAAAAATGTTTTGAAGGAATTGCAAAGCTAACTTTTGATGATAATTTAGATATTCATAAAATGCTTTCGTCCGAAGGTGAAGAAGTAAGTTTAGTTGAAATAATTAAAACTACTAAAGCTAAAGGACAAGTTGAAAAATGGTTACTCGAACTTGAAATTGCAATGAAAGCAAGTGTCCGATTAAAAGTAAAAGAGGCATTTGAGGATTATAACAAAAGAGGACGTGAAGAATGGGTCCTTATATGGCCTGGACAGACAGTTCAATGTATATCCTTGACATATTGGACTACAGAAATTACCAACGGTTTGATGCCGGACGCTTCAAGAAATTATTTAGCTAAGTATCTTAGCGTGTGCAAAAATCAAATTGCAAAAATTGTTGATTTAATTAGAGGGTATCTCAACACTCAGAATCGACTTACTTTAGGTGCACTTATTGTTGTAGATGTACATGCACGCGATGTTTTAGCTCAATTAGTTGAAGCAGAGGTTTCAGAGTTAAATGACTTTATGTGGCTTTCTCAACTAAGATATTATTTTGAAAATTTTCAAATTGATACCAGAATGATCAATAGTTCCTTAAAATATGGCTATGAATATTTGGGTAACACAACAAGGTTAGTAGTCACCCCACTTACTGATCGTTGCTATCGTACACTATTTGGAGCACTACATTTACATCTGGGAGGTGCTCCAGAAGGACCAGCTGGAACAGGAAAGACTGAAACAACTAAAGATCTTGCTAAAGCTGTCGCAAAACAATGTGTTGTATTTAATTGTTCAGATGGTTTAGATTACCTTGCTTTGGGAAAATTTTTTAAAGGATTAGCTTCATGCGGAGCTTGGTCATGTTTTGATGAATTCAATAGAATAGATTTAGAAGTTTTGTCTGTAATTGCTCAACAAATATTAACTATTCAAAGGGCAATCAACTCTGGTAGTACAACATTTTATTTCGAAGGAACTCTTTTAAATATAGATCCAACGTGCGCTGTATTTATAACTATGAATCCCGGCTATGCTGGGAGATCTGAACTACCAGATAATTTAAAAGCTCTTTTTAGACCAGTTGCAATGATGGTTCCAGATTACGCTTTAATTTCCGAAATTGAATTGTATTCTTATGGGTTTCTGTCAGCTAAGAAAATGTCTGTTAAAGTAGTAGCAACTTATCGTTTATGTTCAGAACAATTGAGTTCTCAATGTCATTATGATTATGGAATGCGCGCAGTTAAAGCAGTTCTTAAAGCAGCTGGAGCTTTGAAGTTACGCTATAAAAATGAACTAGAAGATATTTTAATTCTTCGTTCCATCAAAGATGTAAATTTGGCAAAATTTTTAACTCAGGATGTGCCTTTGTTCGAAGGGATAATTTCCGATTTATTTCCAAAAGTTATTTTACCGCCTTCAGATTATGTTATTTTCAATATGTGTGTGGAAAAGGCATGTGAAGAAGCAAATATACAGTGCACAGCATTTTTGTTAGAAAAAATACAACAGGTAAGAATGGAATTATTTATATTTGTTTTCAAATTATTTTCCAAAATACCTTTATATTTAATCTCATTCTTATTTTATTTAATTTTTCCCTCTTTTATTTTTCTAAAATCAGTTGAATAATTAATTTAATATGATTACTTTAAATTTCTAGTTTTTATAAATTTTGATTAGCCCTGTAAGTCATTAGTTTTTACATAAATATTTAATAGATTTATTACTAAACAAATAAATTAAAAAGTAAGGTAGTGCGGTTTCCTAGCACCGCCCTAAATGAGTTTGTTTTTAGTGGATGTGTTTGTAAGATATATTTGGAAATTGGGGTTTGTAAATGTGATGGCAAGAATGTTTTTAACTGCTAATATCTGATTATAGGCATAATTTGGTTGAATATTGTTTGAACTTTGTTAAGTGGTACTGTTGTCTGTTATTTCAACAGCTTGCAATAATGCATTGTTTTAGCTAGGCACTCTGTCGATTTTGTACTAAGGAGATGAGGTGGCATTTGATAATTGTTGCCTCGTATATTATATATCAATGCAATATTTTAAATGTCGACAATTTTTAGTGTGCTATTTCGTTTCTTCAAGATTTGTAATCTCGCCGAATTTTGGTCAGAGAAACATTTTGTACTAGGAAGCTTATTGTAATCTTACCACATAGTTATCTTATGAATTTTATTTATTTTGACAACAATCACTGTACTTTGAAGTGCAGGTTAAGAAGGAAAATTGATGACTGGAAAACAAAGGTTCTGCTTTTGCAAATAACAGGATAAAAAATAGAACAGAAAGTAGAAAAAAAAAAAAAAATAGAGGATAAACGAGTAAACCTAATCGAAAAATATTTCTAACAAACACCACGTGTGAAAGTTATTATTTAAAATTGTGGTTTTCCAGTCTTTTTGTTAACATAATAACAATTAGGAAAAAATTTATATTATGTGACAAATAGACTTTTAACAACTGTGCCGATCTTCGTTTTCAAATTTATTATGTTAAATTTATGGTAACTATATAAAAAAAGAAGTTGCTTTAATATTTATTTTTTAACCCTTACAGTTATACGAAATGATTGTTGTACGACATGGACTTATGATTGTTGGACTCCCATTTGGTGGAAAAACAACTGCTTATAGATGCTTAGCAGAAGGTCTTCGTTATATGGAGGAGGAGGTGATGTCGTTATAATGATTTGATTATGCTTAATGTCTTTAATTATTTTAGGATGAAAGTGAAAATAGAGCTGTTTATACCATAATGAATCCAAAGGCAGTTACTATGGGAGAATTATATGGCGAATTTGACGCTGTTTCACATGAATGGAAAGATGGAATTCTAGCTGTAGCTTTTAGAGTTTATTCTTTATCTACAACGAACGATAGACAATGGTTGTTATTTGATGGACCTGTGGATGCTATTTGGATTGAAAATATGAATACAGTTTTAGACGATAATAAAAAGCTTTGCTTGATGTCCGGAGAAATTATTCAGTTGTCCCCAACTACAAATTTAATATTTGAGCCAATGGACTTAGAAGTAGCATCTCCTGCAACTGTTTCTCGCTGTGGGATGATTTATATGGAACCATCTTCTTTAGGATGGGCGCCAATAGTAACATCTTGGATAAATAATTTACCAGCCGCTTTTCATAAAGTTAATAAGCAACTCTTGCTGAATTTATTTAACCGGTTTTGTCCTCTCTTGCTCTTTTTTATAAGGAAGGGTGGTACTTCGGAAATGGCTCCAACGACAGATTCAAATTTAATCGTATCTTTGATGAATTTATTTGATACATTTTTGGATGATTTTCATGACGAAAAAATTGTGCAATCCATGTCGGATTTAGATATAAGAGCTCAAATAGAAGGAATTTTTTTTTTTTCTTGTATTTGGGCTTTAGGAGGTCCTCTTGATAGTAAAAGCAGGGAAAAGTTCAACGTTGTTTTCAGAGCTTTATTAGAAAAAACATTTGCGGAAGAATTATATACTCAGTATCGAATCCCAGATTTCTTGAAAGTACCTAATTTGACGAAAGCATTTATATTTCCTATTCCAAAACCTGGATCAGTTTTTGATTACCGTTACATAAAAGAAGGAAAGGGCAAGTGGAAACTTTGGTCAGATGATATAAACCCAAATGCTTCCATTCCTCGTGATATGCCCGTTAACCAAATAATTGTTTCGACTCCTGAAACAGTTCGAATATTGTTTTTATTGGAAGCATTAGTTACGCATAATAAGCCGCTTATATTGGTTGGACCTACTGGTACAGGAAAAAGCTGTTATACAATTGATTATCTTCTTAAAAAAATTGATTTAGAAATATTCAAACCCCTCTTTTTAAGTTTCTCTGCACAAACTTCAGCAAGCCAAACTCAAGATATTATTATGTCAAAATTAGATAAGAGACGCAAGGGAGTATATGGACCACCTTTGAGAAAAAAATGTGTTATTTTTGTTGATGATGTATCTATGCCACAAAAGGAAACTTATGGAGCACAACCTCCAATAGAACTTTTGAGAATGTTGTTGGATCATTGGATGTGGTATGACAGAAAAACAATAGTTCCTTTAAAATTAATTGATATTCAGTTTATATGTGCAATGGCACCTGCAAGTTCAGGCAACACAGTAACCCCACGCTTTCAGAGGCACTTTAATAATATAGCAATAGATGAATTTAACGATACTATATTGAGAACTATATTTTCTAAAATAGTATTGTGGCATCTTGACACACGGTAAGCATAATTTTGAATAAAATTGTAAAGTAAAATTCCCCTCAATTGCAACAGAGGAGAAATGATTATTAAACTCACATGCAATTAAAGTTTCATCAGAAATAAGTTCATCATTTTTATTAAGTCGAATTTCATTAAAACTATTTTGAAGTGTATTTAACAAACTATTTAACAGTTGCCATTCGCTTTTTAAATCACCCTTACATTTAACAAATTCTGAACGATAAAATTCATCTCGATATTTCGATATTTCATTTTTTACGGATTTACAAAGCTTATTATAACGTATTTTCAGCCTATAGTTATTTCTATGTTTATACCACATAATTCTCAATTTATTTTTTAACCGGATTTTCCTTAGAAGAACATCATTCATCCACGGTTTAAGTTTTGTATTTTTCTTTCTATTCCTAATATCAGAAGTACTTAGTTCAATATATTTATTTAATTTTCTGATAAAACTACTATAAGCAGAGCACACATCTACCTCATTATATACAGCATCCCAAAATTCAAGTCTTAGTAAGTTATTCAATTTATTATAATTAACTACCTTTGTAACTGAAAATTCATTGGTCTTTCTATTTTTCTCTACATTAAAATTTTTTATTAGCAATCCTGTCATAGAATGATCTGTAATATTAAAATTGAATAAACCTTTCTCACAAAAATTTAAAGGAGTAGTAGCCAGACGAACATGAATATGATCTAAACAAGTTCCCGAAATGTGTCTAGTCGGTTCATTTATAATAGAAGCCAAACCATTCTCAGTTAGTAATGTCAAATAAAAATCAACACATTTCACTACTGTTCAAAATATCTAAATTCATATCTCCTAACACAATTAAGTTACTCGCAGTTTGACTTCGCAAAAATTGTGAGAACTCATCCAGAAATAAGTTGATTGTGCAACTGTGCAGTCTGTAAATACAAATAAAAGTAAAAAACACGCCGTTAATGGTACAACTAATTTTGATAACATCAGCCGAAGTGAAATTGCAATAAAAAACATCACACACAATATTATCTTTAACAAACACACCAACGCCACCAGCACAATACGAATCATTAGTGTTAGCATAAAATTTATAATTCGGTAAGTTATAATTACTTATCTCATTATTGCAAATCCAAAGCTCGGAAACAAAAATAAAATCCCGAATATTTTTAAAAACTTCTAAGTGGGCCACAAGCGAATCAAAGTTCTGCCTCAAACTTCTAACATTTTGATGAACTAAAAATAAAGAATTATCAAAATTTGTAAATTCAAAAACACTATCGTAATTATTATATTCAGGATCAATTATAGGCTAATCATTAAAAAGATTAAAATTTAAATTATTATTCATAAAAAAAAAAATAAAAATACTATAAAAGATTTAAATCATCAAAAGTTTTAATAATGAGTACCCTATCAATGTCCCGTTTTTTCATAAAAATATTATTATTTCTTAACCTCAAATATTTATAATTTTTCTCCTTCTTCGCCTTCTTAGCCGCCATGAACAATGTTCTAATTAATTTGGTGAAACTGTCATTTATGTATTATATTTAATTAATAATTAATAATTAATAATTATATATCTTTAATAAAAAATACATAAATATAACAATATAAACAAATACAAAATGTAAACAAATAATTCAATTAAATAATATAACTCACTGATATAGAATACCATATAAATCTAATACAAAATATTACAATATAAACAAAAATAGAACTGCATTTATTGAAAATCTAAGACATTTCTACATGTTATAAGGCGTAGTACTATCTCATGTTTAAATTGTATGTGGAATTCATTTGATCAGTTCTAATATATGAATATATCTCCCCTGTTCCGACATGCACATATATAGTCCGGCTGTTTAGCCTATCACAGTGAACAGTTAGCACGTAGAGGTGCGGGCAAAAAAAAAAAAAAAAAAAAATGTAAATTTTTGATTTATCTACATCACCAAATAATCCAGTATCGAGATTATTATAATTTTTATACTTCGACTTCATAATTTCTTGCTTTATTTCAATCGAAGAATGAAACTTTTTACTTTTTAATCCATCTTTTGTATCTTTAATCTCTTTTATGTATTTTTTAGAAATATTATTTTCATTTAAATTAATTTTTAAACCTTCACTAAAAATTATATTTAAATAATTTTTAGCATTTTTTTTGTTTACATCTTGTACTCCAAATATTTCTATCTCATTCATTTTATCTTTCTGCTCAAGCCAGCTGATTTTGTTTTCTAAATACGATACTTTAGTATTTAACGCTGTATTTTCTTCTTCTAATATAGAACAAGTAAAGAAACAGCCAGTCGAAATACCCTACACCTATTTGGTTCAAATTTAAGTTATTTTAACACCATAAAAGCTGTTATTAATTTGATCGTAATACATAGCTAACCAAATTAACTTTATGATACTAAAAACATTTTCTAATCACACTATCTATTAAAAATATTACAAATTCTTACTACTTTATCTATTTCAAAATATTAGAACAAAAAAACTTGAAATAAATGAAAATATATTTATTCCAATTCAATTACTAAATGAAAAAATTTGAATTATTAAATTTTGTGATAAAAAGCTAATATATTTAATAATTAAAATTTTTCAAAATTGCAATTATTTTAAATGGCTTGTTTATGTACCTATTAGAAAAGCTTATAAACGCAAAATATGCAATAAATGTATTTCTAAAATACATATACAAATTTAAACCTTTTCATATAATTCATTTAAATATAAAAATAAATTTTACATAAATGCAGCAAGTACCTTTGAACATAGCTGAACCACTACAGTTAAGTCAAAATTTCGGAGACACATAGGAAATAGGAAATATATTCTTTGGCTTCGAAATTAAACTCGACCAGAACCAATTCCCATGGTACTTTAATTACTAGTAACCTAGAGTTTAAATTTCATCAAAATAGCGGCATTATTTTTTGAGTTATGGTGTTTTAAGATATATGTTTGTTAGCCCTTGAGCTTTTCAAGGGTTTCAGAACTCGAAACCATGGTACGATTTCGCCCATATGCAGTCCCCGTCATTCTTTCAATACAAGTTAACTCTTGTACACTATTGGAACGTGTTATCTTAATTTTAAGTTACTAGTTTTATTAATTTCGATGGTAAGCTTTTACACATTGGTGGGTCTAAGAGAGGTGCTGAACCACCACTCCAATTGATCCAAAATTAGAGGGACACGCAGGAAATAGTAAAGAACACCCATGTGCCAAATTTGAAGCTTCTACTTCTGTTTCAAGTTATTATCTTTATTTATTTCGAAAATATGCTTTAAGGTCCTCGGAACTGAGTGGCTGGTCCCCACCCACTACCCCAATTGGGCTCAAACTTCAAGGAGACTAAGGAAATCGAAAGCGACACTCTGATACAAAATTTGGAGGTTCTATCTTCATTGGTTACGGAATTATGCTAGTTTGGCCTAAATGCGATCAAAAAGTTCTAAGTTCCGAACCCATTGTCTAATCCTCACCGTGCGCAATTGCCACCGTAGTTTCATTA
Organism: Dolichopus griseipennis; assembly: GCA_963082915.1. Classification (NCBI taxonomy): domain Eukaryota; kingdom Metazoa; phylum Arthropoda; class Insecta; order Diptera; family Dolichopodidae; genus Dolichopus; species Dolichopus griseipennis. The sequence continues at coordinate 172,321 of CAUJBZ010000002.1, forward strand.
CCAATAACCTACAGCACAAATTTCATGAAGATAGCGTCATTACTTGTTGAGTTATCGTGATTTTTTACATATGTTCGTTAGCCCTGTAACTGATTCAAAGGTCCAGAATCCGAACCCTTGGGCTGATTTCGGTTTTATACAGTCCGCGCTATACTTTAAGTACTAATTAATCCTTGTACAAAATTTGAACGTTCTATCTTAATTTTAAATTATTATTTTTAGTAATTTCGAGTATAAGCTTTTAAAACTTGGGAGGTCTAAGAGGGGTACTGAACCACCACTCCAATTGATCCCAAATTAGGGGGGCAAGCAAGAGATAGTAAAGAACACAAAATTTTAAGCTTCTACTTTTTTTCAAGTTGCTATCTTTATTAATTTTAAAGATATGCTTTAAGGTTTTCGGAAATGTGTGGCTGGTCCCCGACCCCCAACTCCAATGGGACCCAAATTTCAAAGACACTTAGGAAATAGGAAGGGACACCCTGATACCAAATTTGGAGGTTCTATCTTCATTAGTTTCGGAATTATGCTCGTTTGGCCTAAATTCGATCAAAAAGTTCTAGGTTCCGAACACATGGTCCAATCCCGAACTTACGCAATACCCAAAGAAGTTTCATTACTAGTAACCCACAGCACAAATTTGATGAAGATAGCGTTATTAGTTGTTGAGTTATCGTGATTTTTTACATATGTTCGTTAGCCCTGAAACCGATTAAAAGGTCCAGAATCCGAACCCATGGGCCGATTTCGCCCATATGCAATCCCCGCCGTACTTTCAATCCTAGTAACCTACAGTTGAAATTTCATCAAGATAGCTCCATTATTTTTTGAGTTATCGTTCCTACGGACGGACGGACGGTCGGACATGGCTATATCGACTCAGGAGGTAACGCTGATCACAAATATATATACTTTTCCATATCTAGCTCGCTTCCTTTAGGTGGTTACAAACTCCATACCAAAGTTAATATACCCTTTTACCTATTCTATAGGTGTAAGGTATAAAAAGCAGCAAGGCACTCGAAATTTATTTTTTTTAAACTTACAATTTCATCATATAAAACTTCTAGAGAAATTTGTTTTGAGTTTGAGAGACTCTCTTTTTCGAAGTTGGTATTTTGTTTTTGTGAGAAGCTCTCATTTTCGAAATTAACTATTTGACCTGTCAATTGTGTGTGAATATGTATTTGAATTTTTCAAAACAATAGTGGGATTTGTGTCACTGGTATTTGTGAAACTCTCTTTTTCGAAGGTTCCTAGTTGATTCTCTATATCAAAGTGAGCTGTTTGAGTTCGATTATTCTCCGCAGAATCAGTAGAATTAGATGTATCTGCGTGTGTTAAAGATGATTTATGTGAAGTAGGAGTAATCGCTTGTGATGAAGATGATGCTTTTGAAATATTAGATACAGTAGATGTATTAGAAAATATTTTCGAATTCTTATCATTAGTTGTATTGGTTGAAAATGATGAAGGAGATGCTGCTAAATTATCTCTTTGAGAGGATAATCTACATGATGAAATGCATACATTGCATTCAAAACCACTTTTACTTCTCTCCAATATCTCCAACTCTTTCTTTTCCAATTTGGCGCAAATTGCATGGTTAAAATTTGCACAAATTAAACATTTAATTTTTAAATCATTTCGTTCTACTTTTTTCATACAAATCATTTCGTTCTACTTTTTTCATACAAATATTGCATTTGCCATTCATTTTTAGAAAATTTTATGCTTTATAAGTTAAAGCCAACCGTATAAAAAATTTGAACTTAAATAAATTTATATCAATTTTTTAAATTTTAAAAGTCTTCAGCACTTGTTCACCCCACTGATACATATGATATGACTAGATCCCTATGTAAGTCGAAATTTCGTACGTACCAGGGAGCACTCGCCATGTTACGTAGCGATTTGCTTTGAAATGTTTGAATTTTCGTTTGGCACAGCCCCAAAGTTGTACGCCGTACAACCAGATAGGCTTAATTATTTGGTTATATAACAAAATTTTGTAGTCTATTGGCAATTTAGATTTTCGACCTAGGAGCCAATACATTTCTCTATATTTTTGTTCTAATTCTATTCTTTTCTTTTTGACATGTTGTTTCCATTTTAGCTTGACATCAAATGTCATTCCTATGTATTTTGCCTTGTTTTCATGATGAATATCTACCCCATTTACTTGTACGGCTGGGAGATTGTGAATAGGTTTATTTGTAAAAATTACTTGCGCTGATTTCAGTTCATTTTGTTTAATTTTCCATTTTTTGGTCCAAAGATATAATTTATCACTTGCTTTTTGTAGTTTATTTGTAGCCTCGCCGACATTTGATCCTACTGCCATTATCGCAGTATCGTCAACAAAAGTCGCTACAGTTAATTCTTGAAATTGGGGCAAGTCACTAGTATATAGCAAGTATAATATTGGACCCAAGATATTTCCTTGACGCACAACCGATTTAATTTCTCTCAGTGTAGAGTACTCTTCATCCTGTTTAATTCTAAACAGTCTATCAGTTAAGTATGATGAGAGTATATCTACATATTTTTTAGGTAATAGTTGCCGCAACTTATAGATTAAGCCTTCGTGCCAAACTTTATCAAATGCTTGTGCTACGTCTAGAAAGATTGTAGAGCATATTAGTTTTTCTTCTAGGGCTTTCTCAATTATATCAGTAATTCTATGTACTTGGTCAACAGTAGAGTGTTTTTCTCTGAAACCAAATTGATAGTTTGGAATTAGTTTTCTATTTTCTATTATAGGTTTCAACCTTTTTAATAACAGTTTCTCAAAGAGTTTTGACATGATTGGTAACAGAGAAATAGGTCTATAAGACTTTGTTTCGTTTGGAGGCTTTCCTGGCTTAAGTATCATAATTATTTCTGCCACCTTCCAACCATTAGGTACATAATTTAACCTTAATGTAGCATTCATTATATATGTAAACATTGTTATCCCTTTTTTCGGGAGTTGTTTTAGAATGTCTGCAGTAATTAGATCGAAACCTGGTGCTTTTTTTGACTTCAGAGCTTTAATTTCTTCAACCATTTCTATATGAGTAATTAGTTCAAAGGCATTTTCTTCTCTTCTGAAATCATTTTCAATGTAGAGGTTTGACTCTATTTCATTGGGCCGAAAAATTTCTTCCAGGTGATCTGCGAATGTTTCGGCTTTATTATTTTTTGCTTACCATCCATCTTCCGAATTGGTGGGACTGGCACTACAGGTTTTTTCAAACTCTTTGTTGCTTTCCACAAAAAGTAATTTCTCTCTTTTTTAGCTGATAAATTCTCAACATATTTTTCATATGATTTGTTTTTATTTCAAGAATTCTTCTTTTAAGATTCTGCGTTATTCTATTCAACACAGTTTTATCAGCTGAGTCACGTGTTTCATGCCATCTTCATGTGGCTCTTCTCTTTACTTTAATCGCATTTAATATATCTCTAGGATAATTAGGTCCTGCTGTCATGTATTTACATTCTTTTGTATTATTCCATGCATCATTTTGGACAGTTTTATTAAGATTTTCAATTGCTAAATCTATTTCATCTTTAGTTTTTATTTTAACCCTTAAATTTATACTATTTTCTATCTCTTGTTTAAAGTTGAACCAATTTGTTGATTTATTAAAAAGTGTAGGCTTATTTTGTTTCCTAACAATTTCTTCATGCAGGTTTAGTACGACAGCCGAATGGTCTGAGTCTAAATCCTGATTATTTTCTAGGCTAATAAAATTTGGAGATATTTTTTTTGTTATGAAGAAATACAGTAGATCAGGAGTTTTATTTGAATCAGTAGGCCAAGAAGTTGGTTCGCCTGTAGAATGAAAATAGCAACCCAACTCTCTAATAGCTTTCCTTAGCTCTCTTCCTCTTGTTGAGGTAAGTCTTGAGCCCCAATCGATATGTTTGGCATTGTAGTCACCTCCTAGGATGAACCTATCCCCAAGTCGGTTCAAGAGGTCTTTAAGGATCATGTTCTATAAATTGTAATTAGGAAGGCAATATAAAGCCCCAATGTTTAAATCCTGTTTAAGTCCCTTAATTACACGTATTACTGAGAGTTGAAATTCGTCAGTTTCTATTTTACACTCTTCGTGATGTAGTAAATAGTTTTTCACCAAAATTGCACTACCTCCTCGCGGTTTATTACTAGGGTGTGTCGCATTATAACATGTGAAACCTACTATTTTTAGTTTTGACTGTCTTGTCATATGAGTTTCTGATAGGAGACACACACCGATGTTTTTAGTTTTTATAAATAGCTCTAACGCTAGTTTTTTATTTAGTACGCCGTTTGCGTTCCATGTAGCAATACTAATTTTATTTTGGGCCATTATTTAGAAATTTTCTCGGAGTACCACTATAGCTTTTGCTAGAATTGTTTTCTAAATTAGTTATTCTTTTAGAGATATCATTCATTGAATTTAACAATATTTGCATCATCTGCATTAAAATGTTATTATCAGCTTTAGTGTTAGGTTTATGAATGCTATTTGTACTATGAGTTATATTCCTAACGTTAGTGCGTTTTATTATTTTTTCAGCTGATTTTTCTAATGCTACATTGTTCTGTTTTGTTGCTCTAATAGGTTCTTTTGCTCTATTTTGTGATACTTGGGCATACGATAAACCATCGATGACCCTGCTAGGATTTAAGCTTTAGATTTAGGGTTTTGGATTATTTTTTTTTTTTTCTTTTGTAATTTCTTTGCAACTACGCACCCCGTATAGTTTGCGGAGTGTGCCTCAAGGCAGTTAGCACACTTCGGCGTAGCTTTTTTGTCTTTGTCACAATTCGTTGATAGATGTGACCTGCACATTTTACACATTTAGCTAGACGCTGGCAAAATTTTTGTGTGTGACCATATCTTTGACATTTTTTACACTGAGGAATGAGATTTGTTTTTTTCAGAGCATCAATTTTCACTCTCATATGCTGAATAAACTCTATTTTATAAATTTTATCAATGTCCTCAGTATTTTCAAATGTTAACATAAAAAGAGGTAGTTTAATTATAGTTTCTTCCTCATTCTTTTTAGTTTTTTTTTATTTTGTTTACAACTTCATTGATTTTAAAACCCATACATTTAAGCTCTTGTTTTATATCTTCAGGATCGCATGAAGGATGCAAGTTCCTAGTCATAACTTTAATTGGCCTGGTCAACTTGTTTTCATAAGTATGCTATTCTAAATTAGCTTCATTTATAATCTTTGTTAGTTCTCTGTATTCCCCTTCTTTTTCAACATTAATCTTTAGTTGATGGTTATTCATCATATTTACTTTATAGTTAATTTGTAAATCTTCCAGTATTTTATTAACTTTGTTTTTTTTCTTGTAATGATGGGTTTATCAATTGCAATTTTTGGTTTAATCACCTTTAAATTTAAGAGTGCTCCGCTTTTCTTTTTTTCCATGTACGTTTTACAATCCACTCGGTTTCCTGAGTTAGTTCTTTTTCATCTGTACAGTATTCTACTGCACTTTTAGTTATTTGCTTTTTCTTTAGCATTTTATTTTCTTCGGTTAGAGTGTGAATCTGACTCATTAAGTCGCTACACATCTTCTCTAGTTCACTTATTCTTAAATGAAACTGTTTCTCTACTGTAATACCCACGTCTAGGGGTTTATTCTGACCGTCATCGTTAGACATAATTTTTATTAATTTCGAACCAGTAATATTTCTAGTGATATTAGCCTGGATTCCCGCTTTGTCACTGGTTTGATTTTCAACTACAGGTGGTGATCTTCCGGTTTAGTGGAAAAAAAATTTCGGTTGCGTTGAACGTAGATACATTTTTAACCACTGGCGACTTAACTAATCCCTTTGTGGAATTAGCCAAGCGCTCGCCGGCAGCCGTGGTCTTTGCCGACATTTTGGGAGATATCCCTACCATATTTTTATCTTGTATTAATAATTTATTTTATATTATTATATTTAGTATTTTATACATACTACCAGGTATTTTAACTGCCGCCCCTTTGGGGAACCGACGCAGACCAGAGAGCCGTCCATTCTGGATCAGTCGCTTATAGATTTTCGTTGGATTTTAGAGGACTCGTAACCCAAGCATTCCTTACTGCGGAAACTTCTAAGCCCCAATCCACCGGGAAGACCCAAATGGAAAATTTTTTTTTTTACTATTTCAATATGTGAAATGTCTATTTCTCTGTAGGAAAACCATATTTTACTTGCATACATATGTAACAAAGAGTTGTTTTGTAATACAGAGATCAGAAAACTCTTTTGACCAACGCATAACAAATCTAAGATTTCAGTTATCTTTATTAATTAAAAAATTGTACTAATTCTTGAAATCCAACCAACTATCAAAGATCAATCTCAAATCAGAAGTCCGTTATTTTTATGGGTTGATCGTTTATATTGTAATCGTATTTGATAGTTGAGTCAGCTTTTAACCTTAAAAAGCTCATAATTTGCTAACGTTTAATACGAGATTGTTGATTCTTGCACAATGAGTCAAATTTTCGAGATCATATTGCAACACTTTAGAATCAAGTGATGAGGTTATAGTTTTGTAAATTTTGTTATCATCAGTAAAACTAAGAAGATAGGAATGAGACAAATTTTGTGGTATGTCATCGGTCGAAACAACGACAATTAAAACATCTAGATGACTTTCTTCCGAGATTCCTGAGTTTACACTGCAATTACAGATCTAAACTGGACTTGGTAAGATCTATATGACGGATAAGATGGTAGCCAATTTAGGCTATGATTTGAAAATACTATTTGTGCTTTATGCTTTTAAAGGATAATTTTATAGGTGATTAGGTCGAAGGCCTTATTGATATCAGTAAATACCCAAAAATTTTCATGCTCCTGGCTTGAAGAAAAAACTATGTCTAGTTGTCTGCCTAATTTATTATTAACAGATCTGATTTGTTGCAGATCTAGGCTATTTTGGCCATCAATAAAATTGATTCAAAGTTGAATGATACATTATCGGTTAATTAAGATATTATTTGTATCAGACCATAACCATTTCAAATTTGGAAGATTAAATTCACCTAGAATATCAAAACTATCACAAATTGTGAGACTGCAACAATGGATGTTGTTAATGGCAATAAATGCTCGCTATAATACTCAACTTTTTGATGATTACTGGGAGATATTTATGGCAATATGATGAATAAATTAAGAGACTAAAGGACATTTGGACACAAATCTTTTCAAATAGGTCAAAAGATGGCAAATCAACCAAACTGCTTGTTAGCGTTGTACTAAGAGCTAACAGAACCTCTGCGCGTTACCCAAGAGAGGAAGAAATATTTATATCTCTACGATTAACTAAATTATCTTTAGATTATAAATCCTCATTATCGAAATTAGGGTTGAGCCAAGTTTCCGACACAGCTAGAGTGTAATGAGGAAGAGTTATAATTTTAAAAACGCAGAGTGCGTATTAGTCCTCTCACATTTGAGTAGAAGATCGAGAGGTTCTAAGGTTTTTTGAATTTTGTAGTAGTTTTTTCTGCTGTTCAGATTCCTTTATTAGTATTCAACGAGGCCACCTATTGTGATTTATTATGAATTGAAGTAATTTATCTGGGAATACTTATTTTAAACAAGTAAGGAAACAGTCAGTCGGTGCAACCGACTTAGAAATACCCTACACCTATTTGGTTCAAATTTAATGGGAAGTCCATAAGTCATTTTAAAACCATAAAAGCTGTTATTAGTTTGATCGTAAGACATAGCTAACCAAATTAACTTTATAATACTAAAAACATTTTCTAATTATTTTTCTAATTTATTTACAAATTCTTACTAATTTATCTATTTAAAAATATTAAAAAACAAAAAAACTTGAAATAAATGAAAATATATTTATTCTAGTTCAATTACAAAATGAAAAAATTCTAATTATTAAATTTTGTGATAAAAAGCTAATCCAAGCATAATATATTTAATAATTAAAATTTTTCAAAATTGCAATTATTTTAAATGGTTAGTTTATATACCTAATAGAAAAGTCTATAAACGCAAAATATGCAATAAATGTATTTCTAAAATATAATTACAAATTTAGAACTTTTTATATAGTTCATTTAAATCTAACAATAATTTTACATAAATGCAGCAAGTACCTTTGAATATAGCTTAAGTATTGTACACAATGTCTTAATTATATATCACCTATGGTTTTTAATTTATAAAATATTATACTAAATATGTTTTATGGTAAAATTCTTAGCCTTTTAAAAATATAAAAGTGTTAAATAAAAACGGAAATAGGAAAGAACCCTCGTGTATCAAATTTAAAGTTTCTATCTTCCTGAATTTCGAAGATAAGCTTTTTAATTTTGGGATTTTTTAGGAGGCACCTGAACCACGACTACAATTAAGTCTAAAATCGGGGACACATCGGAAATAGGAAATATATTCTTTGGCTTTGTAATTATGCTCGTTTGCCCTCAGATCGGTCAAAAGCTTCTAGAATCCGAACTGATTGATCGAACTCGACCAGAACCAATTCCCATGATACTTTCATTACTAGTAACCTAGAGTTTAAATTTCATCAAACTAGCGGCATTATTTTTTGAGGTATGCGGTTTTTAAGATATATGTTCTTTAGCCCTTGAACTTTTCAAAGGTTCCAGAACCCGAAACCATGGTACTATATGCAGTCCCGTCATACTTTCAATACTAGTTAACGCTTATTCCAAATTGGATTAAGATAGAACTTAATTTTAAATAACTATTTTTATTAATTTCGATGATAAGCTTTTAAACCTTGGGAGGTCTAAGAGGGGTACTGAACCACCACTCTGATTGATCCTAAATTAGGGACACACACAAAAAATAGTAAAGAACACACTTGTGCCAAATTTGAAGCTTCTACATGTTTTCAAGTTATCTTTATTAATTTTAAAGATATGCTTTAAGGTCTTCGGAAATGTGTGGCTGGTCCCCGACCCACTACTCCAATGGGACCCAAATTATAAGGACACTAAGGAAATAGGAAGGGACACCCTGGTACCAAATTTGGAGTTTCTATCTTTATTGATTTCGGTATTATGCCAGTTTGGCCTAAATTCGATGAAAAAGTTCTAGGTTCCGAACCCATGGTGCAATCTTGATCGTACGCAATCCCCGCCTTAGTCTCATTACTAGTAATCTACAGCACAAATTTGGTGAAAATAGCGTCATTAGTTTTTTTTTTTTTTTTTTTTTTAAACGCTAACTGTTTAACTGTTAGGCTAATAAGCCTGTCTATACCATAGGTACATGTTGGAACAGGGGGTCATATTATATTCGTGTTATTAGAAATGGTCTTATTGAATTCCACGTACAATTTAAACATGAGATAGTACTAGGCCTTATAACATGTAGAAACGTCTTAGATTTTCAATATTAACAATTCTATTTTTTGTTTATATTGTAATAATTTGTATTTGAGTTATATGGTATTCTATATCTGCGAATTATATAATTCAATTAAATTATTTGTATATATTTAGCATTTGTTTATATTGTTATATTTAAGTATTATTTTTTTTTAATGATATATAATTATTAATTATTGATTATGCCATTAATTTGAACCCAATAGCGAATAGTAGCTGAGTCGAGTCGAAAACCAGAAAGAAAAGTTTTTTCACTTTCACTAGAAATCGAACCCGGACCCTTTCGCATGAAAGGTCGGCACTCAACCACTGTGCCACCCAGCTGTTTTAATAGTGTATGTTACTAGTAATGTGAGAAGGACGGCGATTGCATACGGTTGTTGAGTTATCATGATTTTTTATATATGTTCGTTAGGCCTTGGACCGATTAAAAGTTCCAGAATCCGAACACATGGGCCGATTTCGCCCATATGCAATCCCCGCCGTACTTTCAGTCCTGGTAACCTACAGTTAAAGTTTCATCAAGATAGCTCCATTATTCTTTGAGCCCTACGGACGGCGGACATAGCTATATCGACTTAGGAGGTCACGCTGATCACAAATATATATACTTTTCCATATCTAGCTCGCTTCCTTTAGGTGGTTACAAACACCATACTAAAGTTAATATACCCCTTTACCTATTCTATAGGTGTAGGTTATAAAAAGGAGCAACGTTTAGTTGCTATCTTACGGATCGAAATACCATCTCGTGCCATGTTAGATAAATGGTGATAAAGATCACAAGGTTCTGTATTCGAAACGAAACGAAAGACAAATGTGATTTTTTACGCAATTCGGATGTGAGTAGAAAGAAAAACAAGTAGTATCATTACTATTACTACTAGGTAGACTAACGCTATTGTTATTATTATTGTGATTTTTATAATATTTATGATTATTATTATAATTATTAGCATGATTATCATTGTGAATATTATTATTATGTTTTCTATAATTTTTATTCAAAGAATTATTATAATTATTATTATGATTATTATTATTAATATTTTATTATTGTTCCTATTCATATTGTTATTATAAAAGTGAGGATTTCTTATCTCGAAATTATTTTAATTAAACATTTTAATACTTATCTTAATTGTAAAGGTTATTTCTTAATATTACAATAACACAATTATAAAAAATTTAAACATCGGTCAGTGGTCAATTCGGATGTTGGAACTTTTATTCGGTTCAAGGGCTTAAGAGCATGTATTCGAAAACACAATAGCTCAAAAACTGACGACACTAGTCTCGATGAAAGTTATAGTGTATATTACTAGTAATGTAAGAAGAACGGCGATTGCATACGGTTCGAACCTTGGGTTCGGGTTCTGGAAGCTTTTGATTGACTTAAAGCTCAAAGAGCATAATTGCAAAACCAATGAAGATAGACCCTTCAAGGTACAAGGGTGTTTCTTCCTTTTTCCTTTGTTTCCCGACATTTACAATCTTATCTTAGAAATTGATAAAGATAGTAACTTCAATTAAGGATAAAACGTTCAAATTTGGTAGAACGGCTTTTATCTTCATGTTCTTGGAATATGGGGAAAATTGGAATAGTGGTTCTCCCACGTTTCTCCGAAATGTATCTCCCACGTTCCTCCGAATATTTAACAATCATATCTTCAAAACTAATAAAGATATAAACCGTTAATTTAAGATCCAACAAAACGAAATGTATAAAACATCAATAATTACTCAGGCATTCAAAACGGAATATAAAAAATGAATGTCTATAAAAAACTCATCGCAAAAGAGTAGTGTATTAATAAATGAACTAAAAAATATTAAGTGAAAATATTTCAAATATGAGTCAAAACGTATCATTTTCGGATATTTTGAAGCAAAATAAGGTAAATTAATATACCGAAAATAAAAAAGTATGATTTAAATATGAAGGTAGATTCATAAAATTTGCAAATAAAAAATATTGAAAATTAAACAAATGGAGCAGCATTTGAAACTCATACGATGGAGCAACGTGAAAAAATTAAAAATGAATTAGTAAACAAATTAAATGAGGGAATTGACATAAAAATACCAACGGTAATAAAACCGCAATTTGAGGTAGTTCATATGAGCAAAATAAATACAGTGAAATGAAATTGTGGAAAAATTGAAGAGCCAAAACCTTTATATGGAAATGGTTGATATGAAGGTAGTTAAAATAAACAGTGTAAAAAAATTTAACAGTGATCTTTTTAACGAAATAATTGGAGTAGACAAGGAAAGCTTTCAAAAAATGTTTGAAAACGAACGAGTGTGCATAGAATAGGAAAGGGGCAAAGTGTTTGACGCTTTTTATGTACTAAGGTGTTTTAAATGCAAAGAGTTTAACCGCAAATCAGTTGACTGTAAAAATAAGAAAACTTGTTTAAAATGCCACCAATTTCATAAAACAAATGAATGCAAAAATGGGGACATAAATAAAACATAAATTGTATTAAACATAATGAAAAATTAAAATTACAAATGGATGTGAATCATAAAACAATTAGCTAATTGTGTCCTTCTATCTACATAAATTACGCCTAAGGAAGCAAACAATTGTATATTTATTATTAGTATTAATTTTTTCATTTAATTTAGTATTTTATGCCATTTAGTTTTACGATATTTATTTTTTCGTTCTATATAGTTTATTTCTTATTCTATAAAAATAATTAAATTTTTTACCAATTTTCATGCACATATTCTTCATGATTCTTAAATTTTAGCTTATTATCTATAATAAAACCTAAATCCTTCAATTCACTAACTATTGTAACTCGTTATACTGTAGGTGCCAGTTATTTAAGACTAAGTTTAATACTGCTTCACAATTATGTTTTTCTCTAAAACCTGATTGATTTTCCGTTATTAAAGCATTTCTTTCAAAAAAATTTTAAGTTGAATGTTAACAATTTTTTCAAGAACTTTTGCTTCAGTTGGAATCATATTTATTGGCCTAAATTCATTGCATAACCTTGTGTTATCAACTTTCGGGATAGTTATTACTATAGATTCTTTCCAGGATTTATTTATTGATCATATTTATACTTGACAATGATTCATTTATTATTTCCAATTAAGTCTTAATTATCAATTAATAACTTCACATTGATCAAATTTGTATCTCTTATTATTCATGCTTTTTAGTGTAGCTTTCAGTTCACATAGCTAATGTTCTCAAACTTAAACTGTTGTTCATTGTAAGTTATACTACTGCTTAGTTTGTTAATATCAGGAATACCTTCACGTATTTTAATAACACTTTATATGAAATATTCATTAAACTTACTTTGTATTTGATTATATTCCACATAGAGTTCTGATCTCTTGCGTGTTGAATTTGATTTATCAAAAACTCGTTTTTAGTTTTATTTAATTTGGTTTTTATACAAATTTCTTACTTGCCTGTATTTTTCCCATTCTCGACTACTATTGGTCCAGATTGCCGCTCTTTACTGATTTTCTTTACTTATTTTCATTAAGCGCAATTCATTCGAAAACCATTAATTTCCACTTTCTGTAATTTCTCTTGTACCAATAAATGAATTAACTATATATCTTAGATTTGTATTAAAAATTGATGCTTTTCATTAAGTGGAACATAAAATGTAGTCAACAATGGGCTATGAAAAATATTAGTTCTAAAATTTTGTTTATTATACTTAAAATATTTTATTATCTTTGGGCAAATGTTGGCATTGTGTTTCCGATTTATTTTTATACAAATGCTTTCATGATCACTAATTTTACAACTACTTGAAATTTCCGCACTTATGTTTTTGGTGTTATTGGTTAAAATATAGTCAATCAATGTTCTGCTATTTTGTGTTATTCTTCTAGGTTCTCTGATAAGTTGTTTAAAACCAGCATCATTTATAATTTGATTAATTTTCCATTTATCTAGTGAATCTTCAAACAAATATATGTTAAAATCACCCATTAAGACAACATCATCATTTACTTCATTTCTTCATTTGAAAATTCAATTAATATAGTAAATTTTCAACAAAATTAATCAAAGTGTATAAATGATTTGATGATTTATAAAGTACTACCAAGTATATTTTGACTTTAGTATTGTATAATTTTATAATAACGTACCATAGATTCATTCCAATAGCAATTTTATTTTTAATGTCATATTTCTAATTTTACTTTATATAAAATAGAACTCCTCCAGTAAAATCAGAAATTGAATCAGCCCTAATAATTTTGTAGTTATTTATCTGTATTAGTTTATCGCTATCTTCAGATATTATGAGTTTCTGATAACCCGACAAATTCAAATTAGTTATTATATATAATTGTCTCAATTTCATTAAAATTTTTAACAGCACCTTGTATATTCAAGTACAACCCTATATTATATTTACAATCAATCTCAAAAGCATTATTTAATTGCTAATACATTATTTTATTTTTTTGTGTATTAATTTTTTGTTTTTGTAAATAGGACAATCAGCACTTTTTGTGCCATGGTCTACTCTAATATTTACTAACAGCAGGCACCTACAGTATACTAAGACGCTATATGATTGTAGCCAAAACACTTATCAAACTAATCAACTAATATACTTTATATCTATTCCACTCGATATTAAGTTTACCTTCTTCTATAATTTTCTTAAATAAATTTCCATCTACCTCAATTATTGCATTAAAGAAATTATTATTTTTTTTGATTGATATACATTGTGACATTTTATTGTTCTAATTTCAAAATTATTTTGCGCTCTAATAGCTTTTTCAACTTCCGTGACACTCAGTTTTTCATTTATACTGCCAAGATTTTCGGATTATTCTTTTTTGGAATTTTTATTTCATAATTTTCACCACACTTTTTTTCTAATTCTTTTTTAATTTTTTTAGCTGATACTTTGATAACACAATTAATCGAAATTGCACCATTATTTCTTAATTCCTGTATGTTATCTACTTTTACCGACAGATCAGAAGGATTAAATTGGTTTTTTACTTCATTAATTGTCTTAGCACTGCCTTGTGCCTCTTTAGGCTTAAAACGTGTTTCAACCTTCGTCGTGATAACACCGGTTTCGGTGAAATTTTTTAAAAATTGTTTTTTTTTCAAAATTCTATTGCTAACTTTTTTTTTCTTATTTTTAAACTTAAATTAAGTTCTAAAAATTTTCTTTAATTTTCTAACTTATCTAAACTTAAATTTATTTGTGGTGGTTCTAATAATTAGTTTTTTTTTTGTTTTTTTTTTTGTGTGAATTTGACTTCATTGCCGCATTTTCAATTTTACGTACACTAAATTCTTTTGTTTTTATTTTTATTATTATAATTTTTTCTTTTATTTTTCCTATCTTTTATTAATTAATTAATAATTTATTTTTTTTAGTTCATTTTTATATAAAATTATTCAAATATTTATAAATTTTCACGTCACGCGCCGGTTTGTTTTGTTTACATTAAACTAAATTAAAATAATAATTTTTTTTTTTTGGAAGTAATACTTCTTTTAATCTTCTTTTAGTGGTAAACAAAACAAAATATTCATCTCTCTCCTTCCCGTTGATAGATGTTTTATTTTTAATTAGATGTAATTGTGTATTTGTTTTATTTTGATTGACGTAGTTAGACGTAGTTATAAACCATTTTCTCACTCGAAATAAGACTTTTAAATTTAAAATTTTTTTGTAAATTTTATATTCTTTTTTTCAAAAGGTGTTGTCGATAGGTTGATAAAATCGTACATAAATAAGGATTTTTTTTTTTTTGTTTTTTTTTCTTTCTAATTGCAAACAAAATTATCAACTTTAACCTTAATTTTTGTAATAATCGCGGTTTGCAAACGAACTTCCATGCCGTTGAAGGTCATCTTAATTCAATTAAACCGGCAATCCTTGCTCTATGTGAAACGCAAGTTAGTAGTCACAATGTTAACTTCGATATTAACGGCTACTTACTCATTTCACACTTCGTTCTCAAAAGAAGCATCGCCATCTACATAAAAAAAGACATTGCTTTTAACACTCTTTACAAATATAATTTTGTTTAATTCGCTCATCATATAATTTTTCATAATTTTAATATTATTTTCTAATTCATTTACCTTTTCTAAAACTAATTCATTTACTTTTGATAGTTAGGTTCACTCAAATTTCGAATCAATTTTGACATCTCACTCAATTTATAAAACAATGTAACTCAATTTATAAAACAATGTAACTCAGTTGTTGTGAATTTTGAGCATTTCGTATGTTCATCATTAGCACATCCAAATGCACATAATAAAAAACTCTTAGATGTTTTAATTGGCCTTTTAAAGTTTTTCTCACTACAATTTATACTAATTTTTCCTTTTTGTTTATTTTTTGTAATGTTACAGTTCATAATAATTCAACATTTTTTTTAAATACTTCAACTATTTATTTATATTCTATTCAATGAGAGTATTAAATTTTTAATATAATCAAATACAATTTTAACTCACTAATATTTTATTTAATTTAAAACAAGTAAGGAAACAGTCATTCGTAAGGAAAAAGTGCAACCGACTTAGAAATACCCTACACCTATTTGGTTCAAATTTAATGGGAAGTCCATAAGTCATTTTAAAATCATAAAAGCTTTTATTAGTTTGATCGTAAGACATGGCTAACCAAATTATTTTTATAATACTAAAAACATTTGGTAATTATTTTATCAATTCAAAAATATTAAATATGCTTACTAACTTATCTATTTAAAATATTAAACAACAAATTGAGATAAATGGATTCGTAAAATGCAATTACAAAATTACATATTTAAAACTATATCCAATTCAATAAAATTTTACACACATGCAGCAATTACTCAGGATTTTAAGCTGTAGTGCATTTACTGGTGAATGATTAAGTACCCTTGATTAATTATTTCAATTTTAAATAAATTTTAAATTTACTGGCATAATTAACTTATTTTTCAATTTTTTATATAATTGAACTCAAAATTATTCGAACGAAATATTAATTTGTAATTATATAAATATAAAAGTTTATATAATTTCGTGGTTTTTAATGTTAGTTAAAACCATTATTGCTTTCATTAGCTTGTTAACACAAAATTTAATAATCGTAATATGCAATAAATGTATTTCTAAAGCACAATGATAAATTTAGAACTGTTCATATAATTAATTTTAACAAAATTAATTATAATAATTAAAAATAAGTTTTACAAATTAAGTATCGTACACAATTTCTTAATTATATATTACCTATGGTAATAATCCAATAAAATATAGATATGATTATAATAAAAATTAAAAAAAAATTTTTAGTTTTTAATTTATAAAGTACAATACACATAATATGTTTACTATTAAACACTTACTCTTTTAAAAATATAAAAGTGTTAAATAGGAACAGAAATAGAAATAGTATATATATCAAATTTATTTTTTTTAATTTATTAATTTCGAATATATTATGCTTTAAGGTCTTGGGAGTAGTGGGGGTATATAAATTTCATCAAAATAGCGTAATTAGTTTCTGAGTTTTGGTTTTTAAAGATATACTTTTGTTAGCTTTTGAACTTTTCAAAGGTTCCAGAACCCGAAACCATGGTACGATTTCGCCCATATGCAGTGCCAGTCATACTTTCAAAACTAATTAACCCTTGTACACAATTGGAACATTCTATATTAATTTTAAGTTACTATTTTTGTTAATTTCGATGACAAGCCTTGTAACCTTTAGAGGTCTAAGAAAATTACCTGAACTACCACTCCAATTGATCATACATTAAGGGAACACGTAGGAAATCGTAAAGAACAACCTTGTGCCAAATTTGAAACTTCTAAATTTTTTTGAAGTTACTATCTCTATTATTTTCGAAAATATGCTTTAAGGTCTTCGAAACTATGTGGATGGCCTCCAACCCACTATTTCAATTGGTTCCAATTTTCGAGGACGCTATGGGAAAAGAAAGGGACACCCTGATACCAAATTTGGGGGTTCTAACTTCTTTGAATTCGGAATCATACTCGTTTGGCCTAAATTCGATGAAAAAATTACAGGATCCGAACCCATGGTCGGATTTCGCCTATACGCAGTCCGTGCCGTTCTTTCAATACTCTTGATCCCTTGTACACAATTGGAACGTTCTATCTTAATTTTAAGCTGTTTTTTTTAATAATTGCAATGATATGCTTTAAGGTCTTCAGAACTGTGTAGATGATCCCCGACCTACTACTCCAATTGGTCCTAAATTTTCAGGACTCTAAGGACATAGAAAGAGTTACACTTAAAGCAAATTTGAATGTTTTATCTTCATTGGTTTCGGAATACATATGGTTGCTGATATTTTTTCGTCAGCTGTAGGTAAAAAGGGACAGACGGACGGACGGACAGAGTGAAACTATATAGGCACATTTTTACAAAAATTTTTGAAAATGTTCTAAAAACTGTGTATTGCAAAGCCGTAGAAATGACATAAACCAGATTATAGATTTCGAAAAATGTAAATTTATAAGGATAACATCAATATACCTAAAGCAGAATCTGCTTTGAAGTATAGAAGTTTAAAAAATTTTGCTATAAAGTTATTTAACAAATTGCCAAATGGCATTAAAATCTGGAAAAGTGCAAAAAAATTCGCAAGGTTGTTGAGGTAATTTATAACTAGGAACAATTTAACAGAAAATGTGTAACAATAACATATTAAATTAATATGGAAATTTGATAAAACTAATAATAAATGTTTTTTTTATAAATTAATTTCTTTATAAAAAATTTTTAAACAACATGTTTAAATTAAATTGTCTGAAATTAATTGATATGTATGTATGTATATTGGGTAAATATAAAATTAATATGAAAAAATAAATAAATTTAAAAAAAAAAAAAAGAATAAAACAATTAGCCAAACAGTCTCATCAAGTAATAATAAATTATCCCTGTTTTGAAATTAAATTTCAGTAAGTTTGAAATTATAGAAAGTTATAAAATGCTTCAATATCATAATAATTAACGTTTCATAGGTTCTTTTACCCCAGAAAAGTTTGACAAATATCTATCAGATCAAATATCTACACTTGAAAAGAAAAAAACATGCTTCGCTTCCTTAGCACATTGTATGACAACTATTTATAAAAACGAGGAAGATTATAGTTGCCCTTGTCAACTTTTAGATACCCATGCGTACACTATTATGTATTAAATAAATAAGTATTGCATATATTGCAATTGAACTGTTTGACAGAAAATTCAAAATATTTGTTTTTTATATTTAATTAAAAAAAAAAAATTAATAAAAACAAGTAAAGAAACAGTCAGTCGGTGCAACTGACTTAGAAATACCCTACACCCATTTGGTTCAAATTTAATGGGAAGTTAATAAGACATTTTAAAACGATAAAAGATTTTATTAGTTTGTTCTTAAGACATGGCTAACCAATTAACTTTATAGTACTAAAAAACATTTTCTAATTACTTTATCTATTCAAAAATATTCCAAATTCTTACTAATTTATCTATTTAAAAATATTAAAAAACAGAAAAACTTGAAATAAATGAAAATATATTATTTATTTCGATTCAATTACAAAAGTTAAAAAATTTGAATTATTAAATTTTGTGATAAAAAGCTAATCAAAGCATAATATATTTAATAATTCAAATTTTTCAATTCGATCAAAAGCTTCTATAATCCGAACTCATTAACCAAACTCGACCAGAACCAATTCTCATTATACTTTCAATACTAGTAACCTACAGTTTAAATTTCTTCAAAATAGCGGCATCATTTTTTGAGTTATGCTATTTTTAAGATATATGTTAATTACCCCTTGAACTTTTCAAAGGTTCCAGAATCCGAAACCATGGTACGATTTCGCCCATATGCAGTCCGCGCTGTATTTTAAATACAAGTGAACCCTTGTACACAATTGGAACGTTCTATCTTAATTTTAAGTTACTATTTTAAAAAATTTCGATTATAAGCTTTTAAACCTTGGTAAGGTCTAAGAGGAGTACTGAGCCACCACTCCAATTGATCCCAATTTAGGGGGGCACACAAATAGTAAAGAACATCTTTGTGCCAAATTTAAAGCTTCTACATTTGTTTCAAGTTGCTATCTTTATTAATTTTATAGATATGCTTTAAGATCTTCGGAAATGTGATGAAAGACCCACTACTCCAAAAATCAAGTACTAAAATCAAGAACACTAAAGGAATAGAAATGGACACCTTGATACCAAATTTGGAGGTTCTATCTTCATTGGTTTCGGAATTATGCCCGTTTGGCCTAAATTCGATCAAAAAGTTCTAGGTTCCGAACCCATGGTCGAATCTCCCAGTATACCTACATGACCCTTACCGACCCAATATACCTACTTTATTCTTTATTCTTAATGAAACAAAATGAAGACTATCATAAAAATTTTTATTTACAGCAAGTAGTAAATCTGTTAATGCAAAAAGTAGTAGAAAGCGTAAAAGGCATTCCGAATTGTGTACAAAGGTTAACTATATATTTAATAATTCAAATTTTTCAAAATTGCAATTATTTTAAATTGTTAGTTTATGTACCTATTAGAAAAGCTTATAAACGCAAAATATGCTATAAATATATTTCTAAAGTACAATTACAATTTTAGAACTTTTCATATAATTCATTTAAATACAAAAATAAATTTTACATAAATGCAACAAGTAGCTTTGAATATAGCTTAAGTATTGTACACAATGTCTTAATTATATATCACCTTTGGTAATAATTCAATAAAATATATGATATGATTAACATTAAAAAAAAGGAATTTAACCGTTTATTGAAAAAATATTTTGTTGTTAATTTATAAAATATTATACAAAATATGTTTTATGGTAAAATTCTTAGCCTTTCAAAAATATAAAAGTGTTAAATATAAACGGAAATAAGAAAGAACCCTCGTGTATCAAATTTAAAGTTTCTATCTTCTTGAATTTCGAATATAAGCTTTTCAGTTTTGGGATTTCTTAGGAGGCATCTAAACCAACACTACAGTTAAGTCTAAATTTCGGGGACACATAAGAAATAGGAAATATATTCTTTGGCTTCGAAATTATAGTTTGGCCTTAGATCGATCAAAGCTTCTAGAATCCGAACTCATTATCCGAACTCGACCAGAACCAATTCCCATGGTACTTTCATTATTAGTAACCTAGAATTTAAATTTCATCAAAATAGGGGCAGTTTTAATTTCATCAAAATAGGGGCATTATTTTTTGAGTTATACTGCTTTGAAGATATATGTTCTTAGCCTTTGACCTTTTAAAGATTCCAGAATCCGAAACCATGGTACGATTTCGCCCATATGCAATCCCCGTCATACTTTCAATACTAGTTAACAATTGTACATTAGAAATATATGTACAATTGTTATCTTAATTTTAAGTTAATATTTTTATTAATTTCGATGATGCTTTTAAACCTTGGGGGGTGTAAGAGGGGTACTGAACCACTCTGATTGATCCAAAATTAGGGGAACGCGCAGGAAATAGTAAAGAGCACCCATGTACCAAATTTGAAACGTCTAAATTTGTTTGAAGTTACTATCTTTATTAATTTCGAAAATATGCTTTAAGGTCTTTGAAACTGTGTGGCTAATCCCCAACCCACTACTCCAATTGGTGCCAAATTTCAAGGACACTAAGGAAATAGAAAGAGACACGCTGATACCAAGTTTGGAGGTTCTATCTTCATTGGTTCCGAACCCGTTGTACATTATCCACAGTATGCAATCACCGCCGTAGTTTCATAACCAGTACCCTACAACACAAATTTTATGAAGAAAGCGTCATTAGTTGTTGAGTTATCGTGATTTATTATATATGTTCGTTAGCCCTTAGACTGGTTAAAAGGTCCAGAATCCGAACCCTTGAGGTGATTTCGCCCATATGCAGTCCGCGCTGTACTTTACATACCGGTTAACCCTTGTACACAAGTGGAATGTTATATATTAAATTTAAGTTGCTATTCTTAGTAATTTCATTTATAAGCTTTTAAACCTTGGGTGGTCTAAGAGGGGTACTGAACCACCACTCCAATCGATCCCAAATTAGGGGGACACACAAGAAATAGTAAAGAACACCCTTGTGCCAAATTTAAAGCTTCTACATTTTTTCAAGCTGCTATCTTTATTAATTTTAAAGATATTCTTCAAGGTCTTCAGAAATGTATGGCGGGTCCCCGACTCCATTATATATTGAGTTATAACTCAAAAAATGGAGATAGCTCCATTATTTTTTGAGTTATCGTGCCTACGGACGGACATGGCTATATCGACGAAGGAGGTCACGCTGATCACAAATATATATACTTTTCCATATCTAGCTCGCTTCCTTTAGGTGGTTACAAACACCATACCAAAGTTAATATGCCCCTTTATCTATTCTATAGGTGTAGGGTATAAAAATATGAATTAAAAAAAAAAGTTGAATTTAAAAAAAAATATGCTCTGAAAAAATATGCTTCAAATATGCTCTTTGAAAAGTGTCAAATAAAAGACCGACGTCCTAACCGCTAAGCCATCGATTTTTGTTTATCTTAATTTTTTTTTTGAAAATTATTACATTTGCAATGGTATCAATTGTATTGTTTTGAAAAATTGTTTTGAATTTTGTTATAAAAATATTAAAAAAAAATGAATAATTTATAATATAAATGAGAGTTTTCTGTTTTGTTTTCTCATACGTAAAATAAATACAGATTTAGTTTTCATTAAAAAGAGAATAGATAAAAAAAGAAAATTAAAAACAAAAAAAATATTTTGCCCCAGTCTGGATTCGAGCCGAGACGTTTTCACTACTAGTCGCATGTCCTAACCACTAAACCATGAAGCGATTAGTAATTTAATTACATTTTGTTTGTTTTTATATTTGGTATTTAGTTATTAATTTTGAAAATATTCATATAATTTAAAAAAATTTGTATGGGAACTACCCGAAGCCTTTGTCAGATTTTAACCTAAAACAATAGTGAACGTACAAATTGTCTAAAAACTACTTTGTTAAATTTTCGGAACTGTAGCTCTTATAATTTTTGAGTTATCGTGCTGACGGATGGACACACATAGCTAGATCGATTCACTTTTCGATTGCTGATCGATACGTAACCTTGACACTATATCTAGCTCGTCTATTTCGATGCGAAACAAACGGAGGAGAAATTTTAATATAACCGATGTGCATATATGTATGCACGGGTATAACGAGGAAGATAATAGTTGCCCTTGTCAATTTTTAGATATCCGTGCATACCAACTATGATGTATACAATAAAATAAACCGTTATTTATTTCCCTTAAGATATATAATAGCTTATAATATAATATAATATTACAAAAAAAATTTAAAAAAGTAAAATAATAAAAAAAAATTTAACTCATCATCCCATCATTTTAGCTTAAAACTAAAAAAAAAAATCATAAAAAAAAACAAAAACCAAAAAAAAAATCATACAAAAAAAAAAAAAACCAAAATTCGCCAACCTTAAAAGTTGGTCCGAGTGATGTCCAATTTTGCCAAGTAGCTTGCCCTATTACTTTACCTGCCCAATTTAAATTTTAACCTCGTAGCTTCACTAGATTCAAAGTTATTGAATTGAAAACTTTGTATGGCAGCTGCCCGAAAATGGGGACGTAACATTTTGAACTTCATATAAGTGCTTCACTCATTACATAACTAACCGTCTGTAATTTTCATCAGTTAGTTTTGAAGAATTTCATATTGGTGCAAAGAAGTTGTATGGCAGCCTCCCGAAAATGGGGCCGTAACATTTTGAAACTTCATATAAGTGCTCGATTCATTATATAACTAACCGTGTGTAATTTTCATCCTCGTAGCATAATTAGTTTTCCCATGTACCAAATTTGAAACTTCTAAATTTGTTTGAAGTTACTATCTTAATTAATTTTGAACATATTCTTTAAGGTCTTCGGAACTGTGTGCCTGGTCCTCAACCCACTACTCCAATTGGTCCCAAATTTCAATGACACTAAGGAAATAGAAAGAGACACTCTGATACCAAATTTGGAGGTTCTATCTTCATTGGTTTCGAAATTATGCTCGTTTGGCCTAAATTCGATCAAAAAGTTCCAAGTTCTGAACCCATTGTACATTACCCACCGTACGCAATCACCGCCGTAGTTTCATTACCAGTACCCGACAACACAAATTTTATGAAGACAGCGTCATTAGTTGTTGATTTATCGTGATTTTTTGTATATGTTCGTTAGCCCTCAGACCGATTAAAAGGTCCAGAATCCGAACACATGGGCCGATTTCGCCCACTTGCAATCCCCGCCGTACTTTCAGTCCTAGTAACCTACAGTTAAAATTTCATCAAGATAGCTCCATTATTTTTTGAGTTATCGTTCCTACGGATGGACTGACAGACGGACGGACGAACATGGCTATACCGACTCAGGGGGTCACGCTGATCACAAATATGTATACTTTTAGATATCTAGCTCGCTTTCTTTAGGTGGTTACAAACACCATACCAAATTTAATATACCCCTTTACCTATTCTATAGGTGTAGGGTATAATAATATATGTGCATTTCGATAATGAAGTTACTATATAACATTTAGTTTCTCCATTTCTTCACAGATATTTTCAGAAACAAAAACCCCAAAGCTAATATTTTTGTTTATTTCTGCGACATGTAACGTGTACGTGTGTGGTACACCAAAATTATATGTTTTTTTAAGTGATAACTGTGAAACTGTTAGACTAATAAGTCTATATCACAGATACAAGCTGGAACAGAGTAATATTCTTAGAATTCATCTTAGTTAATTGCACTTACAATTTAAATATTAGATAACACAATTATATAAAATATAACGTTATTTTGTAATTAATATTAAATTTATAATTAATATTGACTATTATTTCATAGCGGATTCTCAAAGGACTTTGATCCATGTATTGATGAAATAGTATCAGCCACACTAAATATATATCGCAGTGCTAAAATTACACTGCTACCAACGCCATCGAAATCCCATTATTTGTTCAACTTAAGGGATTTCTCAAAAGTCATACAAGGTGTTCTTTTATCTGTCCCTGAAGCAACAGAAGATTTAAATTCAATGAGACGATTATGGGTTCATGAAATTCTTCGAGTTTATTCTGACAGATTGGTTGATGAATTTGATCGAAATTGGCTTTTTAATGCTATTAAAGAGCAAATTGTTTCTAATATGAATATACAACCAGAAATTTTGTTTCAAAGGTTTCTTAATGGAAAAACAGAATTGCAAGAAGAAGATTTACGTTCATTGATATTTTGCGATTTCACTAATCCGAAAGCAGATACTAGAAATTACGTTGAAGTTCAAGATTTAGATGAATTACGGAATGTAGTTGAAGCATACCTGGTTGAGTTCAATAATATGTCAAAAAAACCAATGAATCTTGTTCTGTTTAGATTTGCGATTGAGCATTTGTCAAAAATTAGTCGCGTAATTAAACAACCTAGAAGTCATTCTTTATTGATAGGTGTTGGTGGATCGGGTAGACAAAGTTTAACTAGACTTTCTGCTCATATATGTGATTACGAATTATTTCAAATTGAACTTGGACAGCAATATGGAACGAATGAATGGCAAGAAGATATTAAAAATATTTTACTTAAAATATGTTCTTCAGATATGCATGGGGTTTTCCTTTTTTCCGATGTTCAAGTAAGTATTATTTACATCATTTGAAAAGTATATTTTTTACGTAGATTCATACAAATTATCTAAATTAATGAAACATTCAAATAGTGGACAAATAAAAAAAAATTATCTTAACATACTGTTATTATGTGAATCTATTATTATGTCCTGAAGGTAAGTTATATGTATGAAAAAACTACATATTGATATCACATATATTTATACTATATACACAGAAGGTTGACAAAAGCAGCTGGACGAATCAATTGCACGAACCATTAATTGAACACATCTTAAATTTCAAAAAACATTAATGATTTTCAGTTTTACTTATACTTCAGTTTTATACCTAAATACAAGTTTTTTTATGTAAACAAAACGACTACAAGGGAAACTATTAAGCACTGCCTCATAAAAAATTTAAAGTATTTATCTTTATCAACAATCTATCACTGTTTTATTAATTTATCTATTTAAAAATATGAACAAATAAAAAAAGAGGTATATTTATGTGATTTTTTAGTACCTTTGATTAATTATTTAAGTTTTCAATAATTTTTAAATTTGTTCCTTTAATTTAAAAATTCATAATTCAATTTTTAATATTTTAATTCTTTTAATTTGAAAAATTTTGGTCTGATTTAATTTTTAGATTTATAGAAAAATAACCTAATCCAGATTACAAGAATGGAAAAGATTAATTTTATATTGAAATATTGGAATTAGAATTGGTTAATTCTCATCTTTTATCGTCAGTGATAAATAAGTATTACAACCATAATTCTCGTATTATCTGTGGCACTAATTTTCATTAAAACTCAAATTTAATCAAAAGAAACATTAATTTGTCATAATATAAGTGAACAGTCAACAATATTAAAATTATTCAACTTTAAGAAATCAAATACGTTAACCTTTTATTAACTAACAAAAAATTAAATGAAATTTAAACCATTAAATAAAGTTTAATGCTCTAATCAAATATGTAAATGTAATCACCTTTTAATCATTGCAACAATATTAAATCCATTCATCGCATTATCATTATTATGTTAATAGTAATGCAATAACACGTAATGTATTGGTTATAATTTTTAATAAAAAAAATGTAAAAATTGTTGTGTTATCAATAATTCAACCTACATTAAATCTATAAAAACTTCTTCACTTAAAAAAGTTCTTTAAAATAAAATTTAGAGTGAAATTAAACACTTGGTTTTTTATTTTAATTAACTTATATAGAGACGAGGAAGAGTATAGTAGAGTAGACTGTGTCAACTCTGGGATACCCGTATGACCGTAACATATACATTATATCATCCGGTTAATTACTTTTGGCTTTATTAAGTGTAGTGGAATACTCAATTAAAATAAAGAGTTGTATGGCAGCTACTCGAACCGTCTGTCGTAGACCAACCAAATTTTGCAGAAACTTTGGCCATTACACTAAACAATTTTTGGCAAAAATTCAGACACCCAGCTTCATTAGGTGGAGAGTATTGCTCATATAAAATAAGGAGTTGTATGGCAGCTACTCGAACCCTCTGCAGCAGACCAACCAAATTTTGCAGAAACTTTGGCCATTACACCAAACAATTGTTGGCAAAAATTTAGACACCCAGCTTCATTAGGTGGAGAGTAATGCTCATATAAAATAACAAGTTGTATGGCAGCTACTCGAACCCACTCCACTAGACCAACCAAATTTTGCAGAAACTTTGGCCATAAAACTAAACTACTTTTGGCTAAATTTCAGACACGCAGCTGTAATAGGTACAGAGAAATGCTCATATAAAAAAAGAAGTTGTATGGCAGCTACCCGAACCCATGGACCAAAATGGCTGGATTTAAATAGCGATGATGGCTATTGCAAAAAAACGAATTTGCGAAAATTTCAAGATCCTAGCTCCTTTAGTTTTTGAGTTATCGTGCGGACGGACAGACGGACGGACAAACGGACGGACGGACGGACGGACATACATAGCTAAATCGATTTATTTTTTGATTCTGATCCGATCCATACACTTGAGTCTATATCTACCCCGCCTCCTTCTCTGCGTCACAAACGTAATGGCAAATTTATTATACCCTTTGACTATATAGTCATACGGGTATAAACATTAATACTTTTATTAGCTTTTTGTCATAATTTAGTAGTTAAAATTTTTAAAATTAAAAATAATTTGAATTCGTAGTATATGTACCTATAAGAAAGACTTATAAATGCAAAACATGTAATAAATTTATTTGTAAAATACAATGAAAAATTTAGTACTTTTTTTTATAGTTGTACAATATACACACAGCGAGTACCTTTATTAGGCAGCGAACACAACACAATTATATAATTATACATATATTATAATTATGATTGTAATACTTATGGATAAGAGGAGCGCTCAACATTCTTATCATAAATATAAAAGATGAGGCTTCACCTTCTATCTGGCAATCTATTTTACGTTTATATTGAAATCGATGTTATAGAAATATCTATTTACGAGTATTTTAAATATCCATTCAATAAAATATATCAAGCAATTCTTATAAATATTCAAGTTTTATTTTGAAAACAAAATAAAAATAATTATATTTTGTTTTTGAAATATAATTCCATTATATTTATACCCGTGCATACATATATGAACATAGGGTATATTAAAATTACTCCTCCGTTTGTAACGCATCGAAATATAAGAGCTAGATATAGTGTCAAGGGTACGTATCGAATCAGCATCGAAAAGTGAATCGATCTAGCTATGTGTGTCCGTCCGTCCGTCCGTCCGTCCGTCCGTCCGTCCGTCCGTCAGCACGATAACTCAAAAACTATAAGAGCTAGAGTTCTGAAACTTTCACAAAGTAATTTTTAGACAATTTGTAGGTTCCCTATTGTTTTTGGTTAAAATCGGACCAAGGCTTCGAGGAGCTGCCATACAACTTTTTTGCACCAATATGAATTTCTTCAAAACTAATTATACTACGGGGATGAAAATTACACACGGTTAGTTTTATAATGACTCCGGCACTTATATGAAGTTTCAAAATGTTAGGGCCCCATTTTCGGGGGGCTGCCATACAACTTCTTTGCACCAATATGAATTTCTTCAAAACTAATTATACTACGCAGATGAAAATTACACACGGTTAGTTATATAATGAATCGTACACTTATATGAAGTTTCAAAATGTTAGGGCCCCATTTTCAGGGGGCTGCCATACAACTTCTTTGCACCAGTATGAATTTCTTCAAAACTAATTATACTACGAGGCTGAAAATTACACACGGTTAATTATATAATGAATCGAGCACTTATATGAAGTTTCAAATTGTTAGGGCCCCATTTTCGGGGGGCTGCCATACAACTTCTTTGCACCAATATGAATTTCTTCAAAACTAATTATACTACGAGGCTGAAAATGACACACGGTTAGTAATATAATGAATCGAGCACTTATATGAAGTTTCAAAATGTTAGGGCCCCATTTTCGGGGGGCTGCCATACAACTTCTTTGCACCAATATTTATTTATTTATTTGAAACCAAAACAAGGTTTTTACAAAAAATATGAATTTCTACAAAACTAATTATACTACGACGATAAAAATTACACACAGTTATTTATATAATGAATCGAGCACTTATATGATGTTTCAAAATGTTTCGGCCCCATTTTGGGGGGCTGCCATACAAAGTTTTCGATTCAATAACTGTGAATCTAATGAAGCTATAAGGTTAAAATTAAAATTGGGCAGGTAAAGTAATAGGGCAAGTTAGTTGGCAAAGTTGAACATCACTCGGACCATCGGAATTTTAGGGTGGGCCATTTTTTTTTTTTGTTTTTTTTTTTTTTTTTTTTTTTTAAGCTAAAGTTATGGGACAATGAATGAAAATTTTGTTTTTTGTTAATTTTTATTTTTTTTTTTTTTTACGTCTAAATTATGGAGTAATGAGTATAAGGGAAGTAAATTACGGTTATTTTATACACCATAGTGGGTATGCACGGGTATCTAAAAGTTGACAAGGGCAACTATAATCTTCCTCGTTTTATCTTAATAAAACTTTTAGAAAATAATTCAAATATATATTTGATTAAATAATTCTCTCTTGTAGTACCAAATTTCAGGTTATTCATTTCAAAGATAGTCTTGTTAGATCTTTGGAAGAGTGTGGGAGGGAGCTGAACCAGCACTCCAATTATTCCGCGATGTAAGGAACGTTTTCCATTATGATTCCATTTTTCCAAAACTGAACCCTCTTGTTTCAAATTTTTATTAATTTTGAAAATATGCTTATTAGATCCAAGTGATTCTATACTTCAACATATGGAAAATACGAAAAAAACCGATCTCGACCATATAAAATCGCCGCCGCACTTTCATTTCTAGTAACCTACAGTATAAATTTCATCAAAACAGCTCCTTTAGTTTCTGAGTTTTCATGTCTACGGATGGACGGTACTACTTTGCTGATCACAAAGTTCTGATCACAAATATATATACTTTTTTATATCCAGCCTGCACCTTTTCGGTGGTAACAAACACCATACCAAAGTTAATATTAACTACCTTTTTAATCTACTATATAAGTGTTAACAAGTAACAACAATAATTCGGTGCAACTTTCTTAATACCCTACAGCAGATAAATAAATTTGGCGGTTACATCAATCCCAACTAATCTCAATTTTTAGGAATATTAAGCAAACAGCACAAAACTGCCTTTTACTTAATTTCAATTTGTTTAAACTCATTAATTGTGAATTTATAGTGGTAAGATCTAAGGAAGTGTGTGGCTGTAATCCAACCCCTACCTTCATTGCTCTCAAATTTCAGAAAAATAAAGAAAACAGAACATTGAACATTGTCGTTCCAATTTTCCAGTTTATATCCTTATTAATTTTGAAGATGATTGATCTTTTAATAAAAACAAAATTGAAAAATCAGAAAATATGCAAAAAATTACTCAGAAATCGTTTTAAAAGAAAAAAATAATATGAAATTAAATTTATTTATTAGTTTATGAATTTGTTCATTTCATCATTTCAGTTTTAAAAATCACAGATGATTTTCTGGAAATTTTAAATAAATAGTAAAACAATTTGTAAATAAAACTTTAGAAGACTATTCTTCACATTAACATTTGTGCCGTAAGTTTTAATTATTTTCAGTGAAAATCTGAAATTAGGGCGAAAATCCAATGTACGCTTTGATGCATTGCTTGCTTTGCTAAATCAAATAAACCAAGCAGTGTAATCAAAGTAATTTCAAAGTTTCCCTCATATCTCCCTCATCTCGCTCTCAATTATCCCTCATCTCCTAACCTCTTCCTCATCCCTGCATTTTTCCCTCATAATCTTTTAATTACTTTTCTATTTAAAAAAAGTTAAAAATGGAAAAAAATGGTGTAGAAGTCAGAAAAGTGGCTTCGGATGTACAATACCTGAGTTCAATAGAAGCCAAACAAAATAAATTTTTCTTAAACTTAATTAGGTATATTAAAAAATTTCCAAATAAAAATTATAATTTGCATTTGATAATGCAAAACTAAATTCAAAAAACAACATTTATTTAGTATAATTTTATGTACATATAAATAGATATATTATTTAGCATGTTGAGTAGGTACTTTAAAGAATGTTAGCAACAAATATTTCGATTTGAATATAAACAAAGGATATGATATAGAATGTATAGCAACATGTTTTAAAAATATATATACAAAACATTAATTGATGGTGAAATAGATCATTATTGAAACAAAAAAAACATATAAAAAAAATTAAAATCTTTTATTAATTTATTTAATTTAAGCAAGTACGCACTTAAATAAAAAATATATTAAAGGAAATTAGATAAAAATCATACCAAGAAGGTATTTGAACTAACGACCCCAACATTTTATAAAATACGAAACATACAAAAAGTAGACTACCTAACTTATTCATCAAGTTTTTATCATTATTGAGTCATTAATTTATTTTTTGTGTATCTATTACTAGAATCGAAGTATAATCTGCGTTATACAAAATGTAACGGTTACAATTTTATTTAACATACTTTTATGTATATAATAAAATTAGAAATAGTTTTGAATTAGAAAAAGTTCTTCTTTCAATTGACCTAGCCAACAGCTAGTAATATAATAAAAGAAAAATTTTAGTGAAATATAATCTAAGTATTTTTGAAAAAAAAATTAAAGTTAAATAATATAATTAATTACTTAAAGTTTGGAATAAAATAAATAAGATAAAAACAAGTTAAAAGTTATTTGTAAAAATATAAGTTGAGTTGATGGTCGAATACATCCAAAGATGTTGAATAATAAAAAAAAAACTCGGGGAAAATCGCTCCCTCTAGACATGAATGTATCAACTAATATTGAAAACAAGTAAGAAAACAGACAGTCGGTGCAACTGACCCAGAAATACCCTACACCTATTTGGTTCAAATTTAATGGGAAGTTCATAAGTCATTTTAAAACCATAAAAGATTTTATTAGGTCTCCGATCCACTACTTCAATTCGGCCCAAATCACAAGGACACTAAGGAAATCGAAAACGACACCCTGATACCAAATTTGGAGGTTCTATCTTTATTGGTTTCAGAATTATATGCTAGTTTGGCCTAAATTCGATTAAAAAGTTCTAAGTTCCGAACACATGGTCCAATCTCGACCGTACGCAATCCCCGCCGTAGTTTCATTACTAGTAACCTACAGCTAAAATTTCATGAAGATAGCGTCATTAGTTGTTGAGTTATCGTAATTTTTTGTATATGTTCATTAGCCCTTGAACCGATTAAAAGGTTCAGAATATGAACCCATGGGCCCATTTGCATCCCGCCGTACTTTAAGTCCTAGTAACCTACAGTTATAATATAATCTGACCAATGGCGTAGTGGTAAAGACGCCGCCTTTCATGTGGAAGTTCTCGGGTTCAAACCCCGGTCAAATCATATCTAATAAAAAAATATCGTAAAATTGTATAATTATATCGTAATATAAAATAAGATATTAATAAAAATATATAAACAGATCTTGTGTAAGATTGTAGATGGCGCATAAAGTTAACATTTGTGCATTCTTATTTCATAACCTTATACAATAGCTACAGCCAAGTAATCAACGCCTTAGTGAATATTATGATTAAAGAAACTGAAGCCTAGTTTAAAATAAACTTGGTGAATGCCCTATATTCCTTAAAGGCGTGGAAAAGGAATAAAAAAAAAAAAAACCTACAGTTAAAATTTCATCAAGATAGCTCCATTATTTACGGACGGACGAACATGGCTGTATCGACTGAGGAGGTCATGATCACAAATATATATAGTTTTCCATATCTAGCTCGCCTCCTTTAGATGGTTACAAACACCATTCCAAAGTTAATATACCCCTTTACCTATTCTATAGGTGTAGGGTTTGAAAATTCTAATTAAAGTTTAAATTTAGAATTTATAAAATTTAATCAATGTAAATATGTTGAATTTTATTTTTATTGTCAATTTTTAAATTTATTTAAAGCGAGTTTTATTGAAAAACTAGCTGTTGGCCCGTCACAGAATGACGGAATGTCAATTGAAAGAAAAACTTTTTCTAATAAGAATTATTTCTAATTTCATTATATACTTTGTATATCAATACTATTTTTTTAAATAAAGTCGAAACTGTTACATTTTGTAATACGTAGATTATATTTCGATTCTAGTAATTGATACACAAAAAAACATTACTTATATAACTTCTTGTTGTTTCTTAAAAATTTGAAGATGAATAATTAGTTATGTAGTCTACCTTTTGTATGTTTTAAATTTGATAAAATTTCGGGGTCATTAGTTCAAATCCCTTCTTGGTGAATTTTTTTTTTTTTAATTTCAATTAATTTTTTTTTTATTCAATTACGTACTTGTTTAAATTTTAAATTTTTTAAATTTAAATTCGATAAATTTGTTTGTTAAAAGATTTGAAATTTTTTTATAGGTTTATTTTGTTTCAATAATGATCTATTTCTCCATCTATTAACTTTATGTAGACATATTTTTAAAATGTTACTAAGCTCTGTATATTGTTTTATAACCTTTGTTTAGATTCAAATCGAAATACTTGTATGTTGCCAACATTCTACAATGACCTACTCAACATGTTTAATTATGTACCTATTTTTATGGACATAAAATTGAATTATGAATTGAGTTTGGCATTATCAAATGCAAATTAATTTTTTGATTTTTTTTATACCTACCTAATTAAGAAAAAAAAATATTTTTGCTTTGATTACTAAGGCGCAGTTCATTTGGCTTTATTTCAGGGATGAGATGAGGGAGGCTTTGAAACTGCTTTGAAACATTGCTTGCTTCATTTACTTTCCAAAGCAAAAAGCAAGCAACGCAACAAAGCATACATTTGGCCTTCATCATAATTTCAGTTTTTAACTGAAACTAATGAAGGCTTACTACAAAACTGTTCATGTGAAGCATAGTCTTAGTTTTTAATAGCAAAATGATTTACTATTTATTTAAAATTCCCAGAAAATCTTCTGTGATTTTTAAAACTGAAATCAATTTTTTCATAAACTAAAAAAAATTTTTTTTTGTTTATTTTTTTTATTAAAAATTAATAAAATATTTTTTGGCCTGCTTACGATAATTTATGATATTTTATTTTCTAAAATAAAACACATTCAACAAAATATTAATATTTTATTTTTTAATAATTGAACACATCCAACAAAACACATTTAATTGAATGCGTTTGTTACACCTCATTCTAGACAAATATATTAATAATAATGATCAAATTAAAGTTTCAAATTTAGAGTGGTAAAAATTTTATTAAATTTTATTTGAAATAAAAATTAGAGCTGATTTAAATATTTGAAAAGTATCACTATATAATTTATTTTATTTATTAAAGATTTATGATTTTCAAAAAAAAAAAAAATTTAAATTAAATTGATATTGAAGTTTTTTTATTTAATTTTGTTTTTTTCTTCCTTTTATTTTATGTTCATTTGGACACAACAATTATTAAATTAAAGTAAAGTGCACACTTTAAATCACCTGTACACCCAATGCGTGACATATGCTCAATGATGTACTTTTACTTATACTATGTAATTATACTTCATAGATATTAGAAAATGTGTGGTATTTACATAAAAACCATTGCAATGAATCCCTCATTTTAGAAATATAATGGAAACAGGACAGAACGCTCTTGGACCAAGTGTGAAGTTTTTATCTTTGTTTATCGAAGATATGTTATTAAGGTTGGGAGGTGTGTGGTAGGTACGCGAACTATAGATCCAATTCATTTCAAACTTAAGGAACACCCAGAAACATAAATTAGCACTCACGTAACAATTTTAAAAGTTCTGTGTTTATTACTTTCGAATTTATGCTCGTTTCCCCTGAGTTCGATCCGAAGCTTGCAGAATCTGAACTGATTGTCTGCTTTTGTCAATTTATTTCTGCTGTACTTTTATCAATAGTAACCTAAAGTATATCAATTTCATGTAGACAGCGTCATTTTTTTGAAGCTTCTGTTGGGTTCAATGAAAAAAGAGCATATATCCGAAAACACAATAACTCAAAAAGTAATGATGATATATCGGTAAAATTTATACTACACGTGATTATTAACCTCATCATCATAACTTCAAAGATTATTAAGATAGGAGATAGGAACCTAAATTTGGTACAATATAGTTCTGTCCTGTTTGCATAAATACTGTTCGTAAATACTGTAATAAATTAAAGTGAATTCCCCAGTTGAGGCTTAAAAGTTAAAAAATTTCCTATTTTTGAAATCTAGAACATTGAGCGCCTGCAAATAAAGGCCCTGGTGTTAATAGTCTTATCAATGTAAAAATTTTTATGAAAAATTTTTTTATTTCGATAGTCATAAAAAATGGAAATAATCAAAAAAAATGAAAATAAAGCTTCGATAGTCACTTTTAATGAATAAATTTAGATAAAGTAATTAGAAAATGTTGTTATTATTATAAAGTTAATTTGGTTAGCTATGTCTTACGATAAAACTAATAATTTTAACCAAATAGGTGTATGGTATTTCTAAGTCGGTTGCACTGACTGACTGTTTCCTTACTTGTTGAAATATGTTCGTTAGTCCTTGAACTTTTCAAAGATTCCAGGACCCGAAAACATTGTCTGATTTCGACCATTGTCCGATATGCAGTTCCCGCAATACATTCAATGGAAGTTCACCCTTGTACACAATTGGAACATTCTATCTTAATTTACAGTTACTATTTTTTTTTATTTCGATGATAAGCTCTTAAACCTTGTGAGGTTTAAGTGAATGAACAAACACTCCAATTGACCATAAATTAGGGGGGCATGCAGGAAAAGTAAAGAACACCCTTGTGTCAAACTTGAAGCTTCTACATTTGTTTGAAGTTATTATCTTTATTATTTTCGAATATATGCTTTAAGATCTTCGGAACTTTGTAGATAGTACCCGACACACTACTCCAATTGGTTCTATATTGCGAGGACCCTAAGGGATTAGGAAGAGACACACTGACACCAAGTTTGAAAGTTCTGTCTTCATTGCTTTCTGAGTTATGCTTGTTTGGCATAAATTCGGTCAAAAAGTTCTAGGATCCGAACCCATAGTGCGGTCGTGACTGCACGAAATCCCCGCCGTAATCTCGTTACTAATAACTTAAAGCACAAATTTTATGATGTCGCGCTATTCGTTGTTGAGTTAATGCTGATTTTTTTTTTGTGTTCGTTAGCCCTTAAAACGATTAAAAGGTCCAGAATCCGAACCCATGAACCGACTTCGCCCATATGCAATCCCCGCCGTACTTTAAGCCCTAGTAACCTACAGTTTCATCAAGATAGCTCAATTAGTTTTTGAGATATCGTGCCTACGGACGGACGGACGGAAATTGCTACATCAACTAAGGAGGTCACACTGATCACAAATATATATACTTTTCTATATCTAGCTCGCTTCCTTCAGGTGGTTACAAACACCATACCAAAGTTAATATACCCATTTCCTATTTCATAGGTGTAGGGTATAAAAAGAAAAATTCATGTATACAAAAAAATTTTAATTCCAAAACTAGTAAAGATTATAAAAAAGATTAGAAAAAAACAAAAAGACAAAAATTTTAAACCAAAATTAATAAAAAGCTATAAGCAAATAGGTATGATTGAATCAAAAATTATAAAACAAAAAAAAATGTATTCCATCATTCATCAGCTGTAATAATAGTAATGGAAATAGTAGCTAAGGTATAATGTTAAATAAATTATTTAAATTTTTGCTAAATCTTTAGTTGTTTTAAAAAAAACGATACATATTCTTAATGACCTGAGAAATATAGGTATTCATTGAACAAGAACTTACATTAAAAAAATCATGATAACATGTAGTACGAGAATTTGAAGCATTAACAAGAAAACTAGCGAAACTTATACCTTCTAGAATTCTTATAGTTCAAATACCCAGATCGAATGAAAAAAATATTTTTAGTACTTTGAAACAGTAAAGATGGAAGTATATTTAAAGAAAGAAATAACGGGAATTGATGCCCAATCTATTTCTCTTACAAATTTTACGAATACGATTGTCACTCAAATACTGTCTTTTTTCATTCACACATTAATCTAAACTTTTTACACTCTGGTGCATGATAAATAAATTGAAAATGTGAAAATAAAAATTAAACAGCATATTTTTGATTGTGTTACTAATATTAAGCGATGGTCAGCAAACCACTTTCCTAAAAGCTTGAAGTCATGGTTAATGAAGCAATCAAGTTTAGTGGGCTTTATTTGCCATAAAAAAAATCAAAATAATCCGCAATGTTAGTTGGTTGGCCTTGAAATTTTAAAATAAAAATGCTGTTCATATAAATTAAAAACCGTATTGGCCCCAGAACGGAACCTTGTAGTACACCAATAGTACAAAAATTTGTTAATTTCAACAAATTTTGTTATAATTTAAGCAAACCTTAATGATTCAGTTATTTTTATAGTTTTTTGCTTAGAATTTTTATATTATTTTAGAAAGGACCGCAGTTATACCTATAGGGCAGAATGAATACCCGAAGTAAAGCATAAATAAGGTTGCGTAGAGGTTTTGAAATGGTAGAATAGGTTTTTTTAAGAACCATCGTTGTAATTCCATCGGGACCGGCTGATTTGTTTGTATCAAGATTCTTCAAGATTTTCATAACTACTCGCATCCTAAAGTAGATGCCGTCCGAAGGTAGAAAGGAGCAGCAAATTCTGTAATATTTGTTGGTCTTTCAGTTGGCTGTGGCAGTGTTAAGTTGAAGGAAAATTGTTTTATTTATTTATTTTTATTTATTTTATTTTAAAATTTTAAATGACATTTTATATTTTTTAAAAAATAGTGCTAAATGCCATGTATACTTAATTCTATGTAATTCAATATTAATATAGGGGTGATAAATTTAAACAAATTCAAAAAATTTAAAAAAAATTATATTAGAAGAAAAAAAAAAAAAAAATTATTAAATTATAAAAATTAATACAATTAACACAAAAAAAAATTATAAGCAGATAAAAAAAGAAGTTATAAAAAACAACAAAAAATATATATGCTACAAAATATTAAAAAAAAAAAAACAAAATCCAAAATTATTATATATTAATGTGCAATAATAATTATTAAAAGCTGTTAATTAGTAATTAGTAATCAAATCATTATATGAAACAAATCTTCAATCTCACCGACATCCTTATCTAGAAGCCATTGAGAAAGTTTTTTGCTATATAGATTAAAAATTCTTATTTTCCTTATATACAATGGCAATCTGTTGAATAAACGGAAAGCAACAACGTTATTAAAGTTACGGAAAGCAGTTGTTCGAAAACTTGGAACAGACACAAAATACATGTTATTTGTACGCAATGCATAAGTAACAGAAAATCTATTATTCAGATAACCCGATCTAATATAAAAAGTTTTCAACACTTTGTAGCAATACAGATGGCGTATAGACATAATTTTAGCTCTTTAAATAGTGGCGACGTATGATATAGACGAGGTTTTTTGAATTATCGTCGTATGACTTGTTTTTGTAAAACAAGCAGTGGTTGTATTTTATTCCATTGAGTTCCACCCCAGCAAGTAATTCCATATTGAAGCTTGGATTGAAAAATACCATAATAAAAAATTTTCATTACTTTCGAAGAACAGACATTTTGTAAGTAATAAAAACTGCGTAGACTAGAACGAAAATATCGTCTTAAGGCTTCAGTCTGTAAGGACCAATTCATTTTGTTATCAATGATAACACCTAAATACTTGAAATGCTCTACTATTTCACTATCGAAACAATTATTACTACATAATATTGAATTATTAAACAGACAACTTCCACTACAAGTACAATACATTTGTTTTAATTTAAATTTGTTACACTCTGGTGCATGATATTTAAATTGCACTTCATAATTATTTTGGCAAGACAGGTTGAAAAATATGATTTTGATATTATTACTTATTACTAATTTATGACGTGCGAACCAATTTCGCAATAAATTCAAGTCATAGTTAATATCACAATTTAAATTAAGAAGATCATTAGCTTCATACACACAACCTAAATCGTCTGCGAAAGCAGTAAGATTGCCTTTAAATTCTAACTTAAGTAACGAGTTAATATAAATCAAAAATAATAAAGGTCCTAATACAGAACCTTGGGGTACTTCTTGTCTAATATATTTAGCGATTGACAGTTTTTCCCCAATTTTAACTTCTATACATCTTGACTCTAAGTAGCTCGAAAACTAATCTAGCATAAAACCTCTAAATCCAATATTTTCGATTTTACGAAGCAAAATCTTATGGTTAACCATATCGAATGCTTTTGTAATATCAACAAATAGTCCTGAAGTGTATTTCCTCTTATCTAAGTTAGTATAAATTTCTGAACATAGTTACAATAAAGCGTCTTTGGTAGACAATTTATTCCTAAATCCAAATTGCGCAGAACTGAAAAAATTTGCCATATTTAAAAAACTTATTATTTTATTTTTCATAATTTTTTCAAAAACTTTTGCTACCGAAGGAAGTAGTGATATTGGCCTGTAGTTGTTCATATCTTTGCTGTTCCCTTTTTTAAAAAGTGGGATAACGACAGAGCGTTTTAATGAATGAGGAAAAGTACAAGAAAGAACACTCTTGTTAAAAATGTATGCAAGAATGTCACAAATCATAAATTTAACTTTTTTTAAAATTATATTAGAAAGACCATCATTACCACACGAATGCGAATTTTTTAGTGAATTAATCGCCTTAACTACATCCAAGGAAGATATTGGTTCGAAACCATAGCTATTTCTAGTATTAGTTTCTTCCTGAAAACTTAAGCTATTTTCACAAGTGCACGAGTGTATTTGTGGGAACAAATTGTCAGTCAGATTAGCAAAATATTCACTGAAAAGATTAGCTATTTCAAGATCATCATAAATTTCAAAATTATCTTTTTGCAAAATAATAGATTCATTGGTATAAGTGTTTTTGTTAAGTGCATTATTAATCACGCGCCATTCTCCCTTTAAATTGCCGGCCTGTCTAACAAATTCATTTTTATAAAAATTGTCTTTTTGTTCCTTAACATCTTTTTTAACTTCTTTGCAAATTTTTTTTATAACGGATTTTAAGACTGTGGTTTGAAGTTCGATTTAAACATTTTTCTCTAACTTATTTTTAAGATTTATTTTATTTACTAAATAATTATTAATCCATGGTTTTAATCTTTTATTTTTTTTAGTTATATTAATATGAAAACTGCATTTAGAAATATGTAATTTTAAAAGTTTTATAAAATTGTCATAGGCTCTATTTGTATCATTCTCAATAATAACTTCTTCCCAAAATTCATAATTTAAACACGTATTTAATTTTAGTCAATTTTTGTACATTTTTTTGTATCCGTAAAATTGTTCTTTTTATTTACAAAAAAGTCTTTAATAGTTAAACCTATCATACAATGATCTGAAATGTTTAAATCCATAATAATTTTCTCACATCTATCTAGGGAGTATTCCGAAAAGCTAACATATATATATATGGTCTATGCACTTTCCTGAAGCTAACATTGTTGGTTCATTTACGACGTTAAACGTCGTTAAACCATGTAGTGCTAAAAGATTTAAAAGATTAGAAACATCATCATTATCTATTAAGAGATCTAAATTGAAATTGCCTAAAATTAAAAGATTTTTTGCTTTTTCGTTTTCTAACAATACGCAAAATTCATTATAGAATAAACTAAAGTTATGCATATGAAATCTATACACACACAAACACGTAAAATCAGCATTGTTAATATTAAGATTAATTTTCATAATATCCGCACTAGTAAGAATATAATTTGAAACTATACTATTAAAAGTATTTCTAATAAAACAACCTACGCCACCTGCAGCATAACCTTCATTAGTACAAGCATTAAAAACATACCCTGGAACTTCATATTCAGTAATTTCATCATTGTATATCCATATTTCTGAAACTAAAATTAAATCTGGAACTGTTACAAGTGCTTCAAGATTAGATAACAGCAAGTCAAAGTTTTGTCTCAAGCTCCTCATATTTTGGTGCACTAAAATAAATTTATTTGAACAATTAAAATTATAACTATCGAACATTAGTAATGTTGGGTAAGGAAAGTTCATTGTTTATAAGATCACCGGTATCTAAAATAATATTTTGACAAAAAGACATAATTTTTGAATGTAATTATGTATTTTATATTTTATCCAAATTTTCGAATGATCTGATAACAATTGACTTACCCCCCTCCTTTTTTTTTAAATAAATATTGCATACTGCTACTCCGATTGATCCAAAATTACGAAAACACGTCGGAAATAGTAAAGAACACACAGCCAAATTTGAAGCTTCTACATGTGTTAGAAGTTACATCTTTATTAATTTCGAAAATATGCTTTAAGGTCGTCGAAACTGTGTGGCTGGTCCCCGACCCACTACACCAATCGGTTCCTAATTTCAAGGACACTAAAGAAATAGAACACCCTGATACCAAATTTTGAGGTTCTATTTTCATTGGTTTCGGAATTATGCTCGTTTGGCCTAAATTCGATCAAAAAGTTCTAAGTTCCGAACCCATGGTCCAATCTTGACCGTACGCAATCCCCACCGTAGTTTCATTACTAGAAACCTACATCACAAATTTGATATAGTGTCATTAATTGTTGATTTATCGTGATTTTAAATATATGTTCATTAGCCTTTGGGCCAATTAAAAGGTCCAGAATCGGAACCCATGTGCCGGTTTCATCCATTTCCAATCCTCGCCGTACTTTAAGGCCTAGTTACCTACAGTGAAAATTTCATGGAGATAGCTCAATTTAGGGCGGACGGACGGACATGGCTATATCGAGTGAGGAGGTCACGCTTATCACAAATATATATATTTTTCCATATCTAGCTCGCTTCCTTTAGGTGGTTGCAAACACTATACCGAAGTTAATATATCGCTTTACCTATTCTAAAATATTAAAAAAAATTAATAATTTTTAATATAAATGAGGGTTTTCTGTCAAATTTTCTATAAAATAAAATTTTTCATACATAAAATAAATACATATATTTTATTAAAAAGAAAATAGAAGAAAATTGATAACAAAAAATGAATTTAAAAACAAAAAAAACTTTCCTTAGCCTGAATTCGAACCGAGACATTTTGGCTACATGTAACATGTCCTAACCACTACACCATGAAATGATTAATAATTTAGCTACATTTTGTTTGTTTTTATATTTGGTTTCTATTTAGTTATTAATTTTGAAAATATTCATATAATTTCGAAAAATTTGTATGGCAGCTACCCGAAGCCTTTGTCCGATTTTAACCAAAAACAATAGGGAACCTACAAATTGTCTAAAAATTACTTTGTGAAAGTTTCAGAACTCTAGCTCTTATAGTTTTTGAGTTATCGTGCTGACGGACGGACGGACGGACACACATAGCTAGATCGATTCATTTTTCGATGCTGATTCGATACGTACCCTTGACACTATATCTAGCTCGTATATTTCGATGCGTTACAAACGGACGAGTAATTTTAATATACCCGATGTTCATATATGTATGCACGGGTATAAAAACAAGTTTAAAATGTTAACTAATATGGTAAGTTTTAACAAATTTCTTTTCCTGCTCATCTAATCTATCTAAATGTAATAAAAGATAAACTGCTGCTGCTGTTGTTGATTAGCGTGCCCTATGTTATGTTTAGTGTTATTTAAACAAGTAACATTCTTCTAATTACAAATACTTACATACATAGGAGAAAGAACAAATGAAACTGATTAAATGTAAATTATGACCAGAAGGAAAAAAATCAAAACGTATAAGAAATGTGTTAGAAGGTAGATACAGAAAATTATAATAAAAACGTATACAGCTATTTTTTACATTTCAGTATGTATACTTTTATTTTATTATGACTTACAGAACTAAAACAAACTATTATAATGTTGACTTAATGTTCTTTAAATAACGAATTTCCTTTTATTAATTCTGTTGCGCAATAGTAGAAGAAAAAAGATATTTATATAAAAATAGAAATTTAA
Source organism: Dolichopus griseipennis (assembly GCA_963082915.1). NCBI lineage: Eukaryota > Metazoa > Arthropoda > Insecta > Diptera > Dolichopodidae > Dolichopus > Dolichopus griseipennis. The sequence continues at coordinate 215,004 of CAUJBZ010000002.1, forward strand.
ATTATATCTGTCGTCCGGCAGACTTATGAAACTACTGCTAATTCACGTACCCTTTTTGTCAAAATTAACACATAGCAAGTAAAGTATATGTAATCAAGCGGTTGGATGGTTTGAGCGAGAATTAAGAAATCTAATAATTTTAACGTTGTATAGGGCTTAATTAGATCAGTTTTCATTGAGATATTTGTTTTGTAAATGCGAATAAATTCATTAAACATTATTTTTTTAGCTAAGGATTTTAATTTATTCTTATTGATTCAGAATTAAAAAAAATGATTTTTACACTTACACCTGTCGTGTGACAGGCTTCCTCCCTTGTTAGTACATTTTCAAAAAATTTTGTAAAAATGTGCCTATATATGTATGTTTACAAAACTTTTACACCGTTTGAAATAGAGTTGAATTTAGCCACGGATAGGTATTGCAAACACAATAATTTCGTAGAAGAACTTTTTTTTGTAGCCCCACCCGTTACGGAGCTACAACCCCTCAAAGTTGGAAAGCCCTATTTTCAAATTGTTAAAACAAGAGTTTTATTAAGTGTATTTTCAATCTGAAAACGGCAAAAGATAGCTGGTTTTATACAATTTATAAATTTTGGTTTTATAAAAAAAAAGGCAAATGTCTAGGGTTGCCATACGGTAGTAAAATTTAACATTAAGCTAAACTCAATTTTTACAAAATTTTTGGCCCCACATATCTTCTAACCGGTTCAAGCTAGGGTCATGAAACTTTGGGAGAAGTTAGGTCCTCCGAAATTAGTACGAGTCATTTACAAATTTTTTTTGTCACGTCTCTGTATAGGATCTATGACTGCTCGAAAATTTAAATTTTACTATTTTTAAACACCTGTAACTTGATTACCTGTTCAAATTTTTTTTTACAAATATACAAAATTTACAGCTGCAGCATTATATTTCCAACATACGTTAAAGGTTTTTCTAAAATTTCAAAGGGGCTCTTTAAATTTAAGGAATTGTCTCTTAGTTTTAACCATTTTTGTCTAGATAATAAAATTCTAAGTAAAATTCCAAATTTTGGTGGTGGGCAGATCCATCATAAGTTTGCTAAGCAAAAATTTGAAAACTAACCCCATTGAAGGGCTACTAGGTCTTAAAAACCAAAACTTTTATGTTTTTATAAAACAGCAACATATTCACCAGTTTATGTTTTTCCAAAATTAAACGTTAACATTGAAGCTCCAACATTATATTTCGCACCTATTAACAGGTTTTCTTGAGTGTGTTTGGGTTATATTCTTAGGAATTCACTATTAGTCATATAATTAATAAATTAATGAAATAACTAAATTATAATATCATTTATTTTTATGTATATTTTTATAAAAATAAATGAAAAAATACTCAGTAAGAAACCCAATATGATTTTGAAAGTGTGCTTTTTCAAAACCCTTGGTTAGTTTTCCTCACTTGTTTTTTAATAAACGACGAAATTTTTTTTTTTAAATTTTTATTACATCATATCTATATTTTATTAAATTATTGCCATAGGTAATATATTTTTAAGAAATTGTGTACGATACTTAAGTTGAAAATTTTCTTTATATTTAAATGAATTATATGAAAAGTTCTAAATATGTCATTGTATTTTAGAAATACATTTATTGCATATTTTAATTATTAAATTTTATGATAAAAAGCTAATGAAAGCATTAGTGGTTTTAATTAACATTAAAAACCATCAAATTATATAAACGTTTATATTAATATTATTGCAAATTAATATTTCTTTCAAATAACTTTGAGCTTAATTATATAAAACATTAAAAAATAAGTAAATTAAAAGAATAAATCTAAAAATTATTTTAAATTGAAATAATAATTCAAGGTTACTAAATCATTCAACAGTAAATGCACTACAGCAAAAAATCATGAAAAGAAGTAATTGCTGCATGTGTGTAAAATTTTATTAAATTGAATAAAAGGTTTAAATATGAAATTTTGTAATTGCATTTTACGAATCCATTTATTTCAAGTTTATTTGTTGTTTAATATTTTTAAATAGATAAATTAATAAGAATTTTTAATATTTTTAAATTGATAAAATAAAATGTTTTTAGAAAATGTTTTTAGTATAATAAAATTATTTCGTTAGCTATGTCTTACCATCAAACTAATAAAAGCTTTTATGGTTTTAAAATGACTTATAGACCTCCCATTAAATTTTAACCAAATAGGTGTAGGGTGTTTCGAAGTTGGTTGCGCTGACTGACTGTTTACTTGTTTAGGATTACCGGAACTACGATTAAGTTTTGATTTGAAATAGTTATTTTTAATTTCAAGTATATTTTTGTTTAATTCTCTACAAATTTTACTATATTTTCGTAATCTACTATTATTTGGGTGTTTTAAAACTCGAAGTCTTAAATTGTTTTTAAATCTGATTTAACTAAAGATTCGATGTCATCCATGGCTTAATTTGTTTGTCTTTTAAAGATACACGAGATTGATCAACATTAAACAATGCAATTTGAAATATGATTTTTGAAACTTATTTAGAAATTTAAGAAAGAGTAGCAGATGGATCACGTGAATTGTATACTTCATCCCAGGAACCAGTAAATAGTACATAATTTAATGCATTAAAATCATTTTTTTTGAAAAAATCGGCCTTTGTATTTTTTTCAGTTTTATACCCATAAACATTTATTTTCTCAAACTAAATAATAATTAGACAGTGATCGGTCTAATTATTTTTCAGTTTTATTATAATAAAGTCTAGCACAGCATATGTACATATGTTTATAAAATTATTTCTATGTTTTCTTGAAAATACATGGTCTATGCAAGTACTTGTGTTATCAGTTTGTTTTTACTTGTTATATTACCTAAAAAATATGACAAATCTTCCAAAAACACCGTAACACTGACTCTATGCTGTCTATATAAACCAATAAAACAATATCGAATACCAATATCGAAACTTCGCAGGTTAAACAAATTAAGTCGCACTATATAAATAAATATTTTTAACATCACAAATTATATAATTTTTTAAAAAATACTCACTCCATCTGCTGCATATGTTTCATTACATGTAGCAGTAAAAGAATAATTTGGGATAGAATAATCATTTCTCTGAGAGAAATGAAATATTATATTAGGCAAGTGAATTAAGTCTGCGAGATGTGAGATAAATACTTCAAAATTCTTTCTTAGACAACTAATATTTTTATTATTTTTGAAATCTTAGGTTCAACATAACAGCTAAAATTATTAACAAACAAGTGATGATAAAAAACCAAGGGTTTTTAAAAAAGCACATTTTCAAAATAATAAAGTGTTTCATACTAAGTATTTTATCGGAATATAATGTTGAAGCTTCAATATTAACGTTTAATTTAGGAAAAATATACGTTAGTGACTAAGTTACTGCTTACCTATAAAAACAGTAAATTTTTAATTTTTAAGCCCTATTAGCTCCTCTATGGGGAAGGTTGCCAAATTTCTCAAGGACCTAACTTCATCTTACCAACCCCCCCCCCCCCTCCCTCTCCACTTTTGTTGTTTCTAGGAATTAAACCAAAATTTGGAATTTTTCTTAGAATTTTATTATCTAAGCAAAAATGAGTAAAACTGAGAGACACTTTCTTCAGTTTAAGGAACCGCTTTTAAATTTAAGCAAAGCCTTTAACATATGTTAAAATATAATGTTGGAACTTCAAATTTTGTATATTAATAAAAAAAAAATTGAACAGGTATTCAAGTTACAGGTGCTTAAAAATAGCAAAATTTCAATTTTCGAGCCCTTATAGCTTCTAAACAGGGGGCTTGACAAAAAAATTTTGTTAACCGACTCTACTAGCTTTTGAGGACCTAACTTCTCCCAAAATTTCAAGGCCCTATCTTAAACCGTTTAAGAGATATGTGGGACGAAAAATTTTGCAAAAATTGAGTTTTATATAATGCAAAATTTTAGTACCATATGGCAACCCTATAAATTTGATCGACATATTTTTGTTGAGTCTATAAAAGCAGCTCTATACCGTTTATACCGTTTTTCGATTGAAAATAAACCTAACAGAACTCATGTTATATCATTTTAAATATAGGGCTTTTTTGGAATTTGCAGGGGCTGTAGCTTCGTAACCCTTCAAAATTAAGAAAAACCTTTGACATATGTTGAAATATAATTCTAGAGCTTTGAATTTTGTATATCACAAAAAAAAAATTTGGACAGGTATTCAAGTTACAGGTGTTTAAAAATAGCAAAATTTCAATTTTGGAGCCCTTATAGCTCGTAAATAGGGGGCTTGACAAAAAAATTTTGTTAACCGACTCCTACTAATTTCTGATTATCTAACTTCTCCCAAAATTTCAAGGTCCTAGTTTGAACCGTTCAGAAGATATGTGTGGTCAAAAATTTTGCAAAAATTGAGTTTTGTGTAATGTTAAATTTTAGTACCGTATGGCAACCCTAAACATTTGTCTGTCAAAAATTTATAAAGTTTATGAAACCAGCTATCGTTTGCCGTTTTTAGATTGAAAATATATTTAACAGAACTCTTGTTATAACCATTTAAATATAGGGCTTTTTCCAACTTTGGGGGGCTGGTGTCAAGTGGGGCTACAGAAAAAAATTCTTCTACGAAATTATTTTTTTTGCAAAATCTACCCATGGTTAAAATTTCTTTACTCTATTTCAAACGGTGTAAAAGTTTTTGTAAACATACGGACGGACAGAGTGAAGCTATATAGGCACATTTTTACAAAATTTTTTGAAAATGTGCTAAAAAGCAATTATTATGATTATAATTATTATTATTATTATTAATGTTAAGTGAGAAAACGGAACTAATATCATTTATACTTTGAAGAGGATCAGTATTATTAAAAGTATTACAATTTATCAATTTTTGTTAAAAGGTCCTCAACATAAAAATTTTAATTGCAGAATCATTTTCTTCTTTTCTCTTATAAATAATTGAATTACGTACTCATACATATTTACAAATGTTTTGTTTCGTTAATTCCTTTGCTCTCTATAGGAGAGATTTATTGTCGCCTGTTAAAGCTTCGTTAATGTAAATTCTATTTTGCAGCATATTGGTAGATGATTTTTCTGTAATATTAAGTATGTTATTATTTATTGTGTTTTCTTTATCTACTTCAACAGAAGAAGTTGAGTTTTGAATTTGAAATTCTTGTAAAGCTGATTGTTTTGGAAAGTACTTAGTTTTGTAGTTGTAAATTTGTCTGTGTCATCTAAGTGTTAGTGAATTTTGTGATGTTAGATGCATACCTATATCCACTGATATATTACTTATCTTTGAATTATTGTCGGTCTCTACGTCTGAACTGATAATATTTAATACAGAAGGTTTTACATTCGTTTGAATCTCAGTGTTGGTTACTCTTACTGCCATACACTTCACTATTATTGTTATTTGTTGTCGAATGTGTATAAAGCGCTTGGTTTTGAGCATCTGTTATTAACATTGAATTCCTTCTCAGATTTACACAACTTTCACATCTATATTCATGTTTGCTTTTAACAAATATTCTATATCATTTTTTAACAATTGCGTGAAATGTATGATTAGATATTTTGCAGTAAATCTTTAATCCTTTCAATTTTAGAATTACTCAATTTGTATTTAATTTTGTTTTTCTTTTTTTTTTTTATTTATTTAATGGTTTTAAAAATTAAAAATTAAGCAATTAATTTTTTTTTTTATATTTTCTTTTTTATATTATTTTTTGTATTGTACTAAATTCTCTCGATGTGTTCCCCACAAATACTTAAATGAGAGTGACCTTTTTCGACTGAAAACTGGTTTTAAGTTTACACAAACTTTTACACCGTTTTTTTTCATCACTTTTTATTTTTATGGTTTTATATTTTCTTTCCAAAAAATATTTTAATTATTTTTAATTAAAATAAAACAAAAAAAAATAAAATAAAAAAAATTTTTTTTATGAATTTCAATTATTTTAAATGTTTATGAATTAGTTCATTTCAGTTTATAAAACTCGCAGTACATTTTCTGGAAATTTTAAATAAATAGTAAAACATTTTGGTATTCAAAATTAAGACTATGCTTCACAGGAATATTTCTGTAGTAAGTCTTCTTTATTTCCAGTGAAACTCTGAAATAACGGCCAAGGCCCAATGTAAGCTTTGTTGCATTGCTTGATTTGCTTCAAAAAGCAAATAAACCAAGCAATGTACTCAAGGCAATTTTAAAGTTCCCTCTTCCCTTAAATAAAGCCAAATGAAATGCAAATAAAATATAATTTATAATATAATTTGTAAGAGTATATTTTACACGTTCATTAATGTACATTAGCACTAATTTTGATTTATAATTTCAATAGTTAATAAATTACCATATGTCAATTAATTCCTTTTTTTTTACATATTAAAAATTGATCAAAATAAAATTATGTATATCGGTGATGATATAAATCAAAATACAAAAGTAATAACGTTTCATTAAAAAATTAAAATTGAAAAATTACAAAATTTTTATACTTTAATATTTTTAATATAAAGTTAATTTTATATAAATTTAATTAAAAAATTTGTTTATAACCTCTTGGCTTATATATATATATAACATGCAGGCCGCCTTAAGGGTTTTGAAGATGCAATTAATTTTCATCTATTGGTAATGCTAATTTATGTATTAATCTTTTAAATAAACCACTTTTTGTTTTAACGTCTGTTACAGGCAGATTATCATTATGTATTAAAACTAATTTTCTGATAAATATATCTGATGATTCAATTTGCCATTTTGATTTTTTGACGCAACAATGATACATTTTAATGAGACCAACGTTTCCAAAAATGTTGTAGTACAGCTTATATTTGTAGCCATTAGTTTAGACTTGAAATTTATAAATTTTTAACATCTGGTTCTACAAAAGTATCACCAGGAGTCTCACTCCTAAAATGTACAGGAGTAAGAGAATCATTGTAATCTGTCGATAATTTAGTTCAGAAAAGCTTTAATTTGGCAGCAAACTGTAGCCAATCGTTTATATTTGAGATGTGAGTTCTGAAATGTAGAGGGCAACAATGATTTGGCGGATTTTACCGCCGCTTCCGAAATTCGACCAAAGTAGGGTGATCTTGCTAGTAAATGCTCGATTGTGATTGAGTTTTCTGGACACCATTTGGTTTGTTGTTTCCTGTATAGCTCAAAAACTTTGCTCGTAACTAAGCTAAATGTCGTCTCGCTCCTACAAAGTTGGTTGCGTTGTCACAATAAATCTTTTTGCACGTCATTCGCCCGTTTGAGAGCTGGAGTGAACGCGTTAGACGATAAATTAGTCACAACTTCGAGATGAACACCCTTTGATATGAAGCATACAAATACAGTAATACGAGTATATGTTTTTAATCTATTATTTTTAGGTAATGAAATTGGACAAAGTGGTGGTGTATATCGTAAAATAGAATTGTGAAATCACCATCTAACTCGCTGAAACCCATCTCTTTGTTTAATAAATGGATTCAAATTGCTTGAATAATGACTTATTTCATATTTTTTTGGAAGATCAATATTGAATTCAACTGATTGAATTAAATATATAATTTTTATAACTCCGTTGTTTATCATCTGCGGTTAGGAAATTAAATTTTAGTGGTTAATTCATAACTTTTAGAGAGAGTTTTTGTATATTTGTTGGGTTGCCAATACTCTTGAGATTTGTATAGAAATGGCCTTTTGAACCAGATTGAATTTTGTATTTCAGCCACGAGAAATCATATCTGCATGATTGGCTTTACTATTTACATATTCCCATATTACGTTGGATGTAAATTAGTGAATAATTGATACACGATTTGCAAGAAATATTTGCCGAGATTTAAAAACTCCGGATGTAAAAACTCTATTTGTCGAAGAACCACAAAATCCATGTATTGTAGTTCATCAATATTATGTTTAAATTTAACGGCTATGTTAATATTCTGGCAAGACTAGAAATTTATTTTTTTCTTTATTTATTTATTTTATTTGAACCAAAACAAAGTTTTTACAAACAATTCTTATAATGAAAACTTAAAATTAACATGAATTTTAATTACAAAGCAAAAATTTTAAATACGAGTTCATTAAAATCAAAAGTTTATTTATTTGTTTGTTGATTGTAGAAAATGCAAACATAGCAAAAACACCGATAAAATGCAATTTATTAAATAAAAAAAAAACAAATAACTAAATTATAAAATTATAAAATAATGTAAATTTGAAGTGTAATATAATACATATATTGAAGATTAAAATTATTGTCTTAGGTCACTAAGAAATTTTAATTTTAATTTATGTTTAAAAGTGTATCTAGAAATTTGTGTTGAAAAAATATGGATGTGTTTATTGAATGTAATGCAACAACTGTTTATTGGGTAATTTTTTCCATTTTCAGTTCTATGAGTATTTTCAACTAAATATTTTGTGCTTCTTGTATTTCTGCCCCCATTGTTTATTTTAAAATTATTTGCTAAAAACTGAACGTCAATGTTTTTTTAAGACGTCAAAAGTAAAGCAGAAAGAATGAGGATAAAGTTAAGATATTTAATGAATTAAGTCTTACGAGATAGCTTGGCAGAATTGAATAATCTCTAGGATTATATTGATTTCTTAAAGTAAATAAAAGAAATTGCTTTTGCACGGCTTCTATTCTATCAGAAGGTATTTGAAATGTGGGATCCCACACAATATTACTATATAGAAGAATAGATCGTACTAAGGAACAGTATAGAGCTTTAGTTACAGCGATGTTGCTGAATTCTTTAGCTCTTCTTTTTATGAAACCGAGCATTTTGTATACTCAACCGAATTATCCAACCGAATATAGCGTTTTGTGAAACTGGACCATTTTCATAAAAAAGCTATTCTGTTAACTTTTCTGATCAGTAAATTAATTTGTTTTTGGTTGAAAAAAGCAGAAGTGGGAATTTCAAAATTCTTTCAGGACGATGGTTTTATATTGATGGCTAAATCTAATAATTTATATTTGTTCTAAAATTATTTAGCCGATATTTTCTTGTAATTGATGTTCCTTGTTTAACCTGAACTGAACTTTTTCCAATACCGATTAGTTGTTCAATAATATTGTGTGACGCGAATTACAGCTAAAATTTCGATCCGTAACAAAATTATACTGTAATCCACTATCAAGCAGAGCACGTGCCAAATGATGCTATTAAATGAGCCAATTTTATCCGTCATGTAAATTACTATTGCAGCGAAAAATATGTGACCTTAAAAGATTTCGTCCGCCAGATGAGCTGAATTGAGTAAAAGTCTCCTTTTCAGATTCCGAAACTGAAATATTTTCTTTTTAAATAAGACGAATGCATAACCGGAATATTGTGTAGACTGATTAGGTTGTCCATGTAGATTAAGTTGTGATGATTGTGAATCACATTTTTTTCTATAAGTTTCACATATATGTAACAATGAATTATGCGTTTTTTAATACATTTTGTGTTGAAAAAATATGCTGATGATTTGAAATTTTTTATAAATGGACCAGTTAAACAATGACGTAAGAGATTTTATATTTCAGATGTCGCGAGGGTATCATCATCTCCTACTAGTTTATTAGAAATTTTTTGGAAAACTTAAGTAATTCAAATATTTTTTTGAAAAACTTGGTTACTTCGTTTGTGGAAGATTTGATTTCGATAAGCTGAATAAGATGATAGAGAATATTTGCATCTATTAGATTTTGATGACGTTGTTTTAGAATATCGAATTTTTTCTTAATTTCACCTTGTTCAGACTCGGACATTTTGAAAGCTTAATGTAACGATTTATATTTAAGTAATATAGTAAATTTATTTTTACGTCAATATGATAATACAAAATAAAATAATATAAATTAATTGTGTTAGTTCTTGTTCTAATTTAAATTGTGACCTTTTTTATGATAGTCATCTATCAATTTGGTAGTTGAAAGTATCAATCAATTACTTGAAATGGTATATTAAATTACAACTTTTCAACTATGTTGAAAAAATTAATTTATCAACTATCAAACATCAAATCAAAATTACAATTGCGAAATACAATTCAGTTGTCCATTATCAATTATTAAAAGAATCGAAAAATTTTAGATGTTAGATTTAGAAAAATTTGAGAGTAAAAAAAATATGAGCAAAATAAAATAAAATAATGGAAAAATAGAAACGTCTGGAACAGGGGGTCATATTATATTCGTGTTATTAGAATTGATCTTCATGAATTCTACATACAATTTAAGCATGAGATAGTACTAGGCTTTATAACATGTAAAACCGTCTTCGATATTCAAAAGATACAATTCAATTTTTGTTTTTTAATGTAATATTTTGTATTTGAGTTGTGTGGTATGTATTCTATATCTGTGAGGTATATTATTCAATTACATTATTTGTTTACATTTAGCATTTATCTATATTGTTATATTAAAGTATTTTTTATTTAAGATATATTATTATAAATTATTAATTTAACCCTTATTTAGAGCCCAATGGCGAAAGGTACGTGAGTCGAGTCAAAAACAAGAACTCCTCTTCTGTTTCTCCATTCCCTCAAGTCATCTTTCGTTGGTATTTCACGACCTTTATGCTTTTTTTCCATGATATGGGCATTCTCTTCCAATTCCTTCCTGATGTGAGCATATAAAAGATCTGTTGATATTCTGGTGTAAACGCGTAGCAAATCGGCTTTAATGAAATCTCGCCAACTGCTTTGTTACAATTTCAAACTTTTCTTTACCTTGTGTAACCACGGCTTTTTAAAATATTTTAAAAATACATCTTCATTTATTGTAATTTTATATAATTACAGCAATTTTATATAATGTTGTGAAAGAAATGGAAGATCCATGAATTTATGGAAAGCGGTTTTGGCTTCTTTTGATCTACAAATATACGACTGTAAATATTTAAATATGATCACAACATTTCTTCTTATTTGGTATAAAGAAACCAACATCCAACATTTTTACGTCTTTAAATACGACTGTCAAGGATGTTCTTATACCGATTTCATAATCAGTAACAAATACTGAAAAATTCAGTTGAAAATATTTTCTTCAGGCTATTTAAATAAGTTTATTTATTTTAACAAATTTTTTTTTTTACTCACAAAAATACTTAAAAAAAATTGTCAGCAGTGCAGATAACGTGAATGATTTAGTTACCGATATGACTACCAGGTGGACAAATATAGTAGAAAGAGCTACCGTGCTCTTTATAGAGAGTCAGAAATAATAAAAAAGAAATATAAATATTGGTTAAATTAAACCACATACTTAAAAAGAAGTAAGAGAAATGAATACGATAAAACACAATTTCTAAGAGAGCAGAAAATAATCCAAAAAAAAATTGGCAATATATTAAAGAGCTATTATGTAAATGATTATATATATATAAAAGGGAAAGTTTGTTTGTTTGTATGTTTGTTTGTTTGTTTGTTTGTATGTAGCGAATAGACTCCTAAACTGCTAATTTTACGAAATTCAGCTTTGGTTTAAAAGAAAGCCCCCAAAAAATTTTTGTTGAGTTCCATTAACCCATTTATAGGTTTTTTCAATATTTTAATCTAAATTCGAAACGGTTTGACCGATTGACTTCAAATTTTGCATACGTGATGCTCTTTGAGAATTTAGTAGACACTATAGACATTTGGGTCCAAATTTTGTCCGATTTTACGAAATCTGCTTTGGCTTAAAAGAAAGCCCCGAAAAAAATTTTATTGAGTTCCATTAACCCATTGCGGCCCAACAGCTTTTTATAGGTTTTTTCAATATTTTACTCTAAATTCGAAACGGTTTGACCGATTGACTTCAAATTTTGTATACGTGATTCTCCTTGAGAATTGAGTTGACATTATTAACAGTTTTGGAATTTATTAACCCATGTTGAGCCGACGGCGTGTCAAAAAATATTTTGGGTCCGAATTTTGTCCGATTTTATGAAATTCTGCTTTGGCTAAAAAGAAAACCCAAAAAATTTTATTGACTTGCATTAACCCATTGGGGCCAACAGCTTTTTATAGGTTTTTTCAATACTTAACTCTAAATTAAAAACGGTTTGACCGATTTTCTTTAAATTTTGTATACGTGCTCCCCTGTGAGAATTGAGTTGACACTATTGACAGATTTGGAGTTTGTTAACCCATGTCGGCCTGACGGTTGGTCAAAATAATTTTGGAAGCTAATATTGTCAAAATTTGCGAAGTACTGCTTTGGCTAAAAAGAAAGACTCAAAAAAATTTTGTTGAGTGATTTGGAAGCAAATTACGTCCAATTTTGCGCAATACTGCTTTGCCCAAAGAGAAAGTGTAGTTCCGTTAACCCAGTGGGGCACAGTGGCTTTTAATAGATTTTTGCGTTACTTAACTCTAAATTAGAAACGATTTGACCGGTTTACCTCAAATTTTATATATTTGAAGCAACTTGAAAATGGAGTTGAGTCTGTTAATAGTCGGTCCTGCGATTTTTCAAAAAAAAATTTTTGGAAGTAAATTACGTCAAAATTTGGAAAGTAGTTCGTACTGCTTTGAATTACAGAAAGTTTCAAAAATTACTAGAATAATCCTAGAAAAATCGTTTTAAAAAGATTGCTTTCACACATTTTATAATTTACATGTGTAAACCGTGTGTAAGTTTTGTGTTAACTTTTTGTAGTAACATCAAATTCAATTAAACCTCCATTGAGAGGCGCAGCAACGCGCACCGGGTATTAGCTAGTAAATGATAAATGAAAAGTGAAAAGAGATAAATGAAAAGAGCTATTATGTACAAGATGATGTAAATCAAATGATTTCTTTGCAAACGATGAGCTAGATCAAAAAGAAAAAGTTACTAAGGTTAATTTATTTAATAACTTTTATGTTAATGTTGGTGCGAACTTGAATAAAAATGGTATAAATGTTTACTATTCAAAAATAAGAAGAAAAAGTGAATTCAGATTCAAGCTTATAAATTTAAATGAATGTCACAAGCTTACAACTAATTTAACTAACACAAAATTTGCTTGGGCTGATCAGTTGTCTCCATTGCTTTTTAAAATTTGTAAATCTGAAATTGCCGAAAGTTTAACACAATTTATAAATAAATCATTGACGAGTGGTGAAATGCCATTGAAATTAAAAGTTAATAGAGTGATACCCATTTACAAAAAAGGAGGGGATATTAATTACTAAAATAACTACCGGCGCATTGCTATCTCGTTCGCATTTAGTAAAATAGTTGAAACATTTGTAAATAGTCAACTTACTGATTATTATTTTATAACATTTTTTTTATAATAAATATTATAATATTATATATGCAATAGTATTTTTTGATATAAAAAAAGCCTTTTGATTCTGTTGATAGAAATACACTCTTAAGAATACTCTTTGAGCATGGTGTAAAAGGAAACGAAAATAATGATTCTCAAGTCAAATAGGTTTCAATATGCAGAATGCAATGGAGTTCGAAGCGAGCTGCGAGGTGTTGAATATGGGGTAATTTAGGGTAGTTCACTCGGTTCTACATTGTTTGCCTGTTACATATGCGAAACCGGTACTGAACACTTCGTTAAGCAGCAAACCATTTATCTACGCGGATGACCTAGCTATTGTTTACCCAGAAGATACATGTAGAAATTTACAAGAAAAATCAAATGCGGATATGTTTAAGGTACAGTACTAGATGAAGAGCTGCAGTCTAACAATAAATGGAAAAAAAACTAAATGTATGTTATTAAGAAAAAAAGCTAACGCTTATTTAAAACTAATATTTGAAAATTCAGAGTTAGAAGTAGTACATAGCTATAAATACTTAGGCGTTATTGTTGATGATAACTTCCCATGGGAGCCAAAAATACAGGAGCAACTAAAAAAAGCAAGAAAAACGACATGAATCTTTAAATTAATAGGTGATAGAATTCCTCTTAATTTAAAAAAGTTGGAATATTTCAGTATACTTTACTCTGCATTTACTCATGGCATTCAAATTTGGGGTAATGTTTATAATAACCAACTAAATTTATTACAAGTGGCACAAAATGAAGCCATTTCACAGTAAACTCAATATTTTACCTTTACACCTTCTGGTAAAAAGTAAATTGGCAACACATATAAAATTAATTACTATAAATAGAATTAACTCAAGAGCTATACCGATTGTAAATAATGAAGTCCACACTCAGTACACCAGAAATAAAATTTATAGTATTATTTTATTTTGCTTGTGATTATATCATAATATTTAATCGGCTTATGTTTTCTCATACAAATATAAACATCCCTTTTCTGGGTAAACTACTTGACCAATTTTAATGAAACAACAACCAAAAGAAAGTTTTTTTTTGTTTTCATAGGACAATGATATTTTTTTAAGAATATTGCGTTTTCAAGGTAAAAACCTGTCTTTAATTTAACGTAATTTTAAATTTAACGGTCACGCGGTTAAAAGTTGAGGTTTATGATTCTAATATTATGCGCCAATAATGTAATTCATTTTCGGTTGTAACTCGCAGCTCAATCAAATTATTTATTATAGGCGCCGACTTATGTCTTTCTTTTTTTTGTTTAGTTCAAATGTTCAATGAACAAGGAGATTAAAACTTTTTTAAAATTTTTTTTTTGTTTTTGTTTTTTTTTTTCTTTATCTCTCTAAAATTCCAGTAAAAAAAATGAGTTCTGTTCGAAATGAAAGCAATACATTTGGTTTATACAGTATTTTTCATTTATAACGAACTCGGTTAATTTTAATTATAATAAATTTTACAATTTTTGCCAATTAATTAAATTTTACCTAAAAATGTAAGTTTTTTATTACATACATATTTTTTTTTTATTTAAACTTATTATATAATTTAGTTTTTTTTTATTTATTTTTGAAGAAAAAAAATCGTAATAACGCATCAAAAATACAAAAAAAAATTTCATTAGAAGAAAAAGCACTATACATAAGCTTGAAGCTGCAACATCATATACAATTCTAGCAAATGAGTTCGAAGCGTCCGCTCAAAAAATTAGCATATTCTACAATGTTTAAGTCTTATACTAATTTTTCAATATTCACAGCATTTTTTTCCCTTCATGGTCGTTGTAAGCGAAAAGTACTATATGTATTTTGTTGAAATTGCTAAAAAATATTATTTTGCTACTTTCGTATATTGTAATTGCTTTTCGTTAAGTTTTTTACAATAATAAAATAACCGGCTTTTCAAATATATTCTGTAGTTGCCATTACGTTTGAGAGATGTATAACAAATGTTGTTATAAAATATGTTTGCAAATCATTAAAAACCGCAAATCTTTCTTAAAAAAATAATTTGTAATTAAAATAATTTGTTCCTTAGGGCCTAATTAAAATCAACGCGTAGGGTGTATAATTTCTGACAAAAAATTTTGAAATGAAAAGGTAGGTACATGAATTTACATAAGAGCACACGAAATATGCAACGTACAGTACCTCGGATTTTTAAAAATTGACAAAGCGAATAAAAATATTTTTATTGTTTTTTCTTATGTTGCTAAGATAATGTTTTAAAACAAAAATAGAAAATTTTAATAACAGAATATTTTTTTAAAATATTTGTTTCTTAAAATATATATATATTCACAATTATTGAAAATACCTATAATATGTTTCATTACCTTCACTAATTCAGAAAGAAACATACGGAAACAAAAACAAAAAAATAAACTCTTTTAAAAAAATATTTTGTAATTTAAATATTTTGTAACTTAGGGCCCAACCTAAATCAACGCGTACGGCAAAAAATTTCTGTCAAAAAATTTTGAAATTAGTAGTTATGTAAATAAATTTACATGAAAGTAACCCAAATACGCGTAATTTTTATTTTACATTTTAAGCATCGAATAATGTTTTTTCAGGATAAAAAACTTTTTTTAGTTTTACTTCGACATAACGAACGAATATTATATAAGGCGTTTTTTTTTTAAATCAGAGCAGAGATCTGAGCACGCTCTAAACAACATCAGCACGTTCTGAACAGAGCATGAACAGAGTACGCTCAGAGCGTTCAGATTTAATAAAAAAACACGAAAAATTAATTTAAATTAAAACATTTTGACTTTTATGTTACAAGTAAAATCTCAAACAAACGTCAAAATGTCTTTTAAACAAAAACATGAATCACACGCTCTGAGCGCTCAGAGCTAAAAAAAACCCGATTTTTTTTTGACAATTCATGCTCTGCACATATTAAAAAAAAACACCTATAACGAATGCGTTTCTTTTTGGCAAAAAGTGTAGGTGAAGAGTAGATAGGAGTAGTTTGTAATTGGAACGCTAACTTTTATTTCAGGAGTAGATAATTGTAAGATTAATTGTCATTTTAAAACTATCTGTCATATGAGAAGTTTATCAATTTTAATATATTTAAATATTGAAAATAAAGTTTTAATGCTGATATATGTATATAAATAATATTTTTTATATGATTTAACATAACTTTATCAAATGAAAATCCATCCATTATGAGAAAATTTAAATTACGGTTATCTGCTGAAAATTACCTACTTCTATTATCTACTCTTTCTCAAAGCCTGGTTCAGTTGGGAGTAACTGTCAGTAGTAAAGAATAGTTTACTCCTCATTAAAGAATGCTAGCATTGAAATATGTTCAGTAGAATAGTGTCATATGCCTGTATTTCGTTAGCTATAATATCATTTAAGTGCTATAATATCCTTCTAAATCGTGCTCAGAGCTAACAAAAAAACACGAATTTTTTTTAACAGTTCATGCTCTACTCAGATTTAAAAAATGCCTATAAAGGAACTGAAGTATGTATTTATACAGTTTTTAATTAGGGAAAAGAATACATACAAAACGGTTACAAAATAATTCAAATCGTACTAAAATGTTTATTTTTCTATATGATGGACAGCATTAACTCGAATTTTGGCTACTTGACTTCAGTAAATATATTTATGTATATGTTTAGAAATATAATCAAATTCTAAGAACATTATATATCAGAACAATATTTATATTAAGAATTTAAATAGCTTTTTTTTGTGTAATAACTGCACTACATTATACTCCTTTTAAAGCGACTCTAGCTATAGGAATAAAATTCAAAAATACAACAACCTTTTTATAACTGAAAAAATTATAAATTTTTTTTAAGCAAATTTCAAGCGCAAGAATTGTTGCAACATTGTTCCAATATATTTTATTACGTATAATAAAAAAAATTTAATTTTTCGTGTTAAATTAGTCTAATATAGAGTACACAAAACTAATTATTTATATAAATTTAAAAGCAAAAATAGCTCGAATTTTGAGCACAGGGCGATACTAGTTTTTGGTTACTTGTTTATAATAATTTTCTTTGAATTATATGTTGCACATTTTTGTCACTTGTAAATTTTAAAACTAAAAAAAAATAAAAATAAAATGAATATAAACAAATACAAAATATTAACAAATAATTTAATTGAACAATATGACTCATATATGGTATCCGGTCAGTTTACAGAAAAACAATTCACATAAAAACAATTCACGGAAAAGCAATTCACAGAAAAACAATTCATAGAAAATGTATAAAAAGCAATTTACAGAAAAACAATTCACCGAAAAACAATTCACTAATATGTTGTGGAACTGCTACTGTTCCTTGCCTGATCCTTCGAATACTTCTTTTCGAGGACACTATAGAATACAAATGTGGTTTAACTGCGTTCATTACTTTAGTTGAACAATTAGCTACTACTAATTGACTAGAATCTTTAGTCAAGTCTGCTTCATCCTTTAAATGTTCAATACATATTTTCATTATAAATAACCTCTTTAGTTCAATAAATATTTTACCTATATAACTATATCATTCTTTGTAAATAGTTTTTTATTTTAAGGAAGAAATAATTTACAGAAACGGATTTTACGGAGAAAATTATTTCTTCAAAGTATATATATTTGCGATCAGCGAGACCTCCTGAGCCAATAGAAGATAGAACGTTCCAATTGTGTACAAGGGTTAACTAGTATTGAAAGTATGACGGAGAATGCATATGGGCGCATAAATCCTGAAAAGAAGTAATTACTGCATATGTGTAAAATTTTATTGAATTGCATAAAAAATTTTAAATATGTAATTTTGTAATTGCATTTTACGAATTCATTTATTTTAATTTATTTGTTGTTTAATATTTTTAAATAGATAAATTCGTAAGAATTTTTAATATTTTTTAATTGGTAAAATATTTAGAAAATGTTTTTAGTATTATAAAGTTAATTTCGTTAGCTATGTCTTACGATCAAACTAACAAAAGCTTTTATGGTTTTAAAATGACTTATGGACTTCCCATTTAATTTGAACCAACACCTAGGGTATTTCTAAGTCGGATGCACCGACTGACTGTTTCTTTTTTTGTTGTAACCTACACCAATGGAATAGATAAAGGGGTATATTAACTTTGGTATTGTGTTTGTTACCATATAAAGGAAGCGAACTAGATATTGAAAAGTATATATACTCGTATTTGTGATCAGCGTGACTTCCTCAGTTGATATAGCCATATCCGTCCGACCGTAAGCACGATAACTCATAAAATAGCTATCTTGATGATATTTTAACTGCAGGTTACTACTGAAAGTATGGCGGGAATTGTATTTTAATCTGTCTAAGGGCTAACGGACATATAAAAAATCACGATAAGTCAACAACTAATTACGCTATCTTCATCAAATTTGTGCTGCAGGTTACTAGTAATGAAACTACGGCTGCGATTGCGTATGGTTGGGATTGGACCATGGGTTCGGAACCTAGAACTTTTTGATAGAATTTAGGCCAAACAAGCATAATTCCGCAATAAAGATAGAACCTCCAGATTTGGTATCAGAGGGTCTTTTTCTATTTCCTCAGTTTCTTTGAAATATAGGACCAATTGGAATAGTGGGTCGGGGACCAGCCACACAGTTCCGAAGATTTTAATGCATATTTTTGAAATTATTAAAGATAGTAACTTGAAACAAATGAAGAAGCTTCAAATTTGGCACATGCGTGTTCTTTACTATTTCCTGTGCGTCCCCCTAATTTGGGATCAATTAGAAGTGGTTGTTCTGTACCTCTCTTAGACCCCCCAAGGTTTAAAAGCTTATCATTGAAATTAATAAATATAGTAACTTAAAATTAAGATAGAACGTTTCAATTGTGTACAAAGGTTAACTAGCATGGTTTCGGGTTCTGGAACCTTTGTTGTTATGTCTAGTAACCGATTTTTCTGACCTGATGGTATTCCGGAAGTTATACTCAAAAAGTGTTTAAGTGCTTTAGCTATTCTTTTTCAATACTGTTTAACTCTTCTTTAAATTCAGCAGTTTTCCCTTCTAAACACACCTATTCATAAGAAAAATAACAAAAATGAAATTATTAATTATCGACCAATTGCGAAACTTTCTTCACTTCCAAAACTGTTCGAATTAATAATGTATGATTCTATTCATAGTCACTGTAAATCTTTTTTGGTTCATAATCAATATGGATATATGGATAAAAAATCAACAGTTACTTATCTTGAGTCAGTTTCAACTTTTACAAAAAATATGGAAGAAGGTTTTCAAACAGATGATATGTTTACAGATTATAGTAAAGCATTTGATGTTTTACCACATTCTATAATACTGATAAAGCTGAGAAAACTTGTTTTCCCAGACATTTTTGTGAAATGGGTTGACTCATATTTATATAATAGGACCTACAGTGTTTTATTTAGAAACATGACTTCTAAACTTTTTAACGCCAATTCCGGAGTTCCACAAGGCAGTCACTGAGGTCCTCTTTTTTTTATAATCTCGGTAAACAATGTTTCTCTAGTCATTGTTAATAGTGAGCTTCAAATATATGTGGATGACTTGAAAATTTTTAAGAAAATTGAGTCGTTAACAGAATGTAATAGAATTTGTTTTAGGAAATAGCATTTCTAAAACGAATTCTTTTAAAGACCTAGGCGTTTACTTCGATGATAAGCTTAACTTTAAACTTCATTTCTGTTATATTATAAATAAAGCTAATTCTATGCTTTGTTTTATAAAACGTTGGTCTAAAGAATTTAATGATCCTTATGTTCTTAATTCTTTATATTCTTGGATTGTTAGACCTAATTTAGAATATGCTAGCCAAGTTTGGTCACGGTGCAAAGAATTTTTTTAAGATTTACTTTGAGAAATCTTCAATGGTCAAACCCGCTTATCTGACCCTCCTTATGAAAATAGGTTGAATTTAATTCAATTAAACACCTTAAAATTAAGACGAGAAGTTGCTGATGTTATTTTTATTACTGAAGTTGTAAAAGGTAACATTTCTTTTCCTCAAATCCTCAATAACATTAAATTTAATTCAAATAATCGTTTACGTAATATTAATTTATTTACGTTAAGTTTTCATAGAACAAATTATGTCAATTATGAACCAATTCATAGGATGTTGATAATAGGTAATAAACACAAGAAGAACATCATACTTTCAAAACAAACACAAAAACTTAGATTGTATAAATATAAATAAAAAATATGTTTTTTTATATATGTTTAGTTGTTTTTATTGTTCACTTAAATTTTAATTTAAGAAATATGAAATTGTAACTTAATTCATTAGCTATTTATACCCGTGCATATATATATGACATCGGGTATATTAGATTTGCTCCTCCGTTTGTAACGCATCGATCTAGACGAGCTAGATATAGTGTCAAGGGTACGTATCGGCTCAGAATCGAAAAATTAGTCGATCTAGCTATGTGTGTCTGTCCGTCCGTCCGTCCGTCCGTCCGTCCGTCTGTGTGTCAGCACGATAACTCAAAAACTAAAAGAGCTACAGTTTTGAAATTTTCATAAAATATTTTTCAATCAATTTCTAGGTTCCCTATTTTTTTTGGTTAAGATCGGACCAAAACTTCGGGTAGCTCTCGAACAGCTAACTTTTTTAACTCCAATATTTTCATACAAAAATTTGAAATATAGCTATGCACCTTGTAACATGAAATTATATGAATTTTGTTTGTTTTTGTTTTTTTGTTTATTTTTGTTTTTTGTATTTTTTTTTGTACGATTTCGAGTTAGAATTTCATATGATTTAAATGATGCGTAGTTTATTTAAGATAAGCAAAAAAGAGACAAAGATTTTTTTTAAGTAAATGGCTTCATAAATAATTTATATATGTATATTCATATAATATGTATATGTGTAATATTTTGAATGAATCATTTTATCAATATGTTTATATGATGCTTTGCTTAGGTTTAATATATTCGTGAATTAAAAATTAATTATTATAAGAGATAGAATTGAAAAATTAGAGCAAGAGTTTTGAAAATCACACAAAACATTTTTTGGACATTTTTAAGGTTCCCTATTCTTTTTGGTTAAGACCAGACCAAGGTTTCGGGGAGCTGTCACACAACTTATTTAAACCAATATAAATTTCTTCAAAAGTAATTATACTAGAAAGACGAAAATTACACACGGTTAGTTTTATAATGAATCAAGCACTTATATGAAGTTTCAAAATTTTACGGCTTCATTTGCGGGGGGCTGCCATACAACTTCTTTGCACCAATATGAATTTCTTGGAAACTGAGTATACTACGAGGATGAAAATTACACACTGTTAGTTATATAATGAATCGAGCTCTAATATGGAGTTTCAAAATGTTGCGACCCCATTTTCGGGCAGCTGCCATACAAAGTTGTCAATTCGATAACTGTGAATCTAATGAAGCTACGAGGTTAAAATTAAAACTGGGCAGGTAAAGTAATAGGGCAAGTTAGTTGGCAAAGTTGGACATCGCTCGGGCCAACTTTTGGGGTGGGCTATTTTTTTTTATGGTTTTTTTTTTTTGTTTTTAAGCAAAAATTATGGTATAATGAATTAAAAATTTAATATTTTTTTTTTTTTATTTAATTTTTTTTAAGCAAAAATTATGGGATAATAAGCTAAATTTTTTTTTAACTATTTTACTTTCTTATATTTTTTTTGTAATATTTATAATAGCATGTGGAAAATAAATAACGGTTAGTGGGTAAGCACGGGTATCTAAAAGTTGACAAGGGCAACTATAATCTTCCTCGTTTTTCTATATGTTGTATAAAACTAATTGTTAAAATTTTGTAAAGTTTAAGTTAAACTAATAAATAAATAAATAAATAAATAA
The DNA here is from genome assembly GCA_963082915.1 of Dolichopus griseipennis. NCBI lineage: Eukaryota > Metazoa > Arthropoda > Insecta > Diptera > Dolichopodidae > Dolichopus > Dolichopus griseipennis. Next base: position 237,147 of record CAUJBZ010000002.1, read on the forward strand.
ATATTGTGTACGATACTTAAATTCTGTTAAAAGGTACTTGCTGCATGTATGCAAAATTTATTTTTGTAAATAAATGAATTATATGAAAAGCTCTAAATTTTTTTATTTTTTTTTTTATTTTTTTATTAAAGAATTGAGATCGACAGTAAAACTGGTATAAATCTCTTCTATAATCTAACTTAAAAACTAATTTAATATTTAAAGTTATAATAAATATTAATAAAATTTAATACACAGATTAAAATTTTAGAGACATTACATTTTTATACCCGTATGACTATATAGTCATTATACCCGTATGACTATATAGTCAAAGGGTATAATAAATTTGCCATTACGTTTGTGACGCAGAGAAGGAGGGGGGGTAGATATAGACTCAACTGTATGGATCGGATCAGAATCGAAAAATAAATCGATTTAGCTATGTATGTCCGCCCGCCCGTCCGTCTGTCCGTCCGTCCGTCCGCACGATAACTCAAAAACTAAAAGAGCTAGGATCTTGAAATTTTCGCAAATTCGTTTTTTTTGCAATAGCCGTCATCGCTATTTAAATCCTGTCATTTTGGTCCATGGGTTCGGGTAGCTGCCATACAATTTCTTTTTTTATATGAGCATTACTCTGTACCTATTACAGCTGCGTGTCTGAAATTTTGCCAAAAGTAGTTTAGTTTTATGGCCAAAGTTACTGCAAAATTTGGTTGGTCTAGTAGAGTGGGTTCGAGTAGCTGCCATACAACTTCTTCTTTTATATGAGCATTACTCTCCACCTAATGAAGCTGGGTGTCTGAATTTTTGCCAACAATTGTTTAGTGTAATGGCCAAAGTTTCTGCAAAATTTGGTTGGTCTGCTGCAGAGGATTCGAGTAGCTGCCATACTACTCCTTATTTTATATGAGTATTACTCTCCACCTAATGAAGCTGGGTGTCTGAATTTTTGCCAAAAATTGTTTAGTGTAATGGCCAAAGTTTCTGCAAAATTTGGTTGGTCTACGACAGACGGTTCGAGTAGCTGCCATACAACTCTTTATTTTAATTGAGTATTCCACTACACTTAATAAAGCCAAAAGTAATTAACCGGATGATATAATGTATATGTTACGGTCATACGGGTATCCCAGAGTTGACACAGTCTACTCTACTACACTTTTCCTCGTATGTTTTTGCTTTTTTATATATTTTTCAATTATTTAATTGGGGTAGTACAGCTTTCAAACGTTTGTTGAATAACCTTATGCTGGGAGCATATTTTATATAGGCAGGAAGACTATTGAAGCTTTTTATGCCATTAAACATAATATCCCTTTTACCTCTTTCAGTTCTGGGTGCTTCTAATCAATAATGTTCCGCACTTCTTGTGAAGCATTTGTTTGTATTTTCAAATTGCTTTTGGTTAAGTTATTTGATAGTTTATAAATCAACTTGCAGTTTTCCAAAAATATTGTTTGTTCAACAGTAGGTAAATTTCGATCAGAATACAATGCTGTAGTTGGAGAATCATATGGAAGTCTGTATAAAATTTTAATAGCTCTGTTGATAATAGCGCTAACTGAACTAATAACGTATTTGCTACTTTTAAATAAAAATACTAAAATTAGTCCTAATAAGAAACAGCTTAGTTTTAATAGCCACAATGAAACAAACACTCATACAGAATTATTCACAACTTGACAACAAAACAACACTAATTTGAATACTTCTATACTATCTGATAACAATTTTACTTTCCGCACCTCACCACACTATGAAAAACACCGTTTACTACCTTCTTTCAACAAATCCACATTTTTTTGTACTAATTTAATGTTACCGATTAACAATAATATTAATAATGTTGTTAATGATAGTGTTGATACTATTAGTATAAATAATGATAATAGTATTATAAGTACTGATAATAGCAATACAGACAATAGTAATACTAATACTAGCTCTTTAAATACTTTAATTTATTCGACTTCGAATAATAATAGTTCTTTAACTTCAGTAACTTATTCAAATTCTTCTATTGATAAAAATAAAAATAAGTACTTTAATTTAGTACATGGTGGCATCCACAATAGTAAAATTGGCAATGGTAATGAGACATTGACTTGATTTGCATTAAAGTTATTTTTTACCGCAATTAAAACTCCACCCCCTTTATGAATTACACCATTTGGGTAATCGGATGGATCAGAATATCTATCCTTCCTAAAAACTGTATAGCAGTTATCAAAAAGTTCCAAGTCCAATATGGTTGGATTTAACCACGTTTCAGTTAATGCAAATACGTCAAAATTTAAAATAGATGAATTTAAAAAAAAAACCCTAGTCTTTGTTCTCAAGCCTCTAACATTTTGATAATAAAAAGACATATTATATTTATTTAAGTTACGGTTGATAGATACCTTGAGAGGATTATTTAGAGGCACTGGGGAGAAAAAACTTATTATAACTTTCACGAGCTGAGTTTAAATGTTTATAATAATTACTCTCACAGTGACTTCGATAAGATTTAAGATCATCTTTTACATCTTTTTCCGAAACATCTATAGAATTGTGAAATTTAATATATAACTTATATAGGTCTTCATATTTAGTTGGGAGTCCTTCATTATTAATTAAAACTTTGAGGTTAGTACGAGTTTTACCTTCTAGAACACGATTATACAAATCATTGTGAAGGTAAGCTAAAAATAACCTAACGTTATTATAAACTAGTTCCTCCCGAAATCTTGAAAGAGCGGCCTCTCCGAGTAGTGATTCATTAGTCATTCTAGTAATGGGTGGCATAAGAGGTTTAACAAACGACTTTTTTATTGTACCACCATTTACAGTATTAGAATGACTTTTTTCAAGTACATCTGTAGGTGAAACCGAATAAATGACTACATTTGCATAGCTGGTAATATTATTACCATTGCCAATACTTACGATTACTTATTTTTATTTTTATCAATAGAAGAAGTTGAATAAGTTACTGAAGTTAAAGAACTATTATTATTCGAAGTTGAATAAGTTAAAGTATTTAAAGAGCTAGTATTAGTATTACTATTGTCTGAAATTTTAACCCTCGTGGAGTAATTGATTTACAGCAAATATCTTCACAATTGAATGTTGTCTTTATAAAATCAACCAAATGCTGTTCTGTAGTATTAGTGCTCATATTTGAAATTCTTAAATTAAAATTCGGCTGAAGAACTACATCTGGTGCTTGATCATTTTTTTCAACGGGTATTAACGATGGAACCATAATGGGGTCTGATATCTGAGTATTGTATTTTGCAAGTGTTTCATCTAAGCAGTCAGTTATCCTTAATTCTTCCAATAAAGATACACTATTAGCCGGTTCAGGAACCACGGTTAGATTGTCAGTTCTAAAGTTGTCCTGAATTATTTCCAGTTTAGTTTTGACTAAATCTAAATCGGCTAAGACGACATCCCTAAAACTCATTGATATATCATGAACTGCAATACTTTGTTTTAGAGATGAGTACTGCTCATTCAAACTATCTACCAAATTCTTAAACTCTTCTTGATTGAAATTTTTTTGTGCAGATAGCGGCTCAACAATACCCTTAAGTGATAATATTTCACTTTTTAACTCCATTAATTGTACGTTATGAAATTTTAAATGACAAGCACCTTTACAGGTAACAGTTTCAGTTTTTGCGTCATTGATTAAACAAATTTTAGCATTACATTAGAATTCATTGATTTGGTTTATTGTATATTGTTTTTTTTTATTGAATTTTTAAAAATTAATTGGGACAGGTCAATAAATTAATTATCAGCAGATTTTGTAAATTTTTTTTTTCCTTGTAAATATAAAGTCTTAAGTATGAGAAATTGTGAAATTTATTATTTTTTTTTTTTTTTTTAAATTAAAACAAATTTAAAAATTGCAATCGTTAACAAAAATTTAAATTAATATAAAATAAAATATTTTTGTTAAAACTTTTTTAATTAAGTAAAATAAAACACGTTATTGAACTTTGAAGACTGAATGAAGACTTGAATGAAGATTATATCCGAATACTATTATGTCAGCCACATATAGAAATGCATCTTCCTGTAAAACCCTTAACGCTACTGAAAGCATACTGTTGGTTGATTTTTTTAGATCCAAAAGGTAATCTTTTAAATTGGAAATGCCCTTTATTTGTTAAAAATGCTGTCATTTGCCTGGATTTTGGATGCATCGGATTTTGATGAAGCGAATTCGTTATATCAAGCGTAGAAAAATAATTAGAATTTCCTAATTTGTCCTAAACATCATCTAATATTATTAACGGAAATTTGTCATCTACCATATTTTTGTTTAAGGATATTAAATCCACACCTAATCTCCACTCTTTTCCTCCCGTTACTATCTTTTTCAGTAATGGTTAGCAATGATGTTCAATGATCATCTTGAATTAGTTTTGATACTTGTTTTTCAATTTCCTCCAAGAAAAGGGTCGCAAACGTGTCTTTAAAATTTAGCCTTAATTTCATATAGAAAAGCAATTGCTTTAAAATTTAAAACAAACAAATAATTTTTATGATAGGGTAATAGATCATTTTGCTTTGAAAGAACATCGCATAGAACTAAAATTTAAAAATTAGAATATTTCTCTTTTTCCTTTTAATTAATAATAATATGATTTAATTTATTTGTGCTTTTTATTTTAAAGGTTGGGTGTGGTTTAGTCGGTAGAAATCATGGATCCAATGTCTAGCTACGAGGCTAATTAACGTAACAGCTCATTGGATCTTTTGAAGATTCCCTTCGTAAAAAAAACTTTGTGTGCTTCCCTTCTCAAAAAAGTTATGCCTCGTTTTCACTAGTTATGTAAATAAATTTACCTGAAAACAAACGCAACGTACCGTACCTTGGATTTTTAAAATTTGACAAAGTGTATAAAAAGTTTTTAAAAATAAATAAAAATGTGATTTAACATAACCTATTCAAGTGAAAATCCATCTATTATGAAAAATTTTAATTAAAGCCATCTGCCGAAAATTATTTAATTATCTACTCCTCTCATTTACGCTTTTACAAGAGCTGTTGTAACTGGCAGTAATTGAGAGTATAAAAGAGTTTACTTCTCATAAAGGAACGCAAGTAATAACATTTGTTTATTTTAAGAAACTTATGGGTCATAACTCATGACCATAATATTTAGAAATATATTTTTGTCAATAAAAAACTTAAGAAAAATTAAATAAATAAACTAAACAAATAGGTATAAGGTTAAATGGGTTTTTTAATTGATTAGTTATTTTTTATTCGACTTCTGTCAACTTGACTATTGTTTTGTACTTCTGCCAGCTTCAATATAATATAATATAATACTAAGTACTAAACTTATGAATTATATGTTAAATTTTGTTGTACATATTATGCATTCATAAAGCTTTTTTATTAGGATACCGAATACATACAACATAAATCAATTCGTACTTAAATGTTTATAAAAACAAGCAAGGAAAAAAACCATGGGTTTTTAAAAATCACATATTCAAAATTATATACGGTTTCTTACTGAATATTTTATCATTTATTTTTATAAAAATATATATAAAAATAAATGATAATATTAATTTAATTATTTCATTAATTTATTAATTATATGACTAATAATTATTTGACCCTTTCAAATTTACGAAAAACCTTTAACATATGTTGAAACATGATGCTGCAGCTGTAAATTTTGTATATTTGTAAAAAAAATTTGAACAGGTTTTCAAGTTACAGGTGTTTATAAATAGCAAAATTTAAATTTTTGAGCCCTTACAGCTGCTAAACAGGGGACGTGACAATAAAATTTTGTTAACCGACTCCTACTAATTTCTAAAGGTCTAACTTCTCCCAATTTCAAGACCCTAGCTTGAACCTTTAAGAAGATATGTGGGGCCAAAAATTTTCAAAAATTGAGTTTTGCATAATGGTAAATTTTAGTATCGTATGGCAACCCTATACATTTTAACTTTATATTTTTGTAAAGCCTATAAAAGCAGCTCACTTCTCCCGTTCTTAGATTGAAAATATATTTAGCAGAACTCTTGTTATACTAATTTAAATATAGGGCTTTTTTGAAATTTGTAACTTCGACACATGTTGAAATATAATTATAGATCTTTCAATTTAATATATTACTAAAAAAAAATTTATTATAATATTTTCGACGTTGTGGACCCATGATATATATTCGGTAGGATTTTTGTTGAAATTTTGCAGTTCCTTTACTGCGTCTAGTAGTTTATATGTTTTAGGTCTTGTTCGGTTTACGGAGTTGCTTTATTTATTTGTTCTAAATTATTTAATGTTGTTTGAACTAATTTTATCATGCCTATTTAAGCATTTGTTGCTCCGGTAATTTTTTTGATGGTTTCCTGTATTTTATTTATGGTTGCTTTATGGAGTTTATAATTAAGTTATATTTCATTAGTTATGATTTTTTTTTTTTTTTTTATGTTTTGATTAATTTTTTTGTAGAATTTAATTAACTTTATAGATTTTTTTATTATAAAAAATTAGTTAAACTTACATTAAAATTATAATGGTTTGCATTTAAATTTTTTGCCGGATAATTCGTAATTATCTTTTTTAGCCTAAAGCGTTGATAATTGCGGTAAGCCTACTGTGGTACAATTAATATCACTTTATTGATCTTTGAAGGTTGGAAATTCTCCTCAATCTTTCTTTATTGAATTTTTCAACTCGCTATTGTCACGGTAAAAGAGTTTTGTGAATTTCAATGCTGCCCGGGTGCCAGTTAAGAAAAAATTAAGGTATTTCTTATAAAAAAAATTATTTTAGGTCCAATGTCCACTTTATTTAAAGGATTTACTAGTTGCAAGTATAAAATTATATTTTAATTGCTAAATCTAACTTAATTTATAGTAAATAAATGCTTCATAAGCATTTATTGATATTATGGGAATTATTAAAATTAAATTTTCACAGGTGAATATTTCACATGAATAATATCCCGACCTAAGTGTCTGGATAAAGCGTATGTGATATGGTGACTTAACTTACATACGCATTTTTATACCCTACACCTATAGAATAGGTAAAGGGGTATATTAACTTTGGTATGGTGTTTCGGCGCCTGAAAAAAGTGGCTCCATTGACATTATAGGTTTTAAAACAATCTCTTTCTAATGCTGTTATCAGAATTTTCCTATCTGCTTTACTTTTCGAGATATACAGTGTGAATTTTGCTCCATATGACACATTATTTTGGAAAAAATTCAAAAATATTTAAGATTAAAAATCTTACTAAAAATTCTAACGAAAAAAAAAACTTTAATAAAAAAATAAATTTTTTTAAATAAATAAGTGATATAATTACAGATTGCATCCTATCAAGGATAGCAATCATGCCATCGAAAAAAAAAAAAAACTTATTAAAAGAGACAATAAATGTCAGATTTAAAGAAATCCTAGACAAAAGTGAAAATAAAGACCAACAAAAAGTTAAAAGCGGTGCAAGCCGAATAGAGAATTTAGTTGAATATTTAATAAAAGAAAATAATGAATTACGACAAGCCTTAAAAAAGTTTGATCCTTCAACATCATCTAGTTCACCAAAAAACGAGTCGAACTATTACAGTTCATTAATGGATCTTACCGATAAATACAGCGAAACAGAAGAAGATAACAACGACCAAGCAGAGCCAAAAATTGTTGAAATTGACGAGGAGAATACATTTGATGTCCTTAACCTCAAAAAAACACCAACAAAAAAATCTGAAAAAGAAAAACGACCAACAACTATTAATTTCCTGCGCGGAAAAGGTGAAAAAATGCCACCAATAAATATGTTTGATACCAGAGTTGACAGGCTAAAATGTCTTATCAAGAATAAATTAGGTATAAAAAATTTTGCGATAAAAGAGCACAATGAAAAGCATTCATCGTTGTACACATACGATATGGAAGACTTTAAAAAAGCTCGTGCATTGCTAGAAGAAGGTAAAATTGACCATTTTATATTCACACCTAAAACGGAAAAAAAGAAAACCTTAATCCTAAAAGGTTTAAATAGTATGTACTCACCAGAGAAAGTTCTTCATTTCTTAAAAGAACAACAAACATAAAATTTGAAAAGGTTACACGATTAACCACCAAATATTCCATTAACAACGGAATAACTCTTCCACATTATATCGTTCAAGCTTCAGCTGATAGCTTGACAAATGATATTATGAAAATTAATGTGCTGGACTACCAAATAGTAAGATGGGAAAAACTAATAAAATCCCACAACTTACAATGCACAAAATGTCAACGCTTCTCGCATTCAGCTGCTAATTGTTATATGCAGTTGAGATGTGTAAAATGTGGCAATAATCACAGGCCGGAATAATGCTCAATTACTGCAGAAGATCCAAAAGATAAATTATACTGCACCTTGTGTGGGAACCATGGGCATCCGGCATCATACACCAAATGCCCAGTTTATATTAAAAAAATGGAGCTTCGCCAAAAAATTAAAGATAATGCAAAACAAAATATTGTAAGTAATCACTTTAATTCAAATTTTATTAATAAAAATATTTCATTTTCAAATATTGTAAAAAATAGCACAAAACAAAATAATTCTAACCTTAAAAATAACAATAATAATTCTAATAATATAAACTCAAATTTAAACACCAATAATAGCAATGATAATATTTTAATTAAAATAAAAAATATTTTAATTAATATGCAAAATGAAGCTATTTCACTAAAAAAACAAATTAATCAAAATTCTAACAATATAAAAATTTGTATGGAATCGTTAAAAATTAAAAACTAATTTTTAAATGAATTTTAACAATACTAAATTAAAAATAATATCCATAAACGTCAATTCACTAATCTCCAACAATAAAAAGCTTTCTCTTATGCACTTTGTAGAGTTCAATAAACCTGGCATAATTTGCATGAGCGAGACAAAATTAAATCCGAATAACCATATGTCATTGGATAATTATGACATAATTAGAAATGATCGAAATATCGATATTGATGGCGGCGGTGTTGCCATATGCATTAAAAAATGTTTCCAATTTGATATTGTAAATAATCGCATTTTCGATAGTTTTCTATGTATCGAACCATGCATTATATCATTACAATTAAAACAAAGAAAAAAATTATTTATAATTTCTATTTATGCATCAAATAGAAATTCAAATAGTTTTTTAACAGAATTAGAAAAAATATTCGAAATTTTAAATCTTTCGAATCTCAATAATTTCTATATATTAACTGGCGACTTTAATGCCAAACATACTTCTTGGTTAAACTGTGTTAACAATACTCGAGGCAATCAATTATACAAATGGTTACAAGACAACAAAATTTTATACAAGAGTAACTTACTCTTAACCGATGCACCAACACTACCACGTGCAAATTCTTATATTGATTTAGTAATAACAGATATCATAATAAAAATTTGTTTTGAAACAAATCAAAACAAACTCACCACTCTCCCATACGATAGGGACCATAATGCCATTCAAATTCCAATGTCACTAAAAAATGAAGAGCTTTTATTGCAAGAGTTACCAAGTCATAGTAATAAATTCATATTTTCAAAAGTAAACTGGGGCAAACTTCAAAGTAAATTAAATTCAAACTATTTTTCCAAATACAACTTCAACAATTGCAATAAAATTTTCGATAACTGCAATTTGTCTAACCAAAATGTAGATTATCATCTTTTACAGCTGAACGAAATAATTCTTAAAACTATGAATGAAGTTATACCAAAAATTAAAAATCAAAATAATTTAAAGAAATTCTACTCAGTTAAGCTAAAAATTCTTTGTGAACACTTTAGCAATAAACCAAAAACGAGTTTATTAAAATTTCAACAACGTATGCTTACCACATTCTAAAACTCCATTTCCTCGGATGAAATTCGCAAGCAAATAAAACCTTCCCCTATAATAGACTCTCACTACTGCCGTGCTACAAGTGAAAGAAAATATCTCGAACCACGTTTATCGCTTGCCAAAATATACAATTATTATGAAGAAGAAACATCTATGCCATTAAAAATAAATATGAATAGAAAAATTTTTAATGAAGAATTTAATTTGTCATTTTGGTTATCAAAAAAAGATTTATGTAATAAATGCGTTTTGTTCAAAATAAATTCAAACCCTACTTCTGATGAGATTCATTCTAATGATTTACATAAGGCAGAAAAAAACATGGCCAAGACCGAAAGAGATTTGGATCGTACAAATATGGATCCTAATCACTGTATTATTTGTTTCGATTTGCATAATGTTATTACTGTTCCAAAAGGTAAATCTTCCATATTTTTCTACAAGCGCAAACTAAATCATAATATTTAATCGGCTTATTTTTTCTCATACAAATATAAACCTCCTTTTTCCGGGTAAACTATAAGACCAATTTAAATGAAACAACAACCAAAAGAAAGGTTTTTTTTTGTTTTCATAGGACAATGACATTTTTTTTTTAGAATATTGCGTTTTTTCAGGTGAAAACCCGTCTTTAAATTAACGTAAATTTGAATTTAACGGTCAGGCTGTTAAAAGTTAAGGCTTATGATGACTCTAATATTATGCGCCGACCTTCTGGGTAAAAGTAATTCATTTTCGGTTGTAACTCGCAGCTCAATCAAACTATTATATGCCCCGACTTATGTCTTTCTTTTTTTTGTTTAGTTCAAATGTTCAATGAACAAGGAGATTAAAACTTTTTTAAAATTTTTTTTTTGTTTTTTTTTTTTTTTTCTTTATCTCTCTAAAATTCCAGTGAAAAAAAATTAGTTCTGTTCGAAATAAAAGCAATAAATTTGGTTTATACAGTAGTTTTCATTTATAACGAACTCTGTTCAATTTTAATTATAATAAACGTTACACTTTTTGCCAAAGAATTAAATATTACCTAAAAATGTATTTAAACTTATTATATCTAATAATTTTGCTTGATGATTAATTTAGTAATTTTATATTTATTTTTGATAAAAAAAAATCCTAATAACGTATTAAAAATTCAATAAAAATTTCATTAGAAGAAAGAGCAGTATACATAGGCTTGAGGCTGATAAATCAAATAAAATTCTAGCAAATGAGTTTAAAGTGTCCATTCTATAATTAGCACATTTTACAATGTTCAAGCCTTGTACTAATTTTTCAAAATTCACAGCATTTTTTTAAAACGACATTCGTTTATTACGACGAATATTTTCCGTCTCATCATGGTCGTTATAACCGAAAAGTACTGTATTTTATTTTTGTTTGCAATTTATTATAATGCAGTAGGTACTAAAAAAAAAATTTTTTGTAAATCGTAAATTGTTGTTGCTTTTTGTTAAGTTTTTTGTAAAATTAAAAACCGACTTCTGAAATATGCAGAAATTCAAAAAAACACAAGTAAAGCAACAGTCAGTCGGTGCAACCGACTTAGAAATACCCTACACCTATTTGGTTCAAATTTAAGGACATATCCATAAGTCATTTTAACACCATAAAAGCTGTTATTAATTTGATCGTAAGACATAGCTAACCAAATTAACATTATAATACTAAAAACATTTTCTAATTACACTATCTATTAAAAAATATTACAAATTCTTGCTAATTTATCTATTTAAAAATATTAAAAAACAAACTAACTTGAGATAAATGAAAATATATTTATTCCAATTCAATTACAAAATGAAAAAATTTTAATTATTAAATTTTGTGATAAAAAGATAATCAAAGCATAATATATTTAAAAATCCAAATTTTTAAAAATTGCAATTATTTTAAATGGTTAGTTTATATACCTAATAGAAAAGCTTATAAACGCAAAATATGCAATAAGTGTATTTCTAAAATACAATTACAAATTTACACCTTTTCATATAATTCATTTAAATATAAAAATAAATTTTACATAAATGCAGCAAGTACCTTTGAACATAACTGAACCACTACAATTAAGTCTAAACTTCGGGGACACATAGGAAATAGGAAATATATTCTTTGGCTTCGAAATTAAGAGAGAGGTTCTGAACCACCAATTGATCACAAATTAGGGGGGCACGGAAGAAATAGTAAAGAACACCCTGGGCCAAATTTGAAGCTTCTACATTTGTTTCAAGTTACTATCTTTATTAATTTCGAAAATATGCTTTAAGGTCCTCGGAACTGAGTGGCTGGTCCTCGACCCACTACCCCAATGGGGCCCAAATTTTAAAGACACTTACGAAATAGGAAGGGACACCCTGATACCAAATTTGGAGGTTCTATCTTTATTGGTTTCGGAATTATGGTCGTTTGGCCTCAATTCGATCAAAAAGTTCTATGTTCCGAACCCATTGTCCAATCCTCACCGTACGTGATCACCGCCGTAGTTTCATTACCAATAACCTACAGCACAAATTTCATGAAGATAGCCTCATTAGTTGTTGAGTTATCGTGACTTTTTTTATATATGTTCGTTAGCCCTGACACCGATTAAAAGGTCCGGAATCCGAACCATTGGGCTGATTTCGCCCTTATATAGTCCGCGTTGTACTTATAGTACTAGTTAACCCTCGTACACAATTTGAACGGTCTATCCTAATTTTAAGTAACTATTTTTAGGCATTTCGATTATAAGCTTTTAAAACTTGGTAGGTCAGAGAGGGGTACAGAACCACCACTCCAATTGATCCCAAATTAGGGGAGCACGCAAGAGATAGTAAAGAACACCCTTGTGGCAAATTGGAAGCTTCTACCTTTTTTCAAGTTGTTATCTTTCTTAATTTTAAAGATATGCTTTAAGGTCTTCGGAAATGTGTGGCTGGTCCCTGACCCACTACTCCAATGGGACCCAAATTCACAAGACACTTAGGAAATAGGAAGGGACATCCTGATACTAAATTTGGAGGTTCTATCTTCATTGGTTTCGGAATTATGCTCGTTTGGACTAAATTCGATTAAAAGGTCCAGAATCCGAACCCATGGGCCGATTTCGCCCATATGCAATCCCCGCCGTACTTTCAGTCCTAGTAACCTACAGTTAAAATTTCATCAAGATAGCTCCATTATTTTTTGAGTTATCGTGCCTACGGACGGACGGACGGACGGACGGACGGACGGACGGACATGGCTATATCGACTAAGGCGGTTACGCTGATCACAAATATATATACTTTTCCATATCTAGCTCGCTTCCTTTAGGTGGTTACAAACACCATACCAAAGTTAATATACCCCTTTACCTATTCTATAGGTGTAGGGTATAAAAATAATATTTCTTAAGAAAAATGGTTTGTTTCTTATGGATCAGCCAAAATCAGCATGTACGGCATTCAGTTTCTGTCAAAAAATTTTGAAATAATTAGTTATGTAAAAAAATTTACATGAAAGCATACGCGACGTGCTGCACCACAGAGTTTTAAAATTTAAAAATTGACAAAGTGTATAAAAATACATATTGTAATTGTTTTTTCTTATGTTGCTGCGATCAAATTTTAAAAATAAAATATTCTAAAATAACATTTTTTTTTAAATAATTTATTTTAAAACATACAAATATTCAAATAAATTGAAAATACCTACAATACAATATGTTTGAGAAACTAAAAAAATTATCTTTCTCAAAAAAAGTTATTTGTTCCTTAGGTCCTAACCTAAACAAAAGAGTACAGCGTATAATTTCTGTCAGAAAATTGATAAATAAATTGATACATAAATTTACATTAGAGCAGCGAAAATACGCGTAACGCAATGTACTGTATCTCGGATTTTTAAAATTTGCAAATATTGACAAAATGTATATAAATATTATTATTGGATTTTCTTATATTTCTAAAATGATGTTTTACAAAATAATATTTTTTTACAATAATTTTTATTAAAAAATATCTTATATTCAAAATACCTATAATATGACATTAAAAATATTTTTTGTAGGTACTAAATTAAAACATTCAAATAAATATTTTTGATAAATTAAATATTGTACGCGCGTATCGATTTACCGATAATGGATATGTAGACAGACGTATTGACGTACTGCCGTATAAAAATTGTACGTCGTATGTTTTGATTTCATTCTAATAATTGAAAAGTTTTTTTCACACTTTCAACATCGAATAATGTTTTTTTTATAATAAAAAAACTATTTTTAGTTTTACTTTGACAAAACGAACAAATTTTATATATCAAAAAGTGTACATGAAGATTAGATAGGCGTAGTTTGTAAATGGAACGCTCATTTTTGTTTCAGGAGTACATAATTGTCAGATTAATCGTCATATATATATTTGACATTTTAAAACTACCTGTCATTTGAGAAGTTAATTATATTTAATAGTATTTAAATATTAATAAAGTGAAAAAATTAAAGTTTATTGCTGATATAAATATAAAGAATATTTTTTAAAATGGAAGGGGGTAAGTGCTTATTGGATATCAAATAAAAAATATGATTTAACATAACCTATTCAAGAGAACTTTAATTAAAGCCATCTGCCGGAAATTATTTATCTACTCTGTCATATACTCTTTTACAAGGGCTGAAATAGCTGGCAATAGTTGAGAGTAGAAAAGAGTTTACTCCTCATAAAGGAATAAAAGCAATAATATTTATTTGTTTTAAGAAACTTATGAGTCATGGCTCATGACCATGTATAGAAATATATTTTTGTCAATAAAAAACTTAGGAAATGTTAAATAAATAAACTAGACAAAAAGTTATAAAGTAAACTAAGGAATTCAGAATAATTTTTCGCATGTTTTCAAAACTTTAGAGAGGCATACATTTGTTGTAAAAATTTACCAGTGTAGCTATTAAATTTAAAAATGAAAAAAGGGTAGGAAAAATTTATTCTTTGATTTATTGAAAAACTTTTTTTTTGCTATAAATCTTTAGATTGAGATTTAAAAAAAGACTTCGGTCAACTTGACTATTATTTGTACTTCTGGCAGCTTCAATATAATATAATACTAAATACTAAACTTATGAATTATGATATGTTAAATTTTGTGGAACATATTATGTATTCATAGAGTTTTTTAATTAGGATACAGAATACGTACAACATAGTTCATATCGTACTAAAATGTTTAGAAAAAAGTCCAGTTTGCTATATGAAGTACAGCATTAACTCGAATTTTGGGTTATTGACTTCAATAAATATATGTATATGTTTAGAAATATGTATTTATTAGAATAATATTTATTGTATTTAGAATTTTTCTTTAATTTAACTGTACCAATTTATCCTCTCTTTAAAGCGGCTTAAGCTATAGAAATAAAACTCAAAAATCGGTACTTAAAAACGTTTTAATAATTAAGAAAAATTATAAATTATTTTTTAAGCAAATTTCAAGCGCAAGAATTGTTGACAACACTGTTGGCATAATTTTTATTATGTATAGTCTAATATAATTTACACAAAACGAATTTTATATGTTAACTTAAAAGAAAAAAAAATAGCTCGAATTTCGAGCACAGGGTGATACTAATGTGTATAATTTAACTGCAACGGCAATTATTTCTGAAAAAGAAAAAATTACGTACTGCGCTATATGGACGGAGGCACAAACAGGAAAAGGAGGAAACGATCTCGCTAACGCTATAATAAAACTTTTAAATAAAATTTGTCTCGATAACTCAAATTTCAGATAAATTACTTTCTGGAGTGATAATTGTATACCACAAAATCGAAATAAATTAATGTAAACTTCCTTAAAATATTTTTTACAAAATCCTAATAGTCTCGTAGAATTGGTCCAAAAATTCTGAGCCAGGCCACTCACTGTTGCAAGAAGTTGACTGTTTGCATTCAGTGATTGAAAAACATTTGAAAAATCTCGATGTACATAGGCCAGTTCATTTACTAAAATTTTTATTAAATTTAAATTATCCTAAAATTAAACTAGATATTTTGCAAATACAACAAAATAATTGTGTATCATACAACCTGCTGCGAAATTAAGTTTTATTAAATTTCCGTTTTCAAAAAAAAAGATTATTCGATATCAAAACTCAGAACCTTTTTTGATAGAATACAAGGATTCTTTTTTAAATTTGGACTTTAAAAAAGTTGATATCAAAAAACTAGCAAATAAAAAAGTTTTAGCTACGCCTTTAAATTTGTTTCTTTGTAAACCTCCAGTTTTTCAGGAGCGACCAATTTTACCAAAAGAAAAAAAGATGATTTAAAAGCATTAATACATTTTTAAAGCAACATGATCAATACTATTTTAAAGCAATTTTAAACATTACAAATTAATTGAAATATTTTTGGATCAGTTGAAAAATATGTACATTTTATAAAGTTATATTGTGATACAATAATTATTATGTATATTATGTTTTTAGTAAAAACCATGATATTTGAATAAAAAAATTATTTCTTCAATTTCTTAAAATAAGTTTAATTTTCAAAAATATTAAAAAGTTGTGAAATTACTATCATATTTGTTTTTTTAGTTTTGATTGAAATATTTATATTAAAATTAATAATATTACTTAATTTCGTTTATAAAAAATCCTGTGAGATGGCTGTTATGTTCATATTGTTATAATTAAAGTAATAATTACATGATTGATTAAAAAATAATATTAAATAAAAATTAACATAAAAAACTAAGTTAAATTTGATTTCTTACAGTTTCTACTACAATTTAAAAAAAAAATTTAGGTTTTTAATTTATATTTCTCGTATTAGTCGTAATCGATTTTTAATCTAATTTGCTCCATCTCCACGACTTTACATAAATTTTTGTTTAACAGCCTTCTTAATCCTTATTTGCACCATTATAATCGAAGATCAATGCATTTTTGCTCCATACGCACAGAGAAAACTATTTTGTAATCGATTTGTATTGTATGAAGCAAACTATCCACAATGACTTTTCTGACAAAATATCAAATATCTCGAAAAGTATTTGAGGCCTAAAATTTAGCATATGATTAGTTAAACAAGTAAAGAAACAGTCAGTCGGTGCAACCGACTTAGAAATACCCTATACCTATTTGGTTCAAATTTAAAGACATATCCATAAGTCGTTTAAACACTATAAGAGCTGTTATTAATTTGATCGTAAGACATAGCTAACCAAATTAACTTTATAATACTAAAAACATTTTCTAATTACACTATCTATTAAAAGATATTATAAATTCTTACTAATTTATCTATTTAAAAATATTAAAACAAAAAAACTTGAAACAAATGAAAATATATTTATTCCAATTCAATTACTAAATGAAAAAATTCTAATTATTAAATTTTGTGATAAAAAGATAATCAAAGCATAATATATTCAATAATCCAAATTTTTAAAAATTGCAATTATTTTAAATGGTTAGTTTATATACCTAATAGAAAAACTTATAAACGCAAAATATGCAATAAATGTATTTCTAAAATACAATTACAAATTTACACTTTTTCATATAATTCATTTAAATATAAAAATAAATTTTACATAAATGCAGCAAGTACCTTTGAACATAGCTGAACCACTCCAATTAAGTCTAAATTTCGGAGACACATAGGACATAGGAAATATATTCTTTGGCTTCGAAATTAAACTCGACCACAACCAATTCCCATGGTACTTTCATTACTAGTAACCTACTGTTAAATTTCATCTAAATACCGGCATTATTTTTTGAGTTATGGTGTTTTTAAGATATATGTTTGTTAGTCCTTGAACTTTTCAAGGGTTCCAGGACCCGAAATTATGGTATATATACCCATATGCAGTCCCGTCATACTTTCAATACTAGTTAACCCTTGTACACAATTGGAACGCTCTATCTTAATTTTAAGTTACTAGTTTTATTAATTTCGATGATAAGCTTTTACACATTTGGGGGTCTAAGAGAGGTCCTGAACCACTACTACAAATGATCCCAAATAAGGGGGGCACGGAAGAAATAGTAAAGAACACCCTGGGCCAAATTTGAAGCTTCTACATTTGTTTCAAGTAACTATCTTTATTAATTTCGAAAATATGCTTTAAGGGCCTAAGAACTGAGTGGCTGGTCCCCGATCCACTACTCCAATGGAGCCCAAATTTCAAAGACACTTACGAAATAGGAAGGGACACCCTGATACCAAATTTGGAGGTTCTATCTTCATTGGTTTCGGAATTATGCTCGTTTGGCCTAAATTCGATCAAAAAGTTCTAAGTTCCGAACCCATTGTCCAATCCTCACCGTACGTAATCACCGCCGTAGTTTCGCTGCCAATAACCTACAGCACAAATTTCATGAAGATAGCCTCATTAGTTGTTGAGTTATCGTGATTTTTTATATATGTTCCTTAGCCCTGACATCGATTAAAAGGTACGGAATCCGAACCGTTTTTTTTTTTTTTTTTTTTTACAAGGGAATGGAACGCTCGAAAGCCACCCATTGAAATTTTGCGGTATTTCGTTGGGTAGTGTGCGATTTTAACGCACCAAAACCACACCCTTTTTGAACCAAACTTTAGGAAGGAACCTGTGATACAAATGTACAGTTTGGTTACAGGGATGGGATATGAAAGGATTTTGGGATTGTCGGAGGATATTTGGGAATTTTGGATTATGGTGGATGGGGAAAATTTGGAGAGATATTTAGGAGAAAGATGTTAATATTCTTCTTAAATTTATTTAAGTCGTACACATACGAATTACCAACTTTAGGAAACACATTGGACGGAATGTGATTCCATAATCTCGACATGCGCATAACAAACGAATTTCCATAGGCCGTGTTTCGCCATCTTAATAATTCGACGCAGTAGGGATGAGCATCTGTTGCACTCCCTGTTTCACGTTGGAAAACTTTGAGTGGAGGCATTAATTGTTTTATTTCCTTAGAACAGGTGTTCGTCCCCACTAGGTATCTATAAAACAGGGTAAGTGACCAGACTGTACGCCGATGGCTAAGTGGAGTGAGCGTTGAGGTAACACTGGGATCATTTATAAGACGAATAGCTCTGTTTTGCACTTTATCAAGATATCCCAGCGCTGATTGGGGTGCACCAGCCCAGATATGTGCAATATACTCCATTTTTGATCTAATATATGTTTTATAGATATTGAGGAGATCTAATGGAGAGAAGTAAGTTTTACAGCGATACTAAAAACCCAAACACTTAGCTGCATCTTTAGCTATACCAAAAATGTGATTTGACCAAGTCAATTTCTGGTTTAACTCGATGCCCAAAATATTCAAATCTGTTGAGTGCTGCAAGGCTTCTCCCTGAAAAATCAAGTTGGGAATGGAAGTTGCTATTTTTCGCGAGATGAGACAGCATTGGGTTTTCTTCGTGTTGAATTGAACACGATTATTTTCACCCCATTTGTGAATTTTTGCTAAATCGTTATTTAGCTCACTGACAGTGAAATTTTTTGCTGTTGTATTAACCTGATGATTAATGTTACAGCGGCTATGAAATTCATAGGAAGCTACAAGGGTGCTGTCATCTGCGAAACTGTGAATTGGATTGGAAGTTAAAGATAGAAGATCATTAATGAATATTAAGAAGAGGGTGGGAGAAAAAACAGAACCTTGAGGGACACCAGCGTTCAGTTCAAATTTGTCAGATGATAAACCATCGACCAGAACTCGAATCGTACGATTCGAAAGGAAATCTCCAATCCATTTGAGAAAGACTCTACCTAACCCTATAGCTCTGCATTTTGCTAACAAAGCAGCATGCCATACACGGTCGAAAGCTTTAGAAATATCCAGTGCTACCACATCAGATTCACCAGAGTGGTGAAGACTGATATTGAGCTTTTCACAAATATAAGTCATGAGATCACCAGTTGAACGACGGGCTCTGAACCCGTATTGTCGATCATGAAGCAAACCTTTATGATCCAGATATTTCAAAAGCTTTTGGTTTATAATTTTTTCCATTACTTTGGAAAGGACCGAAGTTATAGCTATAGGGCGGTAGTTAGAGGGATCGCTTTTGTTACCTTTTTTTGGAATTGGAAAAACGTGCGCAATCTTCCATTGGGCAGGATGAATACCCGAAGTAAAGGATAAATAGAAGAGGTTGCGTAGAGGTTTTGAAATGGTAGAGTAGGTTTTTTTAAGAACCATCGTTGTGATTCCATCGGGACCGGCTGATTTGTTCGTATCTAGATTCCTCAAGATTTTCATCACTGCTCGCGTCCTAAAGTAAATTCTACCAAAGGAGCAGCCAACTTCTGGAATATTTGGTGGTCTTTGAGTTGACTGTGGCAGTGTTGAGTTAAAGGAAAATTGTTTGCCAAACAAGTTTGCCTTTTCTTTTGAATCTGACACAATTGAGTTGTTTTTACCAATAAGCGGAGGGAAGGAGGACCCACTAGTGTCCTCCTTTAGATTTTTTGCAAACGTCCAAAACGATTTGCTATTCTTAGGCATATGTAGGAATTTTCGTTTCAACCCTCGGTTGAATAAGAATTTTTGCTTATTGATAACTCTCTTGCATCTGTTTCGAACCACGATATAGTTGGCCCTGTCGGACTCCAACCCGCTGTTCCGGTATTGCTTAAAAGCCTCCTCTTTTTTACGAATGGCTTCTTTGCAAGTGCGATTAAACCATGATTTGGATTCTCGTTTAATACTTTTCATGGAGTGAGGAATATACAACCTCATTCCAAGTAAAATTGTTTCGCTAATCGCATTTGCAGCGAAGTTGACATTTTTAGCGCGGAAGCACAACGACCATTCGAATGCTTTGAAAAAATTGTTTAATCCCTCCCAGTTAGCACGACTATATTGCCATACTAATTTTTTGGGAGGAATCCTTCGGCTGGCTAATGTGCTTACCGGGAAGCTTGTGGTTACCAGGCAGTGGTCGGAGCCCCCCAGGGGACAACCAACTGAAACTACATATTTTTCAGGGTGAGTGGTTAAAAACAGATCCAAGAGGTGACCCTCTTGATCAGCTCGGTCGGGGACCCTAGTGGGATTTTGGACAAGTTGAGAAAGATGGAACAGTGTGGAAAATAATTCAACTTGTTTCCCAATTGAGTTTTGACTCAAAGAAGAGTTACTTGAAAAATGAAGCCAGTCTTTGTTGTGTACATTGAAATCCCCTGCCAGAACAATTTCGGTTTGTGGACATGATTCCAAAATTTCATTGATCTGGTTTGAAAGATTGTCAATTTCCACAACAGTTTCTTGTTCATTTAAATTGGGTGATCTGTATAAAAAACAGAAATGTATTACATGCTTCTCAACGATAATTTTAACCCAAATATAATGGAAGGTTGGGCTAGAAGGTTTATATTTATCTAGGGTGTTGAAAGCAATGTCATTTTTAATGTAAATCGCGATTCCTCTTTTGGGTACGAAGTGTGAAACAAGTGAGTAGCCAATAATATTAAAATTATCGTTTTGTCCACTGACTTGTGTTTCACCAAGGGCTAAAATTGCTGGTTTTGTGGAGTTAAGATGACATTCTACGGCATGAAAATTAGCTTGTAGGCCACGAATATTACAAAAATGAACTCGAAAATTGGCAATTTTTAATAACAATTAGTAAAAATTGAGAAAAGAGAACAAAAAAAAAAAAAAACAAAAATCAATATAAATAAAACGTATAAAATTTAAAATTTAATTATATTATTATTTAGGTTAAATATTGTATATGTACGATTCATACAACCCGAACAAGTTATCACCGTTTATAAAAACAAAAGTATTGCTAACAATATTTACAAAATACCATCAACAATACCCTTATTTTATTCTGCTATGAGTGAGCAATCGGTTTATAACACCATTCAACAGTTTTTAACTAGACCTTATTGAACTTAAGCTGTAATCGGAAATGTCACACTAAGATTAAATGCAAAAGCAGTTGATCATCTACTACATGTATTTTGACAAACACGACAAAAATGTTTTTGTCGCATTACTTTTAGACTTTTGCAGCAAATATCATGTGACGTTTATCATTTGACGATTATCAAAATAAAAATTGAAAAAAATTTAAATAAAATTTAAAACAAAATGGAATTTGACATTGTTGATAAATTACTTAAGTAATTTATTACTAGCATAAAAATTATTATTTATATGTTTATATGTTTAAATAATTAATAAAAATTAAGGCATATTATGAACAAACAAAAAAAAACTTAAACAAATTATAATTAGGCATTAATTCACAGCCTTGTATAAAAAATAAAAAAATTAAAGTTCACATTTCCACAAATTTTTTGATTTTTCATCTTTCAGCCAATTTTTGTAGCAAGTCAATTTTTTTCATTTCCACATCTAGTTTTGATCTTTCCATTTCCATGTAAGCCAGATGACGTCTTTCCTCGTTATTTTCCATAACTTTCAGGAAATTTACCAAGTCTTCGTTATTTTTTCCTTTTCTTCTTATTGGAGTTTCAAAGTCCTCAGACATATGTGAAGTGGATGGAGTTTGAAGAGAGGTGTAAGATTCTACATCTAACGTATCTATAAGAACTTCTTCTGGAGCAGATACGAAATGTTTGCTTCCATATACTATATCAAATTGCTCAAAATGCTGCCAATATGTCTGGTCTTTTCCTGTCTTATTATTTCTTTTTTTAATTCTTTTGTATGTCGTCATTAAATTTATAAATTTTTTTTTGCATTCATCTACTGAAAATGGAAATTCGACATTTTGCGTAATTATTTCTTTATGTACTTTTTTCCACACTGTTGCTTTGGCTTTTTTACCATCTTAAAACGCTGGTTCGAATTCCAACCTAACGCTTATCAAAAGCTTCACAAAATCAGTGTTCCAGTGTTCTTCGAAGTCATCACTGCAACATAAAGTTTTAATGTTTTGAAAATTTAATTAAATCTAATTAAAATTTTTTATTTACATTTCGGTATCCATTTTGTGCACGTATAAAATTTTTTTGACTAATTTGCAATTTCAAAACATGCAGTTGATGTAAAAATGACATTTCCATTTAGGTGATTTTTGTCTTACTAAATAATCGATTATACTGCAAAAGTAGTAATCGAAGTGTGACATTAAAAACTACGAGACTTAAATCAAAATACTTTTTCGATTAAACTACAAATGCAGTTTACATTAGTGCGACATTTCCGATTACAGCTTTAGTTACAACCAAAAAACTCACACACAGCAAAATCTACGTGCAAGTAAAAATACGCACGTATATGTAAATAATTAAATTTAAATTAAATAATTTAAGTTAGTTGAAAAGAAATGAACTGAAATTTCAGTACTTCCCTTTCTTTTATGATTAAAAATAAAAAAAAAAATTATTAAAAATGAGTAAATTGACGTATACCATCAAAAATTAAAACAATACAATTTAAAAATAAAAACAATACGGTGACATACTATTGATGGTATTAATTAATGAGAGAATTTAGAAGTTGGGCTGATTTCGCCCTTATATAGTCCGCGCTGTACTTATAGTACTAGTTAACCCTTGTACACAATTTGAACGGTCTATCCTAATTTTAAGTAACTATTTTTAGTAATTTCGATTATAAGCTTTTAAAACTTGGGAGGTCTGAGAGGGGTACAGAACCACCACTCCAATTAATCCCAAATTAGGGGAACACGCAAGAGATAGTAAAGAACACCCTTGTGGCAAATTGGAAGCTTCTACATTTTTTCAAGTTGTTATCTTTATTAATTTTAAAGATATGCTTTAAGGTCTTCGGAAATGTGTGGCTGGTCCCCGACCCAGTACTCCAATGGGACCAGTGTTTGTAACCACCTAAAGGAAGCGAGCTAGATATGGAAAAGTATATATATTTGTGATCAGCGTGACCGCCTTAGTCGATATAGCCATGTCCGTCCGTCCGTCCGTCCGTCCGTATGCACGATAACTCAAAAAATAATGGAGCTATCTTGATGAAATTTTAACTGTAGGTTACTAGGACTGAAAGTACGGCGGGGATTGCATATGGGCGAAATCGGCCCATGGGTTCGGATTCTGGACCTTTTAATCGGTCCAAGGGCTAACGAACATATATAAAAAATCACGATAACTCAACAACTAATGACGCTATCTTCATCAAATTTGTGCTGTAGGTTACTAGTAATAAAGCTACTTCGAGGATTGCGTAAGTTCGGGATTGGACCAAGAGTTCCGAACCTAGAACTTTTTGATCGAATTTAGGCAAACGAGCATAATCCCGAAACCAATGAAGAGAGAACCTCCAAATTTGGTACCAGGGTGTCCCTTCCTATTTCCTAAGTGTCTTGGAAATTTGGGCCTTATTGGAACAGTGGGTCGGGGACCAGCCACACATTTCCGAGGACCTTAAAGCATATCTTTAAAATTAATAAAGATAGCAACTTGAAAAAATGTAGAAGCTTCAAATTTGGCACAAGGGTGTTCTTTAATATCTCTTGCGTGTCCCCCGATTTTGGGATCAATTGGAATGGTGGTTCAGTACCCCTCTTAGACCTCCCAAGTTTTAAAAGCTTATAAATGAAATTACTAAAAATAGTAACTTAAAATTAAGATAGAACGTTCAAATTGTGTACAAGGGTTAACTAGTACTATGAGTAAGCGCGAACTGTATATGGGCGAAATCAGACCAAGGGTTCGGATTCTGGAGCTTTTAATCGGTTTCAGGGCTAACGAAAATATATATAAAATCACGATAACTCAACAACTAATGACGCCGTCTTCATCAAATTTGTGCTCTTGGTTATTGGTAATGAAACTACGGCGGCGATTGCGTACGGTGAGGATTGGACAATGGGTTCGGAACTTAGAACTTTTTGATCGAATTTAGGCCAAACGAGCATAATTTCGAAACCAATGAAGATAGAACCTCCAAATTTGGTATCAGGGTGTCCCTTCCTATTTCGTAAGTGTCTTGGAAATTTGGGCCCCATTGGAGTAGAGGGTCGGGGACCAGCCACTCAGTTCCGAGGACCTTAAAGCATATTTTGGAAATTAATAAAGATAGTAACTTGAAACAAATGTAGAAGCTTCAAATTTGGCACATGGGTGTTCTTTACAATTTCCTGCGTGTCCCTCTAATTTTGGATCAATTGGAGTGGTGGTTCAGTACCTCTCTTAGACCTCTCAATGTGTAAAAATTATCTTCGAAATTAATAAAACTAGTATATTAAAATTAAGATAGAACGTTCCAATTGTGTACAAGGATTAACTAGTATTGAAAGTATGACGGGGACTGCATATGGGCGAAAGTGTACCATAGTTTCGGGTTCTGGAACCCTTGAAAAGTTCAGGGCTAACAAACATATATCTTAAAAACACCATAACTCAAAAAATAATGCCGCTATTTTGATGAATTTTAAACTCTAGGTTACTAGTAATGAAAGTACCATGGGAATTGGTTGTGGTCGAGTTTAATTTCGAAGCCAAAGAATATATTTCCTATTTCCTATGTGTCCCCGAAATTTAGACTTAATTGTAGTGGTTCAGCTATGTTCAAAGGTACTTGTTGCATTATTTAAAATTTATTTTTATATATAAATGAATTATATGAAAAGGTCTAAATATGTTATTGTATTTTAGAAATACATTTATTGCATATTTTGCGTTTATAAGCTTTTCTGTTAGGTATATAAACTAACCATTTAAAATAATTGCAATTTTGGAAAATTTGGATTATTAAATATATTATGCTTTGATTATCTTCTTATCACAAAATTTAATAATTAGAATTTTTTCATTTTGTAATTGAATTGGAAATTTTCATTTATTTCAAGTTTTTTTGTTTTTTAATATTTTTAAATTGATAAATTAGTAAGAATTTGTAATATTTTTTAATAGATAGTAATTAGAAAATGTTTTTAGTATTATAAAGTTAATTTGGTTAGCTATGTCTTACGATCAAATTAATAACAGCTTTTATGGTTTTAAAATGACTTATGGATATGTCCTTAAATTTTAACCAAATAGGTGAAGGGTATTTCTAAGTCGGTTGCACCGACTGACTGACTGTTTCTTTATTAATTTTTTTTCAGTTGAAATTTTGAGATGCCAATGCGTCTGCCTCAAAGAAAATCTAACACATTTATTATCTGCAATCAAAACACTTTCTATGGCAAAGTTTTAGCTCTTTACTTGTGTAACAACTTTTATATAAATTTTTGTGTGGCACTATTTAGTTTATGAAATATTCACAAAAAACCTAAAAACTACGCATTCGAAGTGTCCTTTGGGTCCACTCGATATTCTCTAAGCACTTATCAACCCACGATATCGACATCGAAACCTAATATTGGAAATTTGAAAAATTCCGCCCAAAAAAACACGTTTTATGGGTTTCTCCACATCGGAAATATGCCTATGCACGAATCGCAGTTTTAAAATGTTGATGTGAAAACAATCATTTTTTATTCGGTGAAACGGACGGTTGGACAGACACACATAACTAAATCGAACTAGATTTCAATCTTGAACGAGAATATAAATACTTTTCTATATCTATAACATACCTATTTTAATGTGTTAAAATTATTGTTCTTTACTTGTACAAAGTTTTCTCTTTGGCTGCATATCTTTTTAATTAGTCTATAATGATTTTTACTCCATTTCAGATAAAAAAGGAATCGTTTTTGGAAGATATAAACAATTTACTAAATTCTGGTGAAGTTCCAAACTTATTCTCAAATGAAGAAAAGGTGGATTTATGTGAAAAAATGAGACAAATTGACAGACAACGGGATAAATCTGTACAGACTGATGGCAGTGCTGTAGCACTTTACAACTTTTTCGTGCAAGTAAGTACAATATTCCTATATAAATTGATAGCTGTATTTATAATTATTAAATTATCTTCTAGCTTGAAAAACACAGCTTTTATATGCTTAAATCTCAATGACCAAAGTCAGTTTTTTTTCACCCACGTCTTATGTTTCCTTGGCGGTTCAACTCCGCGGCCATGCGGCTTATGTTGTTCTGATGTTTGTTTAGCGAAGTCCTATAATGGTCTATTTTTTTGGTAGTTGCCTCATTATGGGTTCCATTGCTGTAAGTCTCCATACGTCTACATTGCTTATTCTGACAGATCAGAATATTCTACAGATTATGCACAGACAGCGGCTAACGGAGTCCTGTAATTTCTGAACGATGATGTTCTCTATCATACACTAGGACGGTCTTTATTATTATTGTTATTATTAGTATTAAGATATTACTAAATCCCGCAAAGCCAAAAATTTTTTTTTCCCCCAAAATCCCGCTTTTGTTAAAAGTCTCGCTTTCCTTATGAAAATCCAGCTTTTTATAAGCTACATATAAGAGACAAGTAAAAGGATATGTTAACTTTGGTACGGTATTTCTAACCACTACAGTGTACTAGTAATGCAACTATGGTGGTGATTGCGTACGGTTAAAATCAGACCATAGGTTCAGAACCTAGAAGTCCTTGATCGAATTGAAGCCGAACGAGCATAATTCCGCACAGTAGATCTCACAAGGTTTAAATCTTATCATCGAAATTTTAAGAAAATAGTAACTTAAAATTGAGATTGAACTTTCCAATTTGCTACAAGGGTTAACTAGTAACGAATATGTGACTAGTAACAAATATGTGGCGAGGGCAGAAAATGGGCGAAATCGAACAACGGGTACGGCTTCTGAAACTTTCGATCAATTCAAAGGTTAACGTGCAAATATCGAAGATAATTTGAAAACTAATCAGGCTAAATTGATGAAATTTAAAATCTATATTACTACTTTTGAAAGCTCCGCTTGTATTGTTAATGGTCGAGATAGAACAATGATTTCAGATTGTCAAAGCTTTTGGTCAAAATGAGACCAAACGAGCAGAATTTCGAAAACAATGAAGATAGAACCTTAAAATTTGAGGCACAGGTGTTTCGAAATTAAAATATCAACTTAAAATAAAGATAAAACCTAGAAATTTGATAGAAGGGTTTTCTTTCCTCATGTTCCTGGTATGTGGGATCAATTGGAGTGGTTGTTCGGGTATCTCCAACAAACTTTCCAAGAATTAACAAGCATATCTTAAAATTTAATAAGTGTCAAAGGTTTTTCTTAATTTTGACTTTGTTCGTCCGTCCGTATGCTTACATAAACTTTTACACTGTTTGAAACAGAGTAAAGAAATTTTAACTACGGGTAGGTATTGCAAAAAACAATAATTTCGTAGAAGAAACTTTTTTTGTGTCTCCCCACCCATTACGGAGCTGCAGCCCACCAAAATTTGAAAAAGCTTTATTTTTAAATTTTTTTAACAAGAGTTCTGTTAAGTGCATTTTCAATCTAAAAACGGTAAAAGAGAGCTGCTTTTATAGGCTTTACAAAAATATAAGGCTTAAATTTATAGGGTTGCCATACGGAACTAAAATTTACAATTATGCAAACCTCAATTTTAGCAAAATTTTTGGCCCCACATACCTTCTAAACGGTTCAAGCTAGGGTCTTGAAATTTTGGGAGAAGTTAAACCTTTAGAAATTAGTAGGACTCGGTTAACAAAATTTTTTTGTCGAGCCCCCTGTTTAGGAGCTCTAAGGGCTCGAAAATTGAAATTTTGCTATTTTTAACATCTGCAACTTGAATATCTGTCCAACATTTTTATACCCGTGCATACATATATGACATCGGGTATATTAAAATTGCTCCTCCGTTTGTAACGCATCGATCTAGAGGAGCTAGATATAGTGTCACGGGTACGTATCGGCTCTATCGGTACGAATCGAAAAATAAGTCGATCTAGCTATGTGTGTCTGTCCGTCCGTCTGTCCGTCCGTGTGTCAGCACGATAACTCAAAAACTAAAGGAGCTACAGTTCAGAAATTTTCACAAAATATTTTTCAATCAATTTCTAGGTTCCCTATTTTTTTTGGTTAAGATCGGACCAAAACTTCGGGTAGCTCTCGAACAACTAACTTTTTTAACACCAGTATTTTCATATAAAAATTTGAAATTTATCTGCACATCTTGTATTAACATGAATTTATATGAATTTTGTTTTTGTTTGTTTTTTTGTTTGTTTTTTTATTTTTTGTAGTCTGTAGATAACGATTTCGAGTTACGATTTCATACGATTTAAATGATGCGTAAAATTTTTAAAAAAGTTTTACATTTGGACTTTGTACTTTGAGATTTATGAATTAAAATATGATGATAATTTTTGATCATGATGATCTGATCATTATATGAGTATAATTATAATATGATGCTTATTTTGCTTGGGCTTAATATATTTGTGAATTAAAAATTAATTACAAGAGATAGAATTGAAAAATTAGAGCTAGAAATTTGAAATTTACACAAAACATTTTTTGGACATTTTTTAGGTTCCCTATTCTTTTTGGTTAAAACCAGACCAAAGCTTCGGGGAGCTGCCACACAACTTATTTAAACCAATATGAATTTCCTCAAAAGTAATAATACCAGGAAGATGAAAATTACACACGGTTAGTTCCATAATGAATCAAGCCCTTATATGAAATTTCAAAATTTTACGGCTTCATTTTCGGGGGGCTGCCATACAACTTCTTTGCACCAATATGAATTTCTTCAAAACTAATTATACTATGAGGATGAAAATTACACACTGTTAGTTATATATTGAATCGAGCACTTATATGAAGTTTCAAAATGTCACGGCCCCATTATCGGGGGGCTTCCATACAACTTATTTGCACCTATATGAATTACGGTTACGGCCCCATTTTCGGGGTGCTGCCATACAAAGTTTTCAGTTCAATAACTGTGAATCTAATAAAGCTAGGAGGTTAAAATTAAAATTGGGCAGGTAAAGTAATAGGACAAGTTACTTGGCAAAGTTGGACATCACTCGGACCAACTTTTAGGGTGGGGCATTTTTTTTTGTTTTTTTTAAGCAAAAATGATGGGATAATAAATTAATATTTTTTTTTTTGTTTTTTTTTTTTTAATCAAAAATTATAGAATAATGAGTTAAATTTTTTTAAACTATTTTACTTTTTTATATTTTTATACCCTACACCTATAGAATAGGTAAAGGGGTATATTAACTTTGGTATGGTGTTTGTAACCACCTAAAGAAAGCGAGCTAGATATGGAAAAGTATATATATTTGTGATCAGCGTGACCGCCTGAGTCGATATAGCCATGTCCGTCCGTCCGTTCGTCCGTCCGTAGGCACGATAACGATCAGTACCCCTCTCAGACCTCCCAAGTTTTAAAAGCTTATAATCGAAATTACTAAAAATAGTTACTTAAAATTAAGATAGACCGTTTAAATTGTGTACAAGGGTTAACTAATACTATAAGTAAAGCGCGGGCTGTATAAGGGCGAAATCAGCCCATGGGTTCGGATTCTGGACCTTTTAATCGGTTTCAGGGATAACGAACATATATTAAAAATCACGATAACTCAACAACTAATGAGGCTATCTTCATGAAATTTGTGCTGTAGGTTATTGGTAATGAAACTACGGCGGTGACTACGTACGGTGAGGATTGGACAATGGGTTCGGGACTGAGAACTTTTTGATCAAATTTAGGCCAAACTAGCGTAATTCCGAAACCAATGAAGATGTAACCTCCAAATTTGGTATCAGGGTGTCCCTTCCTATTGCGTAAGTGTCTTTGAAATTTGGGCCTTATTGGACTAGTGGGTCGTGGACCAGGCACTCAGTTTCGAGGACCTTAAAGCAATTCGAAATTAATAAAAATAGTAACTTGAAACAAATGTAGAAGCTTCAAATTTGGCCCAGGGTGTTCTTTACTATTTCTTCCGTGCCCCCCTAATTTGGGATCATTTGGAGTGGTGGTTCAGGACCTCTCTTAGACCCCCAAATGTGTAAAAGCTTATCATCGAAATTAATAAAACTAGTAACTTAAAATTAAGATAGAACGTTCCAATTGTATACAAGGGTTAACTAGTATTGAAAGTATGACGG
Source organism: Dolichopus griseipennis (assembly GCA_963082915.1). Taxonomy (NCBI): domain Eukaryota; kingdom Metazoa; phylum Arthropoda; class Insecta; order Diptera; family Dolichopodidae; genus Dolichopus; species Dolichopus griseipennis. Next base: position 267,945 of record CAUJBZ010000002.1, read on the forward strand.
GACTGAATATGGGCGAAATCGTACCATGGTTTGGGTTTCTGGAACCCTTGACAAGTTCAAGGACTAACAAACATATATCTTAAAAACACCATAACTCAAAAAATAATGCCGGTATTTTGATGAAATTTAAACTCTAGGTTACTAGTAATGAAAGTACCATGGGAATTGGTTCTGGTTGAGTTTAGTTTCAAAGCCAAAGAATATATTTCCTATGTCCTATGTGTCTCCGAAATCTAGACTTAATTGTAGTGGTTCAGCTATGTTCAAAGGTACTTGCTGCATTTATGTAAAATTTATTTGAATATTTAAATGAATTATATGAAAAGGTCTAAATTTGTGATTGTATTTTAGAAATACATTTATTGCATATTTTGCGTTTGTAAGCTTTTCTATTAGGTATATAAACTAACCATTTAAAATAATTGCAATTTTTAAAAATTTGGATTATTAAATATATTATGCTTTGATTATCTTTTTATCACAAAATTTAATAATTCGAATTTTTTCATTTTGTAATTGAATTGGAATAAATATATTTTCATTTATTTCAAGTTTTTTTGTTTTTTAATATTTTTAAATAGATAAATTGGTAAGAATTTTTAATTTTTTTTTTAATAGATAGTGTAATTAGAAAATGTTTTCAGTATTATAAAGTTAATTTGGTTAGCTTGTCTTACGATCAAATTAATAACAGCTTTTATGGTGTTAAAATGACTAATGGATATGTCCTTAAATTTGAACCAAATAGGTGTAGGGTATTTCTAAGTCGGTTGCACCGACTGACTGTTCCTTAACTTGTTTGTAATATATTATAGCATTAGAGAAATAAATAACGGTTTATTTTACACATTATAGTGGGTATGCACGGGTATCTAAAAGTTGACAAGGGCAACTATAATCTTCCTCGATTTTATTAATATAAAAAATTTAAAGGTCCAACATTATATTTTAACATATAATAAAGGTTTTTTTTAAATTAAAAAGCGGTTCTTTAAATTGAAGAAAACGTCTCTCGGTTTAACCCATTTTTCTTAGATAATAAAATTCTAGGTAAAATTCCAAATTTTAGTGGAGTACATAATTTAATTTCTAGAACCTAAAAAAATAGAGGGGGGGTGTATCATCACTTGTTATATTTTTAGTTGTAATTTCCTGTTCTGAATTTTTAGGAATGCAATTTTTTTATTCAAATAAAGATTTTTTTTAATGAAATCTAATGTTTTATTAAATGTTGAGAATTTGTGACCAGCGTGACCTCCTGAGGTCGATAATGATGGAGCTATCTTGATGAAATTTTACTGAAGGTTCTTCGGACTAAATGCATGGCGTGGATTGCAAATGGGCGAAATCAACTCATGGGTTCGGATTCGGGACCTTTCAATCGGTCTAACGGCTAACGAACATGTATAGAAAATCACGATAACTCAACAACTAATGACGCTTTCTTCATCAAATTTGTGCTGTAGGTTACTAGTAATAAAACTACTACGAGGATTGCGTAAGTTGGGGTTTGGACAATGGGTTCAGAACTTAGAACTTTTTGACCGAATTTAGGCCAAACGAGCATAATTTCGAAACCAATGACGATAGAACTGCCAAATTTGGTATTAGGTTGTCTCTTTCTATTTCCTGAGTGTCCTTGAAATTTGGGACCAATTGGAGTAGTGGGTTGGGGACCAGCCACACAGTTCCGAAGACCTTAAAGAATATTTTCGAAATTAATAAAGATAGTAACTTCAAACAAATTTAGAAGTTTCAAATTTGGTACATGGGTGCTCTTTACTATTTCCTGCGCGTTCTCCTAATTTTGGATCAATCAGAGTGAGGGTTCAGTACCCCAAGGTTTAAAAGCATATCTAAATTAATAAAAATATTAACATAAAATTAAGATAAAACGTTCCAATTGTGTACAAGGGTTAACTAGTATTGCAAGTATGCATATGGGCTGCATATGGGCGAAATCGTACCATGGTTTCGGGTTCTAGGACCTTTAAAAGTTCAAAGGCTAACGAACATATATCTTAAAAACAGTATAACTCAAAAAATAATGCCCCTATTTTTATGAAATTTAAACTCTAGGTTACTAATAATGAAAGTACCATGGGAATTGGTTCTGGTCGAGTTCGGACAATGAGTTCGGATTCTAGAAGCTTTTGATCGATTTGATGCCAAACGAGTATAATTTTGAAGCCAAAGAATATATTTCCTATTTCTTATGTGCCCTCGAAATTTATACTTAATTGTAGGATTGGTTCAGATGCCTCCTAAGAAATCCCAAAACTAAAAAGCTTATCTTCGAAATTCAAGAAAATAGACACTTTAAATTTGATACACGAGTTCTAGGGTTCTTTCCTATTTCCGTTTTTATTTAACACTTTCATTTTTTTGAAAGATTAAGAATTTTACCATAAAACATATTTTGTATAATATTTTATAAATTAAAAACAAAATATTTTAATAAACGATTAAATTCCTTTATTTTAATGTTAATCATATCATATATTTTATTGAGTTATTACCAAAGGTGATATACAGGGTGTCCGGGACTCAAGAACGCACACTACACTCAGTTATTGGGGGCATTAAATCAAACAAAAAATTGTACAGGAGGGGGGGTCTATTGTGGACCCTTTTCGAGATATGAGGGATTAAAGATTTAAGGAGACTCTTCATAAAAAAATCAATAACTTTTGAACAGCTTATTGTAGAGAGATAAAAAAAATCCATTTTGTAGAGTAAGTTGTCAGCTTTAATTTTGTCTACTAATAATTCCCATATACCCAACAGTTACAAAGATATGAAGGTTCAAAATGATTTATTTCACAATCATTATTCATTATTCCACAAAATTAGAGCTGGCAACTTACCCTAATTTGGGATCAATTGGAGTGGTGGTTCAGTACCCCTCTTAGACTAGACCTATCAAGGTTTAAAAGCTTATAATCGAAATTACTAAAAATAGTAACTGAAAATAAAGATAGAACGTTCCAATTGTGTACTAGGGTTCACTAGTATTTAAAATACAGCGCGAACTGAATATGGGCGAAATCGTACCATGAGTTCGGGTCCTGGAATCTTTGAAAAGTTCAAGGGCTAACAAACATATATCTTAAAAATAGCATAACTCAAAAAATGATGCCGCTATTTTGATGAAATTTAAACTGTAGGTTACTAGTAATGAAAGTATCATGAGAATTGGTTCTGGTCGAGTTTGGTCAATGAGTTCGGATTATAGAAGCTTTTGATCGATTTGAAAATTTTGAATTACTAAATATATTTTGCTTTGATTAGCTTTTTATCACAAAAATTAATAATTCAAATTTTTTAACTTATGTAATTGAATCGAAATAAATATTTATTTCAAGTTTTTTTGTTTTTTAATATTTTTAAATAGATAAATTAGTAAGAATATGTAATATTTTTGAATAGATAAAGTAATTAGAAATTTTTTTTTAGTACTATAAAGTTAATTTGGTTAGCCATGTCTTAAGATTAAGCTATTGGACGGAATGTGATTCCATAATCTCGACATGCGCGCATAACAAACGAATTTACATAATTTCTTTTGAATCTGACACAATTGAGTTGTTTTTGCCAATAAGCGGAGGGAAGGAGGACGCACTAGTGTCCTCCTTTAGATTTTTTGCATATGTCCAAAACGATTTGCTCTTCTAAAGCATATGTTGGAATTTGCGTTTCAACCCTCGGTTGAATAAGAATTTTTGCTTATTAATAACTCTCTTGCATCTGTTTCGAACCATGATATAGTTAGCCCTGTCAGACTCCAACCCGCTGTTCCGGTATTGCTTAAAATCCTCTCTTTTTTACGAATGGCTTCTTTGCAAGTGCGATTAAACCATGCTCTGGATTCTCGTTTATTACTTTTCATGGAGTGTGGAATATACAAGTACAACCTCATTCCAAGTAAAATTGTTTCACTAATCGCATTTGCAGCGAAGTTGACATTTTTACGGAGGAAGCACAGTGACCAGTCGAATGCTTTTCAGGGTGAGTGGTTAAAAACAGATCCAAGAGGTGACCCTCTTGATCAGCTCGGTCGGGGACCCTAGTGGGATTTTGAACAAGTTGAGAAAGATGGAACAGTGAGGAAAATAATTCAACTTGTTTCCCAATTGAGTTTTGACTCAAAGAAGAGTTACTCGAAAAATGAAGCCAGTCTTTGTTGTGTACGTTGAAATCCCCTGCCAGAGCAATTTCGGTTTGTTGACATGATTCCAAAATTTCATTGATCTGGTTTGAAAGATTGTCAATTTCCACAGCAGTTTCTTGTTCACTTGAATTTGGTGATCTGTATAAAAAACAGAAATGTATTACATGCTTTTCAACGAGAATTTTAACTCAAATATAGTGGAAGGTTGGGCTAGAAGGTTTATATTTATCTAGGGTGTTGGAAGCAATGTCATTTTTAATGTAAATCGCGATTGCTCTTTTGGGTACGAAGTGTGAAACAACTGAGTAGCCAGTAATATTAAAATTATCATTTTGTCCACTGACACGTGTTTCACCAAGGGCTAAAATTGCTGGTTTTGTGGAGTTAAGATGACATTCTACGGCATTCAAATTAGCTTGTAGTCCCCGAATATTACAAAAATTAACTCGAAAATTGGAAATTTTTAATAGCAATTAGTAAAAATAGAGAGAAAAAAAAAAAAAATTTAAGTTCTGGAAAAAAAAAAAATAATAAAATGTATAAAATTTAATTATATTATAATTTAAGATAAATATTGTATGTGTACGATTCATACAACCCGAACAAGTTATCACCGTTTATAAAAATAAAAATATTGCTAACAATATTTACAAAATACTCCTCAACAATACCCTTATTTTATTTTGCTATGCGTGAGCAATCGGTTTATAACACCATTCAACAGTTTTTAACTAGACCTTATTGAACTTAGTTATAACCAAAAACTCACACACAGCAAAAGCTACGTGCAAGTAAAAATACGCACGTATATGTAAATAATTAAATTTGAATTCTTCTTCTTCTTGTGGCGCTACAGCTCGATGTGAGCTTTGGCCTTCTTCACAACATCTCGCCACACATCGCGATCTTGAGCAGCATTTCTCCAATTTCCAACCTGCAACACTCGAGCATCATTTTTAACACGGGTACAAGGCACCACCAAAAGCAGTTACTTCGAAAGAAACTGCGTTAGTCAAGCCTATGTTTTACATTACATAAGACTTGACCCGCCATAATCTCGTTGGTTAGCCGATCCTAATTACTCCACCTGGGTTGGATACCAGATCTTCCATTAGGATTGCTCGGCTTAACAAGGGGGACCAACGTGAAGGTGAGATTTGACTTGGTGTAGCAGAGGCTGGGCCAACGTACCAGGATACCCGTCAGCTGTAATCGCATACTACCCCCATTGATCCTATAGAGCTACCAAAAGGATACACCCCATAGAAACCCCCCCCCCATTTGAATTAAGTAGTTTTAATTGAAATTTAAATTTGAATTAAATAGTTTTAATTGAAAAAAAATGAATGAAATTCCCTTTCTTTTATGATTAAAATAAAAAAACTATACAAATCATAATACTTAATCGGCTTATTTTTTCCCATACAAATATAAACATCCTTTTTCCGGGTAAACTATAAGACCAATTTTAATGAAACAACAACCAAAAGAAAGGTTTTTTTTGTTTTCATAGGACAATGATATTTTTTTTTTAAAATATAGCGTTTCTTCAGGTGAAAACCCGTCTTTAATTTAACGTAAATTTGAATTTAACGGTTACGCAGTTAAAAGTTAAAGCTTTTGACTCTAATATTATGCGCCGACTTTCTGGGTAAAAGTAATTCATTTTCGGTTGTAACTCGCAGCTCAATCAAACTATTATATGCGCCGACTTATGTCTTTCTTTTTTTTGTTTAGTTCAAATGTTCAATGAACAAGGAGATTGAAACTTTTTTGCAATTTTTTTTTTTTGTTTTTGTTTTTTTTTTTTTATCTCTCTAAAATTCCAGTGAAAAAAAATTAGTTCTGTTCGAAATGAAAGCAATATATTTGGTTTATACAGTAGTTTTCTTATAACGAACTAGGTTCAATTTTAATTATAATAAACTTTACACTTTTTGAGGTACGTTGTGTACCTCAGAGTTTTAAAATTTAAAAATTGACAAAGTGTATAAAAATACATATTGTAATTGTTTTTTCTTATGCTGCTGCGGTTAAATTTTAAACATTTAATAAATTTAAAATAACATTTTTTATACCCTACACCTATAGAATAGGTAAAGGGGTATATTAACTTTGGTATGGTGTTTGTAACCACCTAAAGGAAGCGAGCTAGATATGGAATAGTATATATATTTGTGATCAGCGTGACCGCCTGAGTCCATATAGCCATGTCCGTCCGTCCGTCCGTCCGTAGGCACGATAACTCAAAAAATAATGGAGCTATCTTGATGAAATTTTAACTGTAGGTTACTAGGACTGAAAGTACGGCGGGGATTGCATATGGGCGAAATCGGCCCATGGGTTCGGATTCTGGAACTTTTAATCGATCGAAGGGCTAACGAACTTTTATAAAAAATCACGATAACTCAACAACTAATGACGCTATATTCGTCAAATTTGTGCTGAAGGTTACTAGTAATGAAACTACTTTCGGGATTGCGTAAGGTCGGGATTGGACCATGCGTTCGGAACCTAGAACTTTTTAATCGAATTTAGGCCAAACTAGCATATAATTCTGAAACCAATAAAGATAGAACCTCCAAATTTGGTATCAGGGTGTCCCCTCCTATCTCCTAAGTGTCTTTTGAATTTGGGTCCCATTGGAGTACTGGGTCGGGGACCGCCACACATTTCCGAAGACCTTAAAGCATATCTTTAAAATTAATAAAGATAACAACTTGAAAAAATGTAGAAGCTTCCAATTTGCCACAGGGATGTTCTTTACTATCTCATGCGTGTTCCCCGAATTTGGGATCAATTGGAGAGGTGGTTCAGTACCCCTCTCAGACCTCCCAAGTTTTAAAAGCTTATAATCGAAATTACTAAAAATAGTTACTGAAAATTAAGATAGACCGTTCAAATTGCGTACAAGGGTTAACTAGTACTATAAGTACAGCGCGGGCTGAATAAGGGCGAAATCAGCCCATGGGTTCGGATTCTGGACCTTTTAGTCGGTGTCAGGGATAACGAACATATATTAAAAATCACGATAACTCAACAACTAATGACCCTATTTTCATGAAATTTGTGCTGTAGGTTATTGGTAATGAAACTACGGCGGTGATTACGTACGGTGAGGATTGGACAATGGGTTTGGAACTGAGAACTTTTTGATCGAATTTAGGCCAAACTAGCGTAATTCCGAAACCAATGAAGATATAACCTCCAAATTTGGTATCAGGCTGTCCCTTCCTATTTCGTATTTGTCTTTGAAATTTGGGCCCCATTGGACTAGTGGGTCGGGGACCAGCCACTCAGTTCCGAGGACCTTAAAGCATATTTTCGAAATTAATAAAGATAGTAACTTGAAACAAATGTAGAAGCTTCAAATTTGGTCCAGGGTGTTCTTTACAATTTCTTCCGTGCCCCCCTTATTTGGGATCAATTGGAGTGGTGGTTCAGGACCTCTCTTAGACCTCCCAATGTGTTAAAGCTTATCATCGAAATTAATAAAACTAGTAACTTAAAATTAAGATAGAACGTTCCAATTGTATACAAGGGTTAACCAGTATTGAAACTATGACGGGACTGCTAATGGGCGAAATTGTACCATGGTTTCGGGTTCTGGAACCCTTGACAAGTTTAAGGACTAAGAAACATATATCTTAAAAACACCATAACTCAAAAAATAATGCCGGTATTTTGATGAAATTTAAACTCTAGGTTACTAGTAATTAAAGTACCATGGGAATTGGTTGTGGTCGAGTTTAGTTTCAAAGCCAAAGAATATATTTCCTATGTCCTATGTGTCTCCGAAATCTAGACTTAATTGTAGTGGTTCAGCTATGTTCAAAGGTATTTTCTGCATTTATATAAAATTTATTTCAATATTTAAATGAATTATATGAAAAGGTCTAAATTTGTAATTGTATTTTAGAAATACATTTATTGCATATTTTGCGTTTATAAGCTTTTTCTATTAGGTATATAAACTAACCTTTTAAAATAATTGCAATTTTTAAAAATCTGGATTATTAAATATATTATGCTTTGATTATCTTTTAATCACAAAATTTAATAATTAGAATTTTTTCATTTTGTAATTGAATTGGAATAAATATATATTCATTTTTTTAAAGTTTGTTTTATTTTTAATATTTTTAAATAGATAAATTGGTAAGAATTTGTAATATTTTTTAGTAGATAGTGTAATTAGAAAATGTTTTTAGTATTATAAAGTTAATTTGGTTAGCTATGTCTTACGATCAAATTAATAACAGCTTTTATGGTGTTAAAGTGACTTATGGATATGTCCTTAAATTTGAACCAAATAGGTGTAGGGTATTTCTAAGTCGGTTGCACCGACTGACTGTTTCTTTACTTGTTTTTAAATAATTTAGTTTAAAACATACAAATAGTCAAATAAATTGAAAATACCTACAAAACAATATATGTTTGCAAACTAAAAAATTATCTTTCTCAAAAAAAGTTATTTGTTCCTTAGGTCCTAACCTAAATAATAGCGTGCAGCGTATAATTTTTGTCAAAAAATTGAGAAATAAATAGGTACATAAATTTACATTAGAGCAGCGAAAATACGCGTAACGCAATGTACTACTGTATGTCGGATTTTTAAAATTTACAAATATTGACAAAATGTATAAAAATATTATTCATTGATTTTTCTTATATTTCTAATATTATGTTTTAAAAAATAATATTTTTTTACAATAACTTTTATTAAAAAATGTCTTATATTCAAAATACCTATAATATGAAATTAAAAATATTTTTTGTAGGTACTAAATTAAAACATTCAAATAAATATTTTTGATAAATTAAATATTGTACGCGCGTATCGATTTACCGATAATGGATATGTAGACAGAAGTATTGACGTACTGTCGTATAAAAATTGTACGTCGTATGTTTTGATTTCATTCTAATAATTGAAAAGTTTATTTCACACTTTCAACATCGAATAATGTTTTTTTATAATAAAAAAACTATTTTTAGTATTACTTTGACAAAACGAACAAATTTTATATATCAAAAAGTGTACATGAAGATTAAATAGGCGTAGTTTGTAAATGGAACGCTAATTTTTGTTTCAGGAGTACATAATTGTCAGATTAATCGTCATATACAGGGTGTCCCGGGAATAACGTGCCATAAAACAGCAGATGATAGGGGAGTTCAAAACGACCAAAAAATTGTATGGGAAGGGGGGTCTATCTCCAACTTTAAAAAAATCTTAAACTTTAATTTCTTCAACAATAAAATCTTTTGGAGAAATTTATTTAAAGGAAAAAAGTATTTTATTGAAACTTTATTTGGTTATAACTTTTACGATTTTTGAGATAAGAATAAAATTTTAGTTTCAAAATTTTCGTAGAGAAACAAATATTTTTTTTAGAAAAAAAAAATGATATGGTAATTGCTCAATTTTTTGAGCAATAGGGTTCAAAGCAATTTATGCCTAAAAAAATGCTCATAATTTTAACCTTTAAATCATTATAACTTCCAATTTCGAAGAGCAATATGCATTACTTTTTATGAATTAGAAAAAGAATTCAACAGGCTTTAATGTGCACGTTAAATTTTTTTTTTTAGCTACTAGATTTTTGCTTTTATTGGTAAAAACAAAACATCAAAAAATTTAGTGAAAAAATATAATTTTTTTTAAAAATCGGATCTTTAAGGCCTTTTAACTCCGTATGGGTTGGAGATAGACCCCCCCTTCCCATACAATTTTTTGGTCGTTTTGAACTCCCCTATCATCTGCTGTTCTATGGCACGTTATTCCCGGGACACCCTGTATATATTTGAAATTTTAAAACTACCTGTCATTTAAGAAGTTAATTATATTTAATAGTATTTAAATATTAATAAAGTGAAAAATTTAAGGTTTATTGCTGATATAAACATAAAGAATATTTTAAAATGGAAGGGGGTGAGTGCTTATTGGTTATCAAATAAAAATTATGATTTAACATAACCTATTCAAGAGAATTTTAATTAAAGCCATCTGCTACTCTGTCATATACTCTTTACAAGGGCTGAAGTAGCTGGCAATAGTTGAGAGTAAAGAGTTTACTTCTCATAAAGGAATAAAAGCAATAATATTTATTTGTTTTAAGAAACTTATATGAGTCATGGCTCATGACCATGTATAGGAATATATTTTTGTCAATAAAAAATTTAGGAAATATTAAATAAATAAACTAGACAAAAAGGTATAAAGTAAACTAAGGAATTCAGAATCATTTTTCGCATGTTTTCAGAACTTTAAATAGGCATACCGTAAAATTCTGAATACAGTACCCCCCCAAATAAAGTACCCCGGGTACACTAATTGGAACATTTTTCCAATTACAGTACCCCGGATTACAGTACACTAATTGGATTTGTTTTTTCGCAAATAAATTTCGAACTTTATATTGGAATTATGTTTTGACTATTTATTAAAATTTTTTATTAAAGTAATAATAAAAATTATAAATCCTAGATAAATTTGGTTTGGGTGGTTCGATGACCACAGATTTAATGTTACGTTGGATGAAAACGTGTTTCCATAAAGAAAACAGTTTTTTTGGTATTGAAAAGTTACTTTTAATAGTGGATTCTTATGGTTGCCATTTAATGGATGAAGTGACAAAAGAACTAAAGAAGCTATGCAATGCAGAGTCAATCATAATACCTCCAAAAATTACATCATTTTTACAACCATTGGATGTTTCAATTAACTATCCATTTAAAAATTTTATGAGAGCTGCTTGGAATGATTGGCTTATAAATGGTAAAGAGGAATTTACAAAAAAAAGATGCAGGAAAAAACCGACTTATCAAGATATTATTGATTTTACATCTTCAGCTTTAAAACAAATTTCGCCAGAAATCATTGAAAGGTCATTTGAGTGTTGCGGAGTTGGAGAGTTTGGAAAAGAAATATGTTTCGAAAAATTAAATAGTCGCCTCAAAACATTCTTAAATCTTGCGGGGACGTACATGAATCAAATATTTCTGAAATCCAAACCGAACCAAATAATACAACTTATGAGCTGGTCGGGGTTGATGAAGCTAATGCAAACTTAGCGAATTTTGATGATGATATAGAAACTATTGATGAACGTGTAATTGATAGTCAGACTTCTTCTGATGATGATGAATATATCAGCGAAACTTCCAGTGAAGTTGATACACAGGAGCTTTTCGAATTGGTTTAAATGGCTAATAAGTAATAGTTTAAAAAATTATTTTTTTTTTTTTTTTTTTTTAAGCGCTAACTGTTCAACTGTTAGGCTAATTAGCCTGTCTATACCATAGGTACATGTTGGAACAGGGGGTCATATTATATTCGTGTTATTAGAATTGGTCTTATTGAATTCCACATACAATTTAAACATGAAATAGTACTAGGCCTTATAACATGTAGAAACGTCTTAGATTTTCAATATTTACAATTCTATTTTTTGTTTATATTGTAATATTTTATATTTTACTTATATGGTATTCTATATCTGCGAGTTATATTATTTAATTAAATTATTTGTTTATATTTTGCATTTGTTTATATTTTTATATTAAAGTATTTTTTATTAAAGATTTATAATTATTAATTATTGATTATGCCATTAATTTGAACCCAATGACGAATGGTAACTGAGTCGAGTCGAAAACCAGAAAAGTTTTTTCACTTTCACTAGAATTCGAACCCGGGCCCTTCTGCATGAAAGGTCGGCACTTAACCACTGTGCCACCCAGCTGTAAAAAATTTAATCAGACTATATCTTAATAAATGTATCTAGTTTTTCTATTATTAATGAATTAATGTATATTTGCAGATTTTTTTTATTATTAATAAGCTATGTATACATATTTTTTTATTTTGAATAAGTAATGTAGTCATTTTGTTTTGTGAATTATACTAATTGGTTTAATTTTATTTTCCATAATACATTCCCTGTCATATATAATTTTTTTTTGTTCCGAATAGTGTACCCGGGTATAGAAAACTAATTAGTGTACCCGGGTATACTAATTGGATTTATTATTTTTTCAGAATATTGCCATTTTCCAATTAGAGAACCCGGGTATTGTATTCAGAACTTTACGGTACATTTGTAGTAAAAATTTACCTATGTAGCTATTAAATTTAAAAATGAAAAAAGGTAGGAAAAATTTATTCTTTGATTTATTGAAAAACTTTTTTTTTGCTATAAATCTTTAGATTGAGATTTAAAAAAAGACTTCGGTCAACTTGACTATTATTTGTACTTCTGGCAGCTTCAATATAATATAATATAATACTAAACACTAAACTTATGAATTATGATATGTTAAATTTTGTTGTACATATTATGTATTCATAGAGTTTTTAGCACATTTTCAAAAAATTTTGTAAAAATGTGCCTATATAGTTTCACTCTGTCCGTCCGTCCGTCCGTCCGTCCGTCTGTCTGTCCGTCTGTCCGTATGTTTACAAAAACTTTTACATCGTTTGAAATAGAGTAAAGAAATTTTAACCATGGGTAGTTTTCGCAAAAAAAATAATTTCGTAGAAGAATTTTTTTCTGTAGCCCCACCTGTTACGGGGCTATAGCCCCCCAAAGTTGGAAAAAGCCCTATATTTAAATTGTTATAACAAGAGTTTTGTTAGATATATTTTCAATCTGAAAACGGCAAACGATAGCTGGTTTCATAAACTTTATAAATATTTAATAGACAAATATTTAGGGTTGCCATACGGTACCAAAATTTAACATTACACAAAACTCAATTTTTGCAAAATTTTTAGCCACACATATCTTCTGAACGGTTCAAGGTAGGGTCTTGAAATTTTGGAGGAAGTTAGATACTAAGAAACTAGTAGGAGTCGGTTAACAAAATTTTTTTACCAAGCCCCCTATTTAGGAGCTATAAGGGCTCGAAAATTGAAATTTTGCTATTTTTAAACACCTGTAACTTAAATACCTGTCCAAATTTTTTTTTAGTGATATACAAAATTCAAAGCTCTATAATTATATTTCAACATGTGTCAAAGGTTTTTCTTAATTTTGAAGGGGGACAAAGCTACAGCCCCTGCAAATTCCAAAAAAGCCCTATATTTAAATTGATATAACAAGAGTTCTGTTAGGTTTATTTTCAATAAAAAAACGGTAGAAGAGAGCTGCTTTTATAGGTTTTACAAAAATATGTCGCCTAAATGTATAGCGTTGCCATACGGTACTAAAATTTAGCATTATATAAAACTCAATTTTTGCAAAATTTTTGGTCCCATATATCTCCTAAACGGTTTAAGATAGGATCCTGAAATTGGGAGAAGTTAGATCCTCAAATATTAGTAGGAGCCGGTTAATAAAATTTTTTTGTCAAGCCCCCTGTTTAGGAGCTATAAGGGCTCGAAAATTTAAATTTTGCTATTTTTAAGCACCTGTAACTTGAATACCTGTCCAATTTTTTTTTTTATAATATAAAAAATTTAAAGGCCCAACATTATATTTTAACATATGTTAAAGGTTTTTCTTAAATTTAAAAGCGGTTCGTTAAATTGAAGAAAGTGTCTCTCAGTTTTACTTATTTTTTCTTGGATTGTATAATTCTAAGTAAAATTCAAAATTTTTGTGGAATTCAAAATTTAATTCCTAGAACCTAACAAAATGAAGGGGGACGGAGGGGGGAGGGGGAGTTAGATGAAGTTAGATCCTTGAGAAACTTTGCAACCTTCCCCATTGAAGGGCTATAACAACTTTAAATTAAAAACTTTACTGTTAGCAGTAAATTTTATAAGTAAGCAGTAACTATTTCCAAGTAAATATTTCCAAAGTTAAACTCAGTATTTAATACAATATAAATTTGAAAATGTGCTTTTTTAAAAACCCTTGGTTTTTTTTCATCACTTGTTTAATTAGGATACAGAATACGTACAACATAGTTCATATCGTACTAAAATGTTTAGAAAAAAGTCCAGTTTGCTATATGAAGGACAGCATTAACTCGATTTTTGGGTTCCTGACTTCAATAAATATATGTATGTATATGTTTAGAAATATGTATTTATTAGAATAATATTTATATGTATTTAGAATTTTAATTTAATTTAACTGTACCAATTTATCCTCTCTTTAAAGCGGCTTAAGCTATAGAAATTAAACTCAAAAATCGGTACTTAACAACGTTTAAATAATTAAGAAAAATTATAAATTTTTTTTAAGCAAATTTCTTGTTATTATGTATAGTCTAATATAATTTACACAAAACGCATTTTATATGTTAAAAGCAAAAATAGCTCGAATTTCGAGCACAGGGCGATACTAGTTAAAATAAAAACAATACGGTGACATACTATTGATGGTATTAATTAATGAGCGAATTTAGAATATTATTATCCGAGGGAGAGGGAATGAAATGGATATATTTAATTGATTTGTTTACTACTAGTAGATGATAGATAAAAAGTAATCTTCAATAAAAAAAAGCACAATAAAATTTAATGTAAACAAAACAAATTACGTACCGGTATGAAATTAAACGTAAAATTAAAAGTCAAATGTTATATAAAAAAAATTAGTATTAAAATTGAAAATTAAAAATAAAATTAAAAAATGATGTATTCAACACAAAATAAAATAATGAATTTGAATATATGAATTAAGTAAAAGAATTACTAAATTATAGAAAACAAAAAAAAACAATTTTTTAATAAAGAAATTATATTCATAAATAAAAAAAAAAATATACTTAACTTGCCGCTATGGGAAATGCGACCATATTATCCAACTCACAACACTTGTTATACCCTACACCTATAGAATAGGTAAAGGGGTATATTAACTTTGGCATGGTGTTTGTAATCATCTAAAGGAAGCGAGCAAGATATGGAAAAGTATATATATTTGTGATCAGCGTGACCTCCTTAGTCGATATAGCCATGTTCGTCCGTCCGTATGCACGATAACTCAAAAAATAATGGAGCTATGTTGACGAAATTTTAACTGTAGGTTATTAGGGCTGCAAGTACGGCGGGGATTGCATATGGGCGAAATCGGTCCATGGGTTCGTATTCTGAACCTTTTAATCGGTCTAAGGGCTAACGAACATATATAAAAAATCTCGATAACTCAACAACTAATAACGCTATCTTCATAAAATTTGTGTTGTAGGGTACTGGTAATGAAACCATGGCGGTGATTGCGTACGGTGGGTATTGTACAATGGGTTCGGAACTGAGAACTTTTTGATCTAATTTAGGCCAAACGAGCATAATTTCGAAACCAATGAAGATAGAACTTCCAAATTTGATATCAGAGTGTCTCTTTCTTTTTCCTTGGTGTACTTGAAATTTGGGCCCCATTGGGGTAGTGGGTCGGGGTCCCGCCACACATTTCTGAAGACCTTGAAGAATATCTTTAAAATTACTAAAGATAGCAGCTTGAAAAAATATTTAGGAGCTTTAAATTTGGCACAAGGGAGTTTACTATTTCTTGTGTGTCCCCCTAATTTGGGATCGATTGAAGTGGTGGTTCAGTACCCCTTTTAGACGTGACCGGCCGATTCCACTAGAACAATTCCACTAGACACAATTCCACAAGACACAATTCCACTAGAACAATTCCACTAGACACAATTCCACTAGAAACAATTCCACTTGGCATAATTTCACTTGGTATAATTCCACTTGTAGATAATATTTTTTTTTTAAAAATTATTTAAATTTTATAATTGATTTTTTTGAAAATATTATATAATTTAATGAATATATTTTATATCAATTCCACTTTTTATTAGCCCAACGCATTTAGAGTTAAAAATCGCCGCGATTTTTAACTCTAAATGCGTTGGGCTAATAAAAAGTGGAATTGCGCTAGTGGAATTATACCACGTGGAATTGTTCCCTAGTGAAATTATACCAAGTGGAATTGCGCTAGTGAAATTGTGTCTAGTGGAATTATGCCAAGTGGAATTGCTTCTAGTGGAATTGTGTCTAGTGGAATTGTTCTAGTGGAATGGGCCTAAAATCCTTTTAGACCTCCCAAGGCTTAATAGCTTACAAATGAAATTACTAAAAATAGTAACTTAAAATTAATATATAACGTTCCACTTGTGTTCAAGGGTTTTTTTTTTGTTTTATTCCTTTTCCACTCCTTTAAGGAGTATAGGGCATTCACCAAGTTTATTTAAACTAGGCTTCAGTTTCTTTAATCATAATATTCACTAATCCGTTGATTACTCGGCTGTTGCTATTGTATAAGGTTATGAAATATGAATGCACAAATATTAACTTTGTGCGCCATCTATAATCTTTTTATACACAAAAATTATTTATATATTTTTATTAAATCTTATTTTATATTACGAAATAAACGATTTTAGGCCCGTTCCACTAGAACAATTCCACTAGACACAATTCCACTAGAATCAAATCCACTTGGCATAATTCCACTAGACACAATTTCACTAGCGCAATTCCACTTGGTATAATTTCACTAGGGAACAATTCCACGTGGTATAATTCTACTAGCGCAATTCCACATTTTATTAGCCCAACGCATTTAGAGTTAAAAATCGCGGCGATTTTTAACTCTAAATGCGTTGGGCTAATAAAAAGTGGAATTGATATAAAATATATTCATTAAATTATATAATATTTTCAAAAAAATCAATTATAAAATTTAAATAATTTTTAAAAAAAATTATTATCTACAAGTGGAATTATACCAAGTGGAATTATGCCAAGTGGAATTGTTTCTAGTGGAATTGTGTCTAGTGGAATTGTTCTAGTAGAATTGTGTCTTGTGGAATTGTGTCTAGTGGAATTGTTCTAGTGGAATCGACCGGTCACCAAATAAACTATTACGATATAATTATAAAATTTTAAGAATATTTTTTTTATTAGATATGATCTGACCGGGGTTTGAACCCGATACCTTCCACATGAAAGGCGGCGCCGTTACCACTACGCTATTGGTCAGATGTGTTCAAGGGTTAACCGGTATTTAAAGTACAGCGCGGACTGCATATGGGCGAAATCACCCCAAGGGTTCGGATTCTGGACCTTTTAACCAGTCTCAAAAGACCTTAAAGCATATTTTCGAAATTAATAAAGATAGTAACTTCAAACAAATTTAGAAGTTTCAAATTTGGTACATGGGTGCTCTTTACTATTTCCTGCGCGTTCTCCTAATTTTGGATCAATCAGAGTGGTGGTTCCCTCTTACACCCCCCAAGGTTTTAAAGCATCATCGAAATCAAAAAAAATATTAACTTAAAATTAAGATAGAACGTTCCAGTTGTGTACAAGGGTTAACCAGTATTGTAAGTATGACGAGGATTGCATATGGGCGAAACCGTACCATTGTTTTGGATTCTGGAACCTGTAAAAGGTCAAAGGCTAACGAACATATATCTTCAAAGCAGTATTACTCAAAAAATAATGCCCCTATTTTGATGAAATTTAAACTATAGGTTACTAATAATGAAAGTACCATGGGAATTGGTTCTGGTCTATTTCGGATAATGAGTTCGGATTCTAGAAGCTTTTGATCGATCTAAGGCCAAACGAGTATAATTCCGAAGCCAAAAAATATATTTCCTATTTCTTAAGTGTCCCCGAAATTTGGACTTAACTGTAGTGTTGGTTTAGATGCCTCCTAAGAAGATAGATACTTTAAATTTGATACACGAGTGTTCTTTCTTATTTCCGTTTATATTTAACAATAATAATACAATATTTTATAAATTAACAACAAAATATTTTTTTAATAAACGGTTAAATTCCTTTTTTTTAATGTTAATCATATCATATATTTTGTAGAATTATTACCAAAGGTGATATATAATTAAGACATTGTGTACAATACTTAAGCTATATTCAAAGCTACTTGCTGCATTTATGTAAAATTTATTTTTGTATTTAAATGAATTATATGAAAAGTTCTAAAATTGTAATTGTACTTTAGAAATATATTTATAGCATATTTTGCGTTTATAAGCTTTTCTAATAGGTACATAAACTAACAATTTAAAATAATTGTAATTTTGAAAAATTTGAATTAAATATATAGTTAACCTTTGTACACAATTCGGAATGCCTTTTATGCTTTCTACTACTTTCTGCATTAACAGATTTACTACTTGCTGTAAATAAAAATTTTTATGATAGTCTTCATTTTGTTTCATTAAGAATAAGGAATAAAGTAAGTATACTGGGTCGGTAAGGGTCATGTAGGTATACTGGGAGATTCGACCATGGGTTCGGAACCTAGAACGTTTTGATCGAATTTAGGCCAAACGAGCATAATTCCGAAACCAATGAAGATAAAACCTCCAAATTTGGTATCAAGGTGTCCATTCCTATTTCTTTAGTGCTCTTGATTTTTGTACTTGATTTTTGGAGTAGTGGATGGATGACCAGCCACACATTTCCGAAGACCTTAGCGCATATCTATAAAATTAATAAAGATAGCAACTTGAAACAAATGTAGAAGCTTCAAATTTGGCACAAGGATGTTCTTTACTATTTGTGTGGCCCCCTAAATTGGGATTAATTGGAGTGGTGATTTAGTAGACTTATATTAAACCTTAATTACATTTACAAAACTAAGAAGAAAACTGAAAATAATAAATTTAAAAAATAAATAAAAAGGTGATATTAAATTATGGATGAACCATTAAGACTCAGAAGACTGTTCAACAAGAACAGCTTAGTTTTTCCATAGACCCACTAAAATACATTATGAAATTACCGGAATTCAATGGAAAAGGTAATGAATTATATACGTTTATAGAATTATTTGAAAATATTAGTAGTTTAGTGTTAAGGTATACTGTTGAAAGTCAAAGAATATTATTAAATAGAATTAAGAGTAAATTAGTTGATAAGGCTAGGAAAGTAATAGAAATAAATAACAATACTGTAAGCTGGTCTAAAATAAAATCGGTTTTAATTAATAATTTTGGTGATAAAAAATCAGCAAACCAAATTTTTGACGAATTAAGATCTGTTTCGTTTAATTCTAACATTGTCGATCTTTATAACCAAAACCAAGGTATTTTAAGACGACTAAATAATAAGGTAAAAGACGAGGACAATTCACATATTATAATAGCAGCCAATAGCGAATCAGGCTTGCAAATTTTTAAAGGTAAATTACCCGAACCAATGCGTTCGATTTTATTTAACAGAAACCCTTCTTCTCTCGAACAAGCGCTAGATATTCTACATGAGGCGAATTATGCATATTAAAATCCTATGGGTTATAACTCAAATTGAAAAAATTACTTTAATAACTCAAAAAATAAAATAAATCATAGTTAACCAAATTATAATAATACTTACTTTAATAATAACACAAGCTGTAATAATACTAACAATGATAACAATAGAAATTTAAATTATAACAGAAATAAAACTTCTAATAATTATAATAGAAATAGTAACGATTATAATAATTCAACTAACAACAGAAATAATTCAACTTACAATAACAACAATAGAAATTTAAATTATAACAGAAATAATAACAGTTATAATAACAATAATAATAATAATAATTTAACTAACAATAACAATACTAATTCTAATCAAAGTAATAGAACTAATCAAACTTTTAACCATAGAAATTTTCAATCAAATAGATCAAGAGAACAATCTAACATTAATTACCGTTATAAACACGAAAACGGCACGAAGAAAATTTTCTATTTGAAGCCTCGAGCAATCATCACACACCCTATCTTATATGTCACGATACCATTCGGATTAAAGAATGTTCCTGCCACCTTCTAAAGATTAATGAACTCCGTATTAAAAGAATTTATTGGAAAGACTTGCTATGTCTATTTGGATGACATTATTATTTCAGTACAAACAAAGAAGAACACTTTGACTCATTATCGAAAATACTAACGAAACTTGAACAAGCTAATTTAAAATTACAATGAGATAAAAGCGAATTTATGAAAAAGGAAACTGAGTTTTTAGGCCATATTATATCTACTAAAGGGATAAAACCCAATCCCAATAAAATAGAAGCGATCAATAAATTTCCATTACAAAAAACAAAAAAAATAAATCCTTCTTAGGCCTCGTGGGTTAATTTAGAAAATTTATAAGAGATTTTGCAAAAATTGCAAAACCTATGACAGCCTGTTTGAAAAAAAATAAACGTATTAATACAAATAACCCAGAATACATAAAAGCCTTTAACAAATTGCAATTTTTAATAACTATTGACCCAAAATTGAAATATCCTGATTTTTCAAAAAAAAATTTGTCTAACCACAGATGCCAGTGGTTACGCTATAGGAGCAGTTCTTTCTCAAGACAACCATCCTGTCTGTTATGCTTCACGTACTCTCAATGAACATGAGACTAACTACTCGACTATTGAGAGAGAATTAATTGCGATATTTTGGGCGACAAAATATTTCCGCCCTTACCTTTATGGTCGAAATTTCACAATTAGAACCGACCACAAGCCCCTGCAATGGCTCCATAATTTGAAAGAGCCCAATTCAAAATTACAGAGATGGAAGATAAAATTAGAAGAGTTAAATTTTAATATTGAATATTTAACGGGTAGAGATAATAAAGTTGCTGATGTATTATTTCGAGCTGAAATCAACATATTAACTGAAATGAAAGTTGACGAAATACGCTCGACAGATGCAACTATTCATTCAGCTGATGAAGACAACACTGACTATATACCGATAACCGAACTTCCTCTAAACTTTCACAAAACACAAATTATTGTTAAAATTGGCACCATCGAAAAATTTAAAAGTAGAAAAATTTTCACTCATCCAAATCCAAATAAAAATTATTTTATAGATATTTTGAAAAATCATGTTCCATGTAAAGGTATAATTGCAATCATGATAGATAGTATTAAAATTTATAGCATCTTCCAAAATACGTATTTGAAACATTTTTCAAAAAATAAACTATTAAAAATCAATAAATGTTCTTTTGCAAACCGAAATGATCTTCAAGAACGAATATTAGAACAACATACAAGAACAACTCATAGAGGTATTAATGACTTTTACTCGAATCTAAAAGACAAAATCTATTTTCCTAAACTCGAAATGGAAATTCAAGTCTTAAATAACTGTCACATTTGTAATACAGCTAAATACGAGATACATCCTCTAAAACTACCATTTAAAAAAATTATAACACCAAGTAGACCTCTAGAAATTGTTCATATGGACATATGGTTTAGAAGTAAAGGAAATGCATATTTCACAATAATAGACAAATTTTCCAAGCATGCTCAAATGATTTTATTAAAATCTAAAAATTGGAGTGATTTGATTGCCTCATTTGGACGACTAAAGAAAATCATAACAGATAGAGAAAAAGGTTTTAACAGTTTAAATTTTAAAAATTTTTTAGAAAATGAAGGGATATTTATCCACTTTACAACCCCCAACAATCATAGTAGTAATGCAGATATAGAAAGGTTTCATAGTACTCTAAATGAACATCTAAGGATTTTAGGAGTCGTAGAAAAAGAATAGGTTTTACCGCTGGATGAAAACCCAATTATTAAAAGTAGGAAAATTTATAACGAGTCTATTTATTCTACAACAGGCAAAAGGCCAATTGACTTCCTAAACGGACAAAGTTCACCTGCATTAGTTCATAACATTATATCAAATAAAGGATACTTTAATTAAAAATAAGGCGAAAACTATAGAATATTGTAACCGTAAAAGAAATAACGCTCAAACTTCAAACTATTTAAACCTTAACAGAATTAATAAATCACAGCCTTATCATAAAAAAGTTGAAATCGTAGAATCAAGAGAAAACCATTATAAAATTAACAACGAAACACTTCCTCGTTATAAAAATCAATTCAAAAGAAAGTTTAAATTCGAAAATTAGAATAAACTCTGTTTAAAAATTCTATTATAATAATGCACAATGTTCCAAAAAATGCTGGCACATACATTTTTATGACATAATAATTATAGTTCTAATTAAATTATTGCTAACTAACCTACCTTAACATATGATATATGCTCTTACTAACATAAATAATGACCTTAATATTAAATTAATTTAAAATTGCGGAATAAGCATTTATACAATAAAGTTTAATACGAAAAAAAATATAATAATAATAATACATACTCATATTTTTTCTCCATTATATTATTTAAACAAATTTTTTTTTGAAGTTTTTTTTTTGAAATTACTTAATACAAAATATTCTAATATAAAAATACCCGACCCATCTCACAAATAACTGACTAACAATTTTATTATATAAATTTAAATATTTTAAATAAAACAAGGACACTTTGTTTTATTTGTATTTATTTATTTTATATTATTTTACTAGTATTAAAATACTAGGAATTCTTAGTTTTGTATAAAAATATATTTTATTATCTTAAATGTCTTAAGACCAAAACTGAATTGATTTACAATATGAAAAGTCTTACATTTATATATTATTCTTAATCTACAAGTTGGTCTTACTAAGTATTATTTTTAGTATTACAAAATATTCTTATTCTAATTTTAGTTTAATGCATTCTTATTCTAGTTTTAATTTTATTTCTGGTATTCATATAATTAATGCTTGTAAAGGGAAAAATGCATGTGGTGCATTTTTATATATTTTATATGCGGAAAAGTATTTGTAGTATTTTGTAATTGGAATTGATTCCAATAAGAATTTATGTAAAATGTAGTTCACTGTGTAATTGGGTAATTAATAAAAGAATTTTATTATGTTGAAATCTATTTTAAGTATTTTAAGTGTTAATGTACTTCATATATGAAAAAGGTTTTATTTATAAGATATTTATGTGAAGATTGTGGGAGATTGATAAAAGTGTGAGAAAGTATTTTATTAGAAAGTGTTTTGGTAATTTTACCTATGAAGGAGGTAAAATTATATTTTAAGAATTTTAATTGTTTATTCTTAGAATAGTTCTTAGAATAGGTATAATTTATCAAATAACAGATAATGGTATTATAACTCCATCCCCCTTAGACTGAGGCTCCGACGAAGTTATTACAACAGTACCTTCATTAGTATGACTTCTTTTAAATATATAAATGATAGTAATTACAAGCAAGAATGATATTGTACCAATTATTACAAAATTTACATAGCTTATATATCTATGTTTATTATGAATTTCATCAATGATTCTTCTGTTATTATTTATATCGCTAATAATTAGTTCCTTAGAATCTAGTTCAATTTCATTTTCGTTATTTGTTACATTTAGGTTTGAAAATGGATATGTAAAATAATCTTTAATTTTCATATAATTATTTGTAAAAGTGAATCTTTTAATAGTTATAGAGCAATCTTTAAATTTTATTATACTATTTTTATACAACATTAAATTATCGTCATTACAATCTTGACTAATATTGTTACCTTTTAAATTTTTTACTATAATGAGACCTGGTTTTATCTCTTTTATAATTTCTTTTGTATTCAAGTTCATTTTACAATTTGCGTGAGTGGATTTTGTAATTTTATTTAAACACTCGTCTTCTACTTCAATTAAATTTTTCTTCAAATTATCTTTTACGTCACCATAAAAGATTGTTTTATATAAATCTATTATAAATCTGTTATTTTTCAAAACTAATTCTTTATTATCTTCATTTGGGATTGGTTCGATTATTATTTCTGAATATGGCATAGTAGTATATATTGGTAAGTAAATAATAATAAGTATTTGATTCTGATAGAATGCAACAGAGATCTTTATGTCTTTAAAGGATTCTATATCGGATAATATGTCTATTTCTTCAGGTGTTAAAATATTTTTGGTCAAAATGTTTAGTTTGCTGGATAGAATAATTTGTTCGATATCGTCAATATGGTTTCTTAAAAGTGTTATGTCATAATTAATTTGGAAAATATGTTTTAATATGTCAAGTTCGTCTTTTACGTTAATTGTACCCGCGACTTTGTTTTTATATTGGGATAAGAGTTCTGTAATTGTTTTTTGTTGTTTAATTACATAATTAGAAATGTTTTTTATCTGTTCCGAAAGTTGATTATTAATTGAAATTTGTTTGTTATTTTCAAAAATAAGATCAGAATTTGATTTAGAAAGGCTATCTAGCTTTTCCCGAATCATTTCTCTATCTTCATTGTCCATATTACCGGTTATGAATTTTATCGTTGAACCCAAGGCATTTATTAATCCTCTTTTTACTTTTTTATGGGTGTGCGGTTTTAGTCCGTCGATTTTGAGTTCTAATAAATGAAAGTTATGTAACATCGTTAAAAAGGATGGATCGTTAGGTTTTATATGTTTTTTAATGGTCATGATGTTGTCATTCAGGTGATCTCTATTATTCTCGAACTCCGTTATGTTGATGATGTGAAGAGCCCTCTCGTAATCTCTTATTATCTTGATAGGTCCGTCCTTTATTATAATGAATCCGTTATTATCGTTTAAATTTTGTATCTCGATTTCCCGTGATAATACTAAAGTTGGTATGAATAGCGCTAGTAGTAATGTTAAGAACATTTTCTGTAATTACAGATAATTCTATTAGTCTTGATTTGAAGTATTGTTTTGGAATTTTTTAGATCTTTTTAAATGAGATTTATAATATTTGTACCCTGTAGTGGTAATTATATGGTCATCGTCCAGTCTGTTAGCGTCTATTTTTCTAATTTTAGCATGGTTTTTACCTCCTCTAATTTCTTTTAAGTATTGAGGCCCTGTTTTAATGTCAGTTTCTTCCCTGTTTCTGTTTAATTTATTTATAATATTTTCTTTTATTTTTATGATTCTGTCTCTAATAAGTCCGTATTCTGATTGTTCAATGTTACCATTGCAAAAGTCAATTGGTTTTCTGTTTGTAGTAGAGTGAATAGTATTGTTATAAAAATTTATAATTTTTGAAATTTTTTCTTCTGTGGTTTCGAAATTTTTATTAGGATCGTGACGTAAAAGTCTTAAATGTTCGTTTATTGTGTTATGTAAACGTTCAACATCAGCGTTAGATGTATGATTATTATTTGATGTAAAGTGTGTTTCAATATTATTATTTCTTAAAAACTCTTGTAAAGGTACAGCTTTAAATCCTAATTCGTTATCGACTATTAATTTCTTGAAGTTTCCTGTATTACCTAAATATTGTAAAATTTCCCTTTTAAACTCTACCCATGTCCTTGCTTGGATTTTAATAGCTTGAGCATGTTTTGAGAATTTGTCTATTAATGTTAAAAATAAGGTTTTATTCAAACTGTAGAAAACGTCACCGTGAACGATCTCCCTAGGTTTGTTTGGAGTTTCGGTTATCTTAAATTTTTCGTTTATAGGTTCATATTTTTCTATATTACAAATATTGCAGTTATTTATGAATTTTGTAATTCGATCTTTTAAAAATGGATTATATATTTTTCCTTTGAGTTGAGCAAAATTTTCATTTATTCGTCTATGATTATTTCTTGTATGCTCTTTCTCTATAATTTCTGCTAACGCGTTTTCGTCAGTAATATCTACTAATAGAATCTTACATCTTATAATTTTAAGTCTTTTATCCCTAATGTCTGTATTGTTTCTGATCGTCTCATGAAATTTTGAGAAAAATAATTCATTTTCAATTAAAATTGCATTGAGTCTGTTACTATCGAAATGAGTATTAATTAAAGTTCTTATTGTCTCGCTGTCTAAAACTTTCGTAAAGATTGTTTTCCTAGTTTTGTTAAATAATTTCTCTGTTTTGATTTTGAGGGAACCGGAATCAACCTTTTTTATTATAATTTGATTTTTGTAAAAATTCAATGGACATTTGGTTTCAGTGGTTATGGGATCTTCTGTTTCAGTTTCTTCAATATGATTGATTTGGTCGGTCGAAAATATTGAGTTGCCCATACTATAGCGAGTAATTCTTTTTCAATTGTGCTATAGTTTTGTTCATGCCCGTTAAGAGTTCGACTTCCATAACAAATTGGATGGTTATCTTGTGAAAGGACAGCGCCTAGTGCATAATTACTGGCATCAGTTTGCAAGGTAAATTGCTTATTAAAATCGGGATAGACTAATATAGGATCGTTAATTAATAATGTTTTTAGAATTTCGAAACTGTCTTTGTATTCAGAATCGTTCGTATTTAATTTAGCGTCCTTTTTTAAATATTTTGTCATGGGCTTTGCGATCTTTGAGTAGTCTTTGGTAAATTTCCGGTAATATCCGGTGAGCCCTAAAAATTGTTTTATTTCTTTTGCCGACTTTGGCAAAGGAAATTTTTGAACACATTCTATTTTTTCCGGATTGGCTTTTATTCCTTCACTTGTAACTATATGACCGAGAAATTCGGTTTCATGTTTCAAGAATTCCGATTTGTCCAATTGTACTTTAAGGTTTGTTTCCTTAAGCCTTTGGAATATTTTATTTATCGACTCCAAGTGTTCTTGTAATGAGGTCGAAAATATTATGATATCGTCAAGGTATACCAAACATATTTTATTGATATAGTATGACAAGATATCGTTCATTAAACGTTGAAAAGTAGCAGGAGCTGTTTTCAACCCGAAAGGCATACGAAGAAATTCGTAATGTCCCCCTTCAACGTTAAAAGCAGTTTTATGTATATCGTTTTCTGCTATTTCCGTGACCGGTCGATTCCACTAGAACAATTCCACTAGACACAATTCCACAAGACACAATTCCACTAAAACAATTCCACTAGACACTATTCCACTAGAAACAATTCCACTTGGCATAATTCCACTTGGTATAATTCCACTTGTAGATAATAATTTTTTTTAAAAATTATTTAAATTTAAAATTGATTTTTTTAAGTAAATTTATAAATTACTGTCAAATATTTTAAATTTAGAAATGGGAGTCCCGCAAAAGAAAAAATACAAAGATCTTTCCGAACATATATCTCGTGTAGCGAATAACTTTAATAATTATAATCCATTTGAATACATGAAGGCTATTGCAGCAATAACGAGAATTGATTTTTCCTAAATAGGTTTTTTTCATTAATTTTATATATTTGTATTCATTAACTTTAATTTATTCTGTTTCTATTCTACTAATTATTATTAATAAACTAGCTCTTTTGTTTTTTTTTGAAAATATTATATAATTTAATGAATATATTTTATATCAATTCCACTTTTTATTAGCCCAACGCATTTAGAGTTAAAAATCGCCGCGATTTTTAACTCTAAATGCGTTGGGCTAATAAAAAGTGGAATTGCGCTAGTGGAATTATACCACGTGGAATTGTTCCCTAGTGAAATTATACCAAGTGGAATTGCGCTAGTGAAATTGTGTCTAGTGGAATTATGCCAAGTGGAATTGCTTCTAGTGGAATTGTGTCTAGTGGAATTGTTCTAGTGGAATGGGCCTAAAATCGCTATTTCGATTTGGTGAAACCCCTTAGCGCGAGGTCCAAGGTGGTGAAGTATTGGCATCTACCAAGTTTTGCTAGTATTTCATCAATATTTGGTATAGGATACTTATCATCTATCGTTACTTCATTTAATTTGCGATAGTCTATGACAAGTCTTCATTTAGTTTTGCCACTTGCATCCGCTTTTTTCGGTACCACCCAGACTGGTGCGGAATAAGGTGATTTACTTGGCCTAATGATATTGTCATCCAACATTTCTTGGATTTGACTTTGTACTTCATTTTTATGAATGTACGGATATCTATAGGTTTTTACAGCTATTGGCGCATGTTCGATAGTTCGAATTTCATGTTTTATAGCGTTAGTGAAAGTAAGGTTCGTATCTTTTTGATAAAATATACGAGAAAACCTCTTTATTATAGTAAGAATTTTTTCTTTTTCTTCCGAGTTCAAGTGATCAGTTCTTATTTGTTGAGATAATGGTACTTCCATTTTCTCTACATTAAAATTCGAGTAGATTATCTCTTCTGGAATTTTATTTTCATATTCAATAATCTCTTCTTTATTTTTTCTCCAAATATTTTTAGGTTTATTTTTAATTCTTTTATTATTTATATTAATATTTTGATTTTCTAAATCCCTGTTTTGGATTTACGTTTAGTTGACCGTTATTGTCTTTATTTTCTTTAATTTCTAATTTATTTTTGTTTTCTAATTCGTTTCTATTTAAGTTTATATCTAGTGGGATACCCTTTACCTTATTATTTTCTACTCTAATTGGTATTTCTGAATTAAATGAAATGGGTATTTTCCTATTATTAATTTCTAAAATATTATTTTCAAGATCAATTTTTGTGTTATATTTTCTTAATATATCATTTCCTATAAGACCGTCATATTTATCATGAAAATTACATATTAGGAATTCGATTCTATCATCGATATTTCCTAGTTCAGGAAATAACGGAACACAAGCTTTTGTGTTTATAGGAATTTGATGTTTTAATGTTTTAACCATTATTGCTATTTTACATAAAATTTATTTAATAGTTTATGAATTAATTCATTTCAGCTTTAAAAATCACAGATGATTTCCTGGAAATTTTAAATAAATAGTAAAACATTTTGTAAAAAAAATTAAGGAAACTATGCTTCACATTAAAAATTGTGTAGTAAGTCTTAATTACTCGCTTTGATGCCTTGCTTGCTTTGCTTAAGCAAATAAAGCAAGCAATGTATCAAAGTAATTTCAAAATTTCCCTCATCTCTCCCACATCTCGCTCTGAACTCTCTCTCATCTATCCCCCATCCCTGCATCTTTCCCTCATAATCTTTTAAATAAAAATGGAAGAAAATGGTGTGTACTTGTTTGGGCAAGTGGCTTCGGGTATACAATACCTGAGCTCAATGCACCATAGAAGCGAAACAAAATAAATTTTTTTTAAACTAAATTAGATATATTAAAAAAATTCCAAATAAAATTTATAATTTGCATTTGGTAATGCAAAATTTAATTCAAAAATCAACATTTATTTAATAATTACAATAATTATTTAATAATTACAATTTTAAGTACATATAAATAATAGATACATTATTTAACAAGGTTGAGTAGGTACATTATAGAATATTAGCAACAAACAAGTTTTTCGATTTGAATCTAAACAAAGGAAACAATATAGAATGTATAGCAACATTAAAAATATATATACAAAACATTAATAAATGGAGAAATAGATCATTATTGAAACAAAATAAACCTATAAAAAAATTTAAAATCTTTTATTAATTTATTTAATTTAAGCAAGTAGGTACGCACTTAAATAAAAAAAAATATTATTTGAAATTAAAAAAAAATTATACGAAGAAGGGATTTGAACTAACGATCCCAACAATTTATAAAATACGAAACATATAAAAAGTAGAGTAACTAACTTATTCATTTTTTTATTTTTTGTATATCTATTACTAGAATCATATGCGTTATATAAAATGTAACGGTTGCAATTTTATTTAACATACTTTTAACATAAAAAGTTCTTCTTTCAATTGACCTTCCGTCATTCTGTGACGGGTCAACAGCTAGTCAATAAATAACCGAATTTCAGATCAGGTAAAAACTATCAAAAACCATGTTAAGACTAGTGTATTTTTTTAAAGAAATACAATTATATTTCTTATATCAATACCTAATTTTATAAAAGAATCTTGTTATAGAACAATAATCGAAAAAATTCCAAATAAAAACAGCCATCTAGAAATAGATCTTGATGTTGATAAAATTATTACCTGTAAAAAAAAATATTTTTTTTAATGTAAAGAAAAATAACATACTCAAAACAGATTTCATTTAAAACGAAGATCAATGTCTAGATCTTATAACCAAATGATATGTAATTTTCATAAAAATTATACAATGTATATTAATCAGTATCAAATAATGTTTAACAATTGTGGACACCAAAAGGTTATTGAGGTAAGAGGAAATAACATAATTAAATTCACAAATTGTAAAATATCTCTTGGAACTTTCCAAAAGGAAAACTTCGAAGAAGAATATAAGCATCAAATTTTCCCATATGTTGAACGTAACATTAATGTTGAAAAATGTTGAAAAAAATCACAAATAATTTTCAAATGAAAGATTTGTATTTCTTACATATTAATAACACAAAACATATCGAAAAAATTAAATTTATTTATTTATTTATTAGTTTAACTCAAACTTTACAAAATTTTAACAATTAGTTTTATACAACATATAAATAAAATAGCTTATGAATTAAGTTACAATTTCTTATTTCTTAAATTAAAATTTAAGTGAACAATAAAAACAACTAAATATATATAAATAAAAATATTTTATATTTCTATTTATACAATCTAAGTTTTTGTGTTTGTTGTGAAAGTATGATGTTGTTCGATGTTTTTCTTGTGTTCATTACCCATTATCAACATCCTATGAATCGGTTCATAATTGACATTATTTGTTCTATGAAAACTTAACGTAAATAAATTAATATTACGTAAACGATTATTTGAATTAAATTTAATGTTATTGAGGATTTGAGGAAAAGAAATGTTACCTTTTACAACTTCAGTAATAAAAATAACATCAGCAACTTGTCGTCTTAATTTTAAGATCTTTAATTGAATTAAATTCAACCTATTTTCATAAGGAGGGTCAGATTAGCGGGTTTGACCATTGAAGATTTTTCAAGGTAAATCTTAAAAAAATTCTTTGCACCGTGAACAAACTTGGCTAACATATTCTAAATTAGGTCTAACAATACAAGAATATAAAGATTTAAGAACATAAGGATCATTAAATTCTTTAGACGAACGTTTTATAAAACCAAGCATAGAATTAGCTTTATTTATAATATAACAGAAATGAAGTTTAAAGTTAAGCTTATCATCGAAGTAAACGCCTAGGTCTTCAATAGAATTCGTTTTAGAAATGCTAATTCCGTTCAAGCAGTAATTAAAACATATCGGATTGAAACATATCGGATTAAGACGACGTGTGAAACACATAGCTGCACATTTATTAACATTTAGAAGAAAATTATTGTTTTTACACCAATTAAAAATATATCTAAATCATTTTGTAAAAATAAAGCATCATTTAGAGACTCAATTTTCTTAAAAATGTTCATGGCATCCGCATATATTTGAAGCTCATTATTAACAATGACTAGAGAAAGATCGTTTATCGAGATTATAAAAAAACGAGGAAGAGTGTAGTAGAGTAGACTGTGTCAACTCTGGGAAACCCGTATGACCTAACATATATATTATATCATCCGGTTGTATGGCAGCTACTCGAACCCGTTGCAGTAGACCAACCAAATGTTGCAGTAACTTTGGCCATTATACTAAACAATTTTTTGCAAAATTTCAGACACCCAGCTTCATTAGGTGCAGAGTAATGCTAACATAAAAGAAGGAGTTGTATGGCAGCTACTCGAACCCTTTGCAGTAGACCAACCAAATTTTGCAGTAACTTTGGCTATTACACCAAACCTTTTTTTGGAAAAATATCAGACACCCAACTTTAATAGGTATAGAGTAATGCTCACATAAAATTATTTATATCAATTATTGTTATAAAATAAATTTCCCAAACGACTCCTACTAATTTCTGAGGATCTAACATCTCCTAAAATTGCTAGCTTGAGCTGTTCATAAGTTATGTGAAGCCAAACATCTTGCCAAAATTGAGTTTTGGGGAACGGTAAATTTAAGTACCGTATGGCAACCTACTAAATTTTTTTTTTTTAAATTTGTAAATCTGTCTTTCGACGTTTTCAGATTGCAACAAGTAAGGAAACAGTCAGTCGGTGCAACCGACTTAGAAATACTCCACACCTATTTGGTTCAAATTTTAAGGGAAGCCCGTAATTTTAAAATCACAAAAGCTTTTATTAGTTTGATCGTAAGATATGGCTAACCAAATTTGTTTGTTGTTGTTTGACCGGGGGGGGGGGGGGGGAGCAAGGCTCCCTTACACCTAGGCCTTGCGGCCCCTCATTAAATACTTTCTATTTATTTATAACTACTATATTATTTATTTTGTTTATATTATATATTTGTATATTTATATTATATTTGGTCACCATGGGGATTCGTAAAGAAAAATTATTTTTCAATAATTTTTTTTTTTTAATTAAATATTGTATGACCTGACCGGGAATCGAACCCGGACCCCCTCGGTTAATAAGCCAATGCTTACCCACTGCACCACCGAGGCCCCTAACCAAATTTACTTTATAATTCTAAAAACATTTTCTAATTATTTTATTAATTCAAAAATATTAACAATTCTTACTAATTTATTTATTTAAAAATATTAAACAACATATAGACTTAAAATAAATGGATTCGTAAAGTGCAATTACAAAATTACATATTTAAAACTTTTATCCAATTCAATAAAATTTTACACACATGCAACAATTACATCTCTTCAGGATTTCTAGCTGTAGTGCATTTACTGTTGAATGCTTAATTCTTTCAATTTTAAATAATTTTTAAATTTATTCTCTTAATTTACTTATTTTTTAATGTTTTATATAATTAAACTCAACGTTATTCGAAAGAAATATTAATTTGTAATAATATAAATATAAAATTTTATACAATTTCATGGTTTTTTATGTTAGGTAAAACCACTAATGCTTTCATTAGCTTTTTATCAAAATATGCAGTTTAATCAAAATATGGAGTTACTGTATTTCTAAAATACAATGACAAATTTAGAACTTTTCATATAAATAATTTAAATATAAAAATAAAACTTAAGTATCGTAAACAATTTATACTTCAGTAAAATATAGATATGATATAATAAAAATTAAAAACAAAAAAAATTTCGTCGTTTATTAAAAAAATATTTTGTTTTGATTTATAAAATATAATACATAATATGTTTTATAGTAAAACTCTTAGACTTTTAAAAATATAAAAGTGTTAAATAATAACGGAAATAGGAAATAGTGCATCAAATTTGATTTTTTTATCTTCTTAATTTTGAATATATTATGCTTTAAGGTCTTGGGAGTAGTGGGATATATAAGGTTCTATCTTCTTTGGTTTCAAATTACACTAGTTTCGCCTCCATTCGATCAAAAGCTTCTAGAACCCAAATTTCATCAAAATAGCTTCATTAGTTTTTGAGTTATCGTGCCTACAGACGGACGGACGGACGGTTAATATACACTTTTCCTATTTCATAGGTGTAGTAGGGTATAAAAAGGAATGGGAAGTAGTCAATTTTTTTTTTTAAATAGAAAACAAATGATGAAAAAACCAAGGGTTTTTAAAAAGCTCATTTTCAAAAATATATAGGGGGGTTTGTTACGGATTATTTAATCATTTATTTTTGTAAAAATATATATAAAAATAAACTATAATATTATAATTTACTTATTTCAACAATTTATTAATTATGAATAATAGTGAAATCAATACTTAGAATACACTCCCTGTTAACAAGTGCGAAATATAATGTTGGAGCTTCAATATTAACGTTTAATTTTGGAAAAGCGTACACTGGTGAATAAGTTACTGTTTTATCAAAGCATAAAAGTTTTAACTTCAAGACCTAGTAGCCTTTCAATGAGGAAGGTTCCCAAATTTTTGCTTAGCCAACTTATGATGGATCTGCCATCCCCTCCTGTCTCCATATTTTAATTTTTTTAGGTTCTAGGATATCAATTATGAACTCCACCAGAATTTGAAATTTCAACCCTAATTCTATTATCTAAGCAAAAATGGTTAGAACTAAGAGACAATTTCTTTAATTTAAAGGACCACTTTTAAAGAATTTAAGAAAAACCTTTAACATATGTTAAAATATAATGCTGCAGCTCAGTGGCGGACCATTAAAATTTGGGCCCCCCCCGCGCAATGTAAAATAATTTCACAATAATTCTTTTTTAACAAAAACTAGTTAGATATTTATTTCATTTATCATAAAAATAATATAAAAATGAAACTAAAACTTAATGGATCTTAAATATTGAAATCTTTCATCCTTGCCTTCATATTGGCAAAATCAGTAATGATAACTTTTATTTCCATTTTCCCAGCCGCTTTTGGTTCAAATGGCAAGTATTGAAAGATCGTTTAAACGGTCTTTACCAATGGTATTACGCATTTAATTTATTATTTTCAATTTTGAAAAAGAACGTTCAGCTGATGCAACCGTAACAGGTAGTGTAAGAAACAATAACAATGCTGTTATCACCTGTGGAACACTTGCAGCTACAGTTGACAATTTTACTATTAAAAGTTCAGTTAATTCGCGTATAGATGATATTTTTGATATTTCATCATGCAGCATTGCCTTTGCCATAACCATTTGCAGAGGAAATTCTTTTGATATATCTTCACTATATGTTTTCTGTAGTGCTTCTGCAGAATATACGATATCACGTTCCGTCATTAGTATTAATTTATTTGGATGGATGCAGGAAAATAATTGTGTCAGTTCTTCCGTTCCTTTAAATCTATTCTCGAGTTGGTTGATCACGACATCCATAACTTTTGTAAATATATTGGTACGAAAAATGTTTTCGGTATTGTCAAAATGGTAATCTGTGGATAATTCGTCAAAATGGCTCTTCACAATTTTCCTTTTTTTCTGAACAAATACAGCACTAATCTTCCATGTAGTCGCTATTTCTACTGCTTCAACTTTTTCTGAATCAAACATGTTTCTATAATGTTTTAATTTTTTGCTGACATTTTCTAGAGATGTTAAAGCGGTAATCAGATCTAAATTTTTGGTTTGCAGCAATTTTGATGGTATATTTACTTCACTCAATATTTTAGCCAAATCACGCATAAAAAAACAAATTCGAAAGTGCTCATATTTTTTTTGTATCCTTAATGCTTCTTCGCGCTCTTCACGTTTTTTACTTGTTATCGATATCTCGGATAAAGGTTTCATTATATCGAGAAAGCGGATTTTAGCAGCCAATAGCGAAGTATATCGTCTTGCCCAGCGCGTTGGATTTAACCTTTTTAATGTTATTTGTGATTCTCCTGTAAATTTTAATAGTAGATCCCATCTGTTTATGCTATTTCCAAAAAATGAATAGACATCTTCTAGAGTTATAAAAAATGAAGAAACTTCAATACAACATTTAACAGCATCGTTAATAACAAGATTTAAATTGTGAGCTGCGCAATGTATGTACATAACATTGGGCTGATTTTTTTTTAAAAAGGCCTGAACACCATTGTATATTCCACTCATGACGTTCGCACCGTGGAATATATCATGTATTTTTAGTAGATTTAAAATTTCTTCATGAAGTCCAGCCGCAGTGTGATTATATATTTCGTTGAATCTCAAGAAAACTTCTTTTATTTCAATTAATTTGGCCTCATCTTTTTCATTTTTAATAATTTTAACGTATCTAAATACGTGACTGAGTTGATCTTTTTTAGTAATATCTTGTGTCGTATCAATTATGATTGTATAAAAAGGTGAACTATTAATATCGGCAGTAAGAGTACTTCTTAAATGTGTTGCAAGACAATGTACGACTTCATTTTGAATTTGATGGCTTAAATATTTTACAGAACCATTTGGCATATTTATAACTAGGTTCATTACATTATCATACTTAGCTAAAAGTTAAACTTGGGTTAAAAAATTGCCATTATATTCATTTTCAAATGTTTCACGATGACCACGAAAAGCCAAAGAATTTTTACAAAGTGATAATGTTATATTTACTATTCGCTCTAGGACTTCCACCTAAAATTTTGATTCGTATCGTATTTGTTCCTCTATATCTTTATCAATGGTTTCATTGTGTCGCCATTTTTCATAAATACTATAAGCAAAAATATGTTGTTGGCTATTTTCGTGAATTTTAATTTTCTTAAAGAGACCACGCCAATCTTTGATACCACGTTCACGCCACTTGTCCGTTGCCTTTCGTTCTCCTGAGAAAAGTCAACAGGGCTCACAATACACGGCATCAAGTTTCGGGGAATAGCAAAGCCACTTTCTTTCTATAGATCCATATTTTGTATTAGTTTAATAATATTCTTTGGAAAACCTACGGTTTTCTTGCAATGGGTCTCGTATAAAAGGACCTTTTGGACGACATGATTCAGATAATAAAATCATTTTTTTAATATCTTTAGTAAGTGTTTTACCACGATAATTAGCAATGTCGCTAAAAAACAATTCGCTTGATATTGCTAAATCAATTTGGTTAATATTGTCATTCGTATCGTTTGAAGTTTCATTTTCTTAATTTTGGTAGTTTCTTGCCAAGGTTTCTTCTATATCATGTTGTTGTACTGACTCATTTATACATATCACATCTTCAGATGCTGGACTTTCCACTACCGTTTCCTTTTCAAAAAACTTCGTCAGCTTCGGTAATTTAGCTAAACTAGCTTTTGTTTCTTTTAATTTTCTTCTTTTTGCTGCACCAGTAGTAGCACAAGCACTTAGTTTTTTTTTTCCATTTTAAATAAATAAATCATAAATTTACTAATACCTATGTTATTATTAATTTTTAAATATTACAAATTAATATATTAATTACCTTTTCTTAATTAGAATTTGATTTATACCAGTCGAATATACAGGGTGTTCCCGACTCGATGGTCTTCCTTCAAATGGGTGATCGGGCATATCGAGCAGAACAAAAAATTGTATGAAAGGGGGGCGGGTCTATTTTCATTAGTTTAGAAGTTATGGGGCCTTAACTATTTCCCAATCATAATTTAGTTTTATTTCGATAAAATTGGAACTAAATAAAGATAAAAAAAAGTAAGTATAGCATTTAAATGCTTATTAATGCAGATTTCTTAAGAACTATCAAACATTTCTCTAAAGTTTCTCAGTCTGAGGTTATAAGGGCTTAAAGTCCAATATTTTTAACAAAATATCAATTAAATCCCTTTTATCAAGAAAATAACGGTATTAATATAACAGTTTTTTTACTTCAAAATATTACCCTTCTATTTCCCTGCATTTTGAGTATACTAACACTTTTATAGCTCAAAAACTTTGAAAGTTATAAAGTAAAAACTTTTTTGTGATACCTGAAATTTATTTCATAAATTTAACAAAATTTGAATTTTTTTTTTTTTTGTATGATAAAAATTACAATTAATCATTTATAATATTTTGTTTATTTAAAAACAAAACTGGTTTTCCATTTACATAAAACACTTGAAATTTAAAAATATTATAATAACGTACGATAACAAAATAATCAAAGTGCACTTTTGATATGAAGATAAAATAGTAACAAAAATTTTATTCTCAATAATTCATACGTATTAGAAAAATAGCATTTTAAAAATTAAATAAAAAAAATTTTTAATCATAATATGCTGCGTTATAAAATCAGATTTTAGGAACTTCATTTTATTGCAAATAATTTCAATAATTAATTATTCATTTTAAATTTGGCTGCAATTACTAAAACTTAAATTAAAAAAAAATGAGGAAGAGTGTAGTAGAGTAGACTGTGTCAACCCTGGGATACCCGTATGACCGTAGCATATACATTATATCATCCGGTTAATTACTTTTGGCAAAACTTCAAACATTCAGCTTTATTAGGTGTAGAGTAATGCTCATATAAAAGAAGGAGTTGTATGGCAGCTACTCGAACCCTTTGCAGTAGACCAACCAAATTTTGCAGTAACTTTGGTCATTACACTAAACTATTTTTGGCAAAATTTCAGACACCCAGCTTCATTTGGTGTAGTGTAATCCTCATATAAAAGAAGGAGTTGTATGGCAGCTACTCGAACCCTCAGCAGTAGACCAACTAAATTTTGCAGTAACTTTGGCCATTACACTAAACTATTTTTTGCAAAATTTCAGACACCCAGCTTCATCAGGTGTAGTGTAAAGCTCATATAAAAGAAGGAGTTGTATGGCAGCTACTCGAACCCTCTGCAGTAGACCAACCAAATTTTGCAGTAACTTTGGCCATTATACTAAACTACTTTTGGCAAAATTTCAGACACGCACCTTCCATAGGTATAGAGTAATGCTCATATAAAATTAGAAGTTGTATGGCAGGTACTCGAACCCGTGGACCAAAATGGCTGAATTTAAAACTCGATTCCGTTTTTTGCATAAAAACGAATTTGTGAAAATTTCATAATCCTAGCTCCTTTACTTTTTGAGTTATCGTGATGACGGACGGACGGACGGACATACATAGCAAAATCGATTTATTTTTCGATTCTGATCCGATCCATACACTTGAGTCTATATCTACCCCCCCCCCCCTCCTTCTCCGCCTCGGACTATATAGTCATACGGGTATAATAAATGAAATGGTGCGTTTTTCTGTAAGAGAATATGCGGACATGATTTACATTTATAGGTATGAAGCTCAAGAGTTGTACAGGCAAAGGTTTCCTCGACGTCAAGTGCCAGATTCTAGGACATTCAAGTTTTTTATGTAAATGGAAAACCAGTTTTGTTTTTAAATAAACAAAATATTATAAATGATTAATTGTAATTTTTATCATACAAAAAAAAAAAAAAATTCAAATTTTGTTAAATTTATGAAATAAATTTCAGGTATCACAAAAAAGTTTTTACTTTATAACTTTCAAAGTTTTTGAGCTAACTGTTATGTTAATACCGTTATTTTCTTGATAAAAGGGATTTAATTGATATAATATTGGACTTTAAGCCCTTATAACCTCAGACTGAGAAACTTTGGAGAAATGTTTGATAGTTCTTAAGAAATCTGCATTAATAAGCATTTAAATGCTATACTTACTTTTTTTATCTTATTTAGTTCCAATTTTATCGAAATAAAACTAAATTATGATTGAAAAATAGTTAAGGCCCCATAACTTCTAAATTAATGAAAATAGACCCCCGCCTTTCATACAATTTTTTGTTCTGCTCGATATGCCCGATCACCCATTTGAAGGAAGACCATCGAGTCGGGAACACCCTGTATATTAACACTTGTATAACATAAATAAATTAGATTCAGTAGCTTATTACCAAGAAATTTGTTGATTAAATAAATATATTGAAGACTATACTATAGTAATTCAGAAAAAATAATAAATTAAAAATTGAATAATATATCTAACTGAAACTTTAACTTATGAAATTGAAAACTTGCACTTAAGATGCAACAAATTATAACTTTTGGCTAACTCAATCTTATTAAATTGAAAAATGCCACACAACTTTTTCAATCGCGCATGTAATTTTTAAAAAACAAAGGCTTCTATGTTCATTTAAAAATATACTATGGTCATTTAAAAATATTTCCATTTAAATTTTTCGGTTAAAGTTTAATACATAGCGCACTATGCATTCTAGTATATTGTAAGTGTACTTACGATATAATAGAATGATTTGACCATTTGAAAGATAATTACAAGGGCCATCTTCTGTCAAAATTTCATATCAATACGATATGTCCTTCAAAAGTTATGACAAAAAAATGACATACAATATTCAGTTAATTTTCAAAATCTCCATTCTTTTTTATTATAAGTATACTTACAATATATTAGAACGTATATTTCTAACTCTACTCAATTGTATGTACATTTACGATATAAATGATCGGAAATACTTCAATCACATAGTTCTGTATGTATACTTACGATACAATATGACTGATTTTTTTTTTTTTTTTGCTATTGTATGTGTATGTTACAATATTTTATCTCGTAGCAAAACTTCAAATTCAATGTTGTATGTGATACTTACAATAAGTACGTTTGGATAATTTAACAAAAAATAGATAACGGTTTCTTATGTCATTATTGATCATATTTTTTGTAAAAAGTGCATTATTTTAACTTTTTTATAATAGTTAAATAGAAGTAAAAAAATTAAGTGATATAATAATTTATTAAAAATAATGTATCGTGGAATTTTAATGGTGAATGAAGTTTTAAAAAAAAAAGGTAAATTTTACATAATTATTATTTATATTATAAGTCAGAAATTTCTTTACTTACAACTAAATTTGTTTTATAGAAAATTTAATTTCTGCAAGAAAGAAACTTGAATACAATATTGTGTTGCAAAAAGAACCAAGTGATAATTCAAATCAAGAAAATAATAGTGCTAATGATTCCTTAATTTTAACAAA
Source organism: Dolichopus griseipennis (assembly GCA_963082915.1). NCBI lineage: Eukaryota > Metazoa > Arthropoda > Insecta > Diptera > Dolichopodidae > Dolichopus > Dolichopus griseipennis. Next base: position 308,104 of record CAUJBZ010000002.1, read on the forward strand.
ACCATCAACTTCTGGATTTCAACAGCTAAATACAGGTATGTAGGTATATTATATAATTTAAATGCTATAAGTGGAAGTTATACATCTATTTGTATTTTTAATTATTAAATAAATTTTAGAAGATGTACCTGCCGAGCACGATCAACTTTCGTTATCTCTAGTTCTTGTAAGTTTTTTTTTATAAACAAATTAATTTCAAAATTTTATTTCAATCTGAATTGGTTTTTTTACATTTAACTTTTAAGTTGAAGACTTTACTGTTAGTGGAAGTGATTATCAACCGTTATCACACTCTAGCTCTAGCGACATAAGCACACCTACAGGAAGTCCGTTCACGCCCAAAATAAGAAAATCAACGCTTTATGAAAATGATAATACACAATTGGAAAAAGAAAATTCACCTAAACAAAAAACAAGAAAACGTATTAAAAACCATAAAACTTGGAAAAAAAATATAAATAAAATTGCGAGAATCCGCGGATTAAGTTACAGCTCAAGTATAACCTGCAAAACCGTTCCTGCAAAAGAAATGAAGCAGTCATGTTTTTTTCACTGCAGGCAAAAATGTTTTGAGTGAATTAGTGAAGCAGATAGAAATCAGAATTTTTCTAAGTTTTATAGTTTAGAAAACAATATCCTGCAGTGGAAATATATTCTGAATCATGTGGAAAAACATGATAAAAAACTGACTAAAATTGTGTCAGGTAACAGTCGCCGCTCATGTACAAATGTATACTTTTTATCATCTTTCAATAACGATAACATTGTTAAAGTGAAAGTATGCAATAAAATGTTCTTGAACACACTGAGTATAAGTAGTCAAATGGTAGAGACTGCATTTACTAAATTAATGCCTGAGAGTGGAAATATTCTAGGAGATAAACGAGGTAAACACATAAGGGAAGTATCTGAAATAGATAAAAAACGAAAACAAAACGTTAAAGACCACATAAACTCATTTGCGCCAATTGAGTCTCACTACTTGCGCATGCAAACAACACGACAATATATCGATAATGATTTAAGCATTGCAAAGATGCACAGACTCTACGAAGTATCGTGTAAGGAACGTAACGATACCGGGAATGTTGTAACTTTAAGGCAATATCGAGATGTCTTTATCAACTGTTTTAATATAGGGTTCTATATTCCTAAAAAGGATCAATGTAATGCATGTAGTAAATATAATAATATGACGCAAGAAGAAAAATCGAATAATGAAGATGAATACAATATGCATATATTTTCTAAGAAGAAAGCCCGTATTTTAAAAGATGAAAATAAAGCAAGAGCTATTGAAGATGACACCGTTATAATTGCGACGTTTGATTTTCAAAAAATCTTAAACATTCCATGTGAAAAGACTAGCGTATTTTATTATAAAAGAAAGTTCTGCATTTTTAATTTCACTATTTTCGAAATTGCTAGTCTCCAAGGTTTTTGTTTCGTATGGGATGAAACCATTGCAAAAGAGGCGCAAACGAAGTTTCAAGTTGCCTATATCAATATATAGAAAAAACTCAGCAGGGTATAAAATATTTTAATTTTTACTCTGATAACTGCCCAGAGCAAAACAAGAATAAGTGTTTATTTGTCTTTTACGCATGGGTTTCAAAAATGTTAGACATTGATATTAAACATGTATTTCTTGAAAAAGGTCACACTCAAAATGAGGGTGATAATACGCACTCTTTAATAGAGAAAGATAAAAAACATAAAAAACTTTACGTGCCTTCTCAATTGTATTCCTGTATTCGAAATTGTAAAATAACTGACCCACGCTATGATGTCACTGAAATGACGAAAAATAATTTTTTAAACTTTTCAAGTTTTATAAATATGGTACAAGTAGACAAAAACGATGAAAATGTTAAAGTGAAATGGAATAATATAAGAATTATAAAGACTGATAAAAATTATCCGAATAAGTTGTTGTATAAGTATTCATTTGAATCAGAAAGATTTTCTTCGATCATTTTATATAATCAAACTATAGATAGTCGTAGAAGACGTAAAAAAAAACTAGAAATGCCTAATGAAAAGCCACCTGTTTTATATAAAGAGCCTTTAAATATCTCTTCAGAAAAATATAAAGATTTGTTGGAACTTGCAAATTATTTACCGGCAAGTTATCGGAGCTTTTATAAAAATTTGCCTCACACGAACGAAACTCCAAAGGAAACTGAAGATTTTGAAGAAGCTTCAGAGTAGAATATAAGTTGAAAATTACTTCTTTCAAGAATTTCTTTATTGTTTTTATAATATATTACATTTTTTCTTTTATGAATTCGTTTATTTTTTTTATTTATAACATATTAAAATCAATAAAAATCAATAATAAAACGTTTTTGGATGGGTTTGTTAATATTTTAATTTCTATTCAATACCTATTGTAAGTATCTTATAAGTAGTAAAAAAGTTAGCACCTCCAAACTTAATTATTGTAAGTAGTACTTACAACATAAAATACAAAAAAATGTCCGCCTGTTAATATTGTAAGTATACTTACCACATTCAATTTAGTACATTTTTTTTAAATTATAATGATAAGTTAACATACAATATGAGAATTTTTAAATTGTCCGCTCTATTATATAATTTTTATAAATATCTCGTTTGGACAAACTTATTCTAATTTAGTGAATAATATTATTTAATAAGAGTCGAAAACTCTATCATTTGCCATAAAAAGCAAACTTCTATCATGTATACAAGAGACAAACGAAGCTTTAAAAGTTTTGAAATTTTTAAATAGCTCTACTGAAAACTTCAATTTTCTACTTATCATATACTAGAATGGACAGTGCGATAGTTACTCACAGCAGCCGGTATTCAATGATAGTTTTATGTTTGTAGGCAAATGTAACTGCGGGAAAAAAGTTTCAGAAAATGATTGTAAATATTTTTTTAGTAATAATTTTGGGCCCCCTATAGCTGCTGGTCCCAAACGGACGGATAGCGTGAAGCTATACAGGCAAATTTTTTGAGGGGTATCATAATGTCAAGTTCCATAATGTCAATTGACATTATGAGCCATTTAAAAAGCCCATAATGTCAATTGACATTATGAGCCATTTAAAAAGCCCATAATGTCAATTGACATTATGAGTATTTTGAAAAGCTCATAAAGTCCATTGACATTATCTGCATTTTAAAATTGACACTATGAGTTTTTCAACATGTTCATAATGTCAATTAATTAATATATAATTATATATTGATTAATAATTGAGTATGTTTTTAAGAACCTGAAAAAAACGTATAAATGCTGTTTTTAAGCTTAATCCATAGAATAAAAACCAACTTTTTTCAAATATTTTTATTTTTCATTCGTCAACAAATTAAATAAAACAGTTTCCTTACAAATTAAAAAGAAAAAATAACAAAATACAAACAAAACATAAGTAATTAAGTATAAATTTTACAAGAATTTTCGTCTACAACATGGGCACAAAATTTTCGATTTATTTTTTAAGGATAATTCGTATAAATTTTTAAAACAATCTGAACATAATTTGAAATGATTACAAGGTTGTAATAACATATCTCTTGAGTTTATCATACAAATAACACATATTAATTTTTCGTTTTCTGATTCTGATTGTTGAAGATCATCTTTCTGTCATCTGTCATCGCTTAAAATTTCGATTTCCTCTAAGAAAGAAAAGAAATCGTTATTGTTATTTAATGCGAAATTTTGTTTGTTTGTTAAAATATTGAAAAAGTCAGTTAAATGCAAATTGTTGTTATCAAGCTTATTAATCATTTCATTTATTATTTTAGCTCGATTATGGTAATATAAATTTGAAATAGGTTTATGTACGCCAAGAACACCATCCAAAGAATTTTTCAAATTTATTGTTTTTCTGAAATCCACATTTAGTAATACATCTAAAAATTTACAAAAATTTCCTTTTTTATACAGTTTAGTACTAAGCTGTCCATTAAAAGATTCTACGGCACTCGTTGTCTTTGTTGTTTCTTTGTATAACGATATTTTCGTTGGAGTTTCCTGTTAGTATAAGAAAAAATTGTTATTCAAAAATTAATCACAAAATAGTAAATAATTTTGTTAAAAGTTTTTACGTTGATAATCCACTGTTTCTCAAAATAATCAGTAAATTTTTTAAATATTTCAGATTGTTTTGATGAAATATCAATTGGTTCAGTCAATAATAGATTAAATCCCTCATAAATTTGAACTGGTTTTAATAATGGAAGAAATAGGTATCTGCTAAACAATCTACGAACATTTTCTTTATTTTTCAACATCTTCGTAAATCCTTCAATTTTATATGATTTCCTGCCCAAAGCCTGACAATAGTGAAACCAGCATCTTTTTAAACTACTTAATGGAAAAATTGTTTTCAAAGCATTTCTTAGTCCCTTTTCATAATCAGTAGTAAAGGAAATAGCTTCAAATTTAAATATGTTGGCATTAAGAAATTGAAACAAGTAATTCATTTGATATTGTGTGTATAATAATATCATTGATGATGTTTTTGATTTATGTCTTTTTATTTTTTGCAATATTTTATGAAGAATTTATATACGTACGTGATCTAAATAATTAACATAAATAATGAGTAATTGTTTATATCCACAGTTGGGTACAGCTGCAAAAGTCGCATCCATCAAAAATTCTCTGTTAATTTGTACATTGTCTAAAATGAGTTTTATTATAGAAGGTGAAGCAAATACGGTATAACTTAATTTGTCTGTTATGATTGTATCTCTATAAAATAGCGCATCGTTTATGCTCCTTGATGTACCAAATTCCTTTAAATTTTTTTCATCTGCAAGCATGTCCATTTTTGATGGCTTAGTAGGGTCTTTTGGCAAAATGCTTCTTTTAATTCGAGTAAGCGTTCCACGTAATTTTCCAAATTGAACCATATTAGCACGTTTTTTATTTTGTAAGCATTCCTCGTCAAATACTTCTCGAATCCCAGCTCTTTTCAAAGATAAATTCTTACATTTAGTTTTAATTGAATTTATCATTTTTAGTTTTTCAATAAAATCCTTATCAATTGGATGATTGTGAATATTATTATTATTTACATATGAGCACGTGTAGTTATTATGAAAAAAAATTACGCTTACTTTGCGCTGATTATTATAACAAATGTTGCGAATTTTATCATCATATTTATTTTTTTGTCGATAAACTTGATGTTCATTGATTATGGTATAATAATTTAGAATTCATTTTAACACCTGGAATAAATTCAAATTGTAATTTGTCATTATTTTCCTCCATCTTTTAGGTTTTCGATCACTTTTCGCACGTGTCTTAATTTTATTTGAACTCAGTACAATAACCAAAAGAACGGAAATTAGAACTATTATAATATCAGAATTATAACATCAGATGATTATAAACACGGAGAAAATAAAACATCTGAGAAATAAGATACCTACATACATATACTCAATTAATTATCAATATATTATTATTATAATATCAGAATTATAAAATCAGATGATTATAAACACGGAGAAAATAAGAGAGCTGAGAAATAAGATTCCTACATACATACATACTCAATTAATAATCAACATATTATTATATATTGGTTAATTGACATTATGAGCATTTGGAAATGCAATCAATTAACATTATGCACATTTTAAAATTGACATTACAAGCTTTTCAAAATTACTCAAAAACTTTTCAAAATTTTTTAAAAAGGTGCTAAAAAAGTATTAATATTATTAATTTTAGTATTAATAATGAATTTCTTCGGGAACCAAAAATTGTTTTAATAAATTTTTTTCTTGCATTGCGAATGAGGTTAACATTAGTTCTAATCTTTTAGGTTATTGCGATTGGAATGTCATTGACGATCCAATTCAGGAAAATAGTTTTTATTTTGAATCTATCTATGGTTAAGATTTTTTAGCTACTATCTATCTCTAAATTGAAAGCATCTCCAGCTATAGCTATTGATGGTTTTAACAGCTTCATATTAAAAAAAATTTCTTTTCAAATTGTTGATGTTCTCGTTCATTTGTTTAATCTAAGTGTGTTTCATGGTACTTTTCCTGACATCCTACAACAAGCTAAAGTTTTAAATATATTTAAAAAGCGTGATCCCCTATGTGTTATCAATTACCGCCTTATTTGACTCTTATCTGCCTTTTCTAAAGTTTTTGAAAAACTAATTATGCAAAGAATTATGTATTTCTTAGATAAAAATCAAATATTCAATAACTGTCAATTTGGCTTTTTAAAAAACAAATATTCCTAACTGTATAAAATATGCAAACATGAACAAAAATGTGAATGGATACTTGACATCAGTGAAACTAAATGGAGAGGTTGTTGTAAAATTATTTCAGACAGTAATTTAACTCACATGCTGTACTCAGAAGATGATGAAGCAGAAACCGGAATAAGGCGTGGTGGAGTAGGAATTATGCTAAAAGCTGAAGCAAGACGCAGTCTTATATCTTGGAAACCAATATCGCGCAAATTGATGACTGCCAAATTCAAATCCAGGGTCTGAAATATAACCATAATACAATGTTACGCTCCTACTGAAGAAGCAGAATATGAAGAAAAGCAGAATATGAAGAAAAGCAGAATATGAAGAAAAGCAGAATTTTTACACTCTACTTGGGACAACACTGTTGCGCGAATGCAGTTAAGAACTGCAGCTGTCCAAAGACGAAATCAAGTACCTGTCAGAAGACCACTCTTTGATGTTGAAGAATTGATGTTCCCCGAGAAAGGGCATCAACATTGAATGAAACAAATGAACGAGAGGATGGGGCAGTTGCTATAGATGAAAATTGGGATAAAGTTAAACAATCATTTATAGAAACTGGAAAAGAAACAATACCCCGATTAACACAGCAAAAAGCCAAATGGATCTCACCAATTTCGTGGGACAACATGCCAGGCGTGAAGAACTGAAAAACATAATAAATTCTGAACAGGATCCGCGGCTATTGGGTGAGCTTTGCAGCGAGTATAGCAGAGCACATAAAATGAGGAAAACGCGCAGAGAAATGTAAGGCGAGACAGAAGGAAACAAATAGAAAACCATGCTACGGATGACAAGCCTTATATAGGATATAGGGTAACAAAAATACTTTCAGGTCATTCAACAAAGCAGCAAAATATTATCTTGGACGAATATGGAAGGCTTCTGGTGTCGATGGATGAACAATTACGGAGGTGGAAAGACTACTTTTTCTAATTTTATACAGCAATCTGCATCAGAAATCTCTGAAGAACCCAAGTTGCGTGCACCACACAGGTGTATTAGCTATAGTAGTTGACCAAATACCCGCTCAACTTCTAAAAGCAGACATCCCCGCAATGGCAGATATACTTCTCCCATTGATGCAGGCTATATTGGAAGAAGAAAAGTATCCAAGTGAATGGAAAGAAGGAGTTATTGTTAAACTGGCAAAAAAGGTAACCTGAAGCATTACAATAACTGGTGCGGTACTACGCTGTTATCTGTCTTCTTGAAAATAATGGCAAATATTATACTCGAAAGGATCAAAAGCAGGTTTGAAATACATTGAAAAGACATCAAAGTGGCTTTCACAGTGGCCACTCTTGTGTTGACCATATCAACACGTTACAAATAATACTCGAGCAATCAACAGAGTTCGGGTCGCCGCTAGATTTCATGTTTGTAGACTTCAAGAAAGCTTTTGATCGTGTAAACCGCTAGTATATATGGAGAGCTCTTAGTTGGTGGGGTATCCCGGAGAAAATTATTGCCATTATTAAGGAATCCTACGAAATTCGAGGTGTTGAGTCTTGCACAATGGACAGTTGACTGATTCGTTTGAGATGCAGCATCGTGTAAAGCAAGGCTGTATATTGTCGCCTATATTATTTTTGGTTGTGATGAACGAAATCTTAACCGCAACCGTAGGCGTAGATGGAAGTATGGCATTCAGTGGCGACTAGGAAAACATTTAAGGCACTTAGATTATTCTGATGATGTAGTTTTCATGGCACACACAAGAAGTGGTCTGAACGAAATGTGCTAAAATTTGAACACATATGGCAAACGAGCTGGTCTAAAAATAAATGCAGCTAAGACCAAAAGCATGCGTACAGAGCATTCAACATATCAGCAAATTCTACTAGAAGAAAGCCAAATTGAACAAGTAGAGCAGTTAAATTATTTAGGAAGCATGGTGACATCACATTGGGGAACAGAAGTTGATGTTGACAGCAGAATAAATAAAGGTAGAGGTGCTTTTGGAACTCTATCAAACATATGGCAGTCAAATAATATAGCCTTGCGTACAAAGCTAAAAATATGTGAAGAAAACGTCAAATCAGTACTTTTATACGGCTGTGAAACACGGAAGGTAACCACCAATATCACAAAAAAGTTGCAGACGTATATAAACCGTTGCCTACGCCGCATCTTAAGAGTTCGTTGGCCGCAAATCATTACAAGCACACACCTGTGTCAAAAAACGAACCAAAAGATGATTAAGGTCGAGATCCGGGGGAGAAAATGGCGATGGATCGGACCTACCTTGAGGAAGCCAGAAGAAAACATTGCAAGGCAATGCTTTGAGTGGAATCCACAAGGCAGACGACGAGTGGGTAGACCAAGGAAAACATTAAGAAGTACTGTTTTGAAAGAGGCGGAAGCGCAACGCAAAACGTTGTTAAAGCTAAAAGGAATTGCTAAGGATCGTGAAAGGTAGAGAGGATTTGTTAACACCCTATGCCGCACCAGGGGTTCTAGGATCCAAATACAAAAAATACAATACAAATCTAGATAAAACTTTCCCTACACTTTTTTAAAATATTTTTGGCACAATTACAATTACCCAGCTTCATTAGATGTATTACACTCATATAAAAGAAGGAGTTGTATGGCAGCTACTCGAACCCACTGCAGTGAACCAACCAAATTTTACAAAAACTTTGGCCATAAAACTAAACAACTTTTGGCAAAATTTCAGACGCCCAGCTTTGATAAGTACAGAGTAATACTCATATAAAACGGGAAGAGACTGTGTCAACTCTGAGATACCGGTATGACCGTAATATAAGCATTCATTCTCAATATTATGTTGTTGGGGTAGATGTACATATAATATTCAGTTCTCGTTCAAAATTTTTTTAAAATTCTTTTCTATTGCATTTTTATTTGTTACAATATGGATCGTGGTTTCAAAATTAAAATGAATAGAATGAATTTAAAACTTAAATGCTCAGTTCGCAAAAATTGTACTCGCGCAAATTGCGGCAATTTCAACAAACTTGAATTGGAGTGCTTTAAGCGGAGTAAAACACCTTACAAATGCAATAATTGTTTAAAAAGCGTATCGCTAGCTAAAGACAGCTTACCTATTAATTCATCTAGTGATGATTGTACTACCAATAAACAACAATTTAACAACAACATCTCAAATAATATTGGCGAAATAACACTGCATTCTTTGTATGACGAAATAATCAAAACTCAAAATCTGATTGCCGATGTAATTGTTAAAATTGAGCATCTGGAGACAACAACTCAACACTAACAAAAAAAATAGATCTTCTTGAGAATAAAATTAATTCATTGGAGCAGAAAGAGAAATTAAACTGTGTTGATATAATAGGATTACAAGATGTGGATAATTCTAATGTAAAAGAGAAAATAATTTCTCTTTTAATAATGTGTTATGTGTTGATATCAGGGATTACGACATAGAAAATTGTTATGTTAAAAAAGTAAAAATTAACAAGAGAACCAACGCATTTGATTCAACAGTTAATTTTCACAAAATTCTCATGTTAAATTTAATTCTCTCCATACCAAACTTAAAACAGTGAAGAAAAAAAAAGAAATCTAATACTGATGCTGTTTACGTTAATTATATTAAAAAAAAAAAAAAAAAAAATTACATTAATGACTCTCTCATTTACGCTATTGGTAAATTTAACATCTTTTGAAAGTATTCCTAGTATAATTTTTTAAGTGAGACTTGGATTTTTGATAAGGACATTAATAATTATAACATTCCAAATTTCAATTTTTATGCTTGTTGCAACAACAGTTAAAGTTCAGGAGGTGTGGCTGCTTTTGTTGCAAACGATATTAAATGCAAATTTCTGTTTCAATCGTACTAGTACGGATTTTATTAATATTATAGTTGAATTTGATAAAGAAGTATTTTGTTTTCTTTGTGTGTATAGATTTAATAGGAATGATATAAGCCTTTTTTTAAGTGATCTCCAAGTTTTATTTAGTGATATTAAGCAAAACAATTGTATAGTAATAGGTGATATGAATATCGATGTTCTTGATTCATCTAAAGAAATAGATCATTATTTATTCTTTCTGTCTTCTAGAGGTTTTCATTCTGTAATAGCTAACCAAATTAACTTTATAATACTAAAAAAATTTTCTAATTAGACTATCAATAAAAAAATATTACAAATTCTTACTAATTTATCGATTTGCAAATATAAAAAAACGAAAAAACTTGAATTAAATGAAAATATATTTATTTCAATTCAATTACAAAAGTAAAAAATTTGAATTATTAATTTTGTGATAAAAATTTAATATATTTAATAATTAAAATTTTTCAAAATTGCCATTATTATAAATTGCTAGTTTATGTACCTATCGAAAAGCTTATAAACGCAAAATATGAAATAAATGTATTTCTAAAATATAATTACAAATTTAGAACTTTTCATATAATTCATTTAAATATAACCATAAATTTTACACAAATGCAGCAAGTACCTTTGAATATAGCTTAAATATTGTAGGGGAGGTGCATGTACCTTAGACCGATTTTACCTTGGACCATTCGCGATATTTCATGTTTTGAAAAACATTAAAAATAAAAGTTGTTCTACAGTTAGTTGAAAAACTTATAAAAAATTTGACTATTCTATGCATGAGACATTTTAGTATTTATTTATCAATAAAACGAAGAAAACGTGTTTTTTCGAGTGCGCTGTAAATTTTTTTGAAGATTTTAAATTTAGGTTTCGAACGGTAAATATTTTTTTTTGCAATTGCATTTTATACAACATAAAGTTTAACATTTTTTTTTCAAATTATTTGAATTTTTGAAGTTTTAAATAAAATTATAGAATAATTGTTGATCTTGTTTTTAATTTTGTCGCTCACGTGTACCTTGGATCGATATAAAGATTGTACCTTGGATCGGTCCAAAGTACAATAACCTACTTAAAACTTAAAATTTAATTTTTTTAAGTAAGTAACAAACAATTTTTTTAAGTAATATGCCGCGTAGTAAAAGTGGGATAAAACTACAAGCAATTAATAAAGAGAATCTTGCTGCAGCTATAAATGATATTACTAATAACAATTATACAATTGGTTCCGCTGTAAAATGTCATAACATTTCTAAAACCACTCTTTTACGTCATTTGGGTAAGCATCGTTCTTCTGGAAATTTAAGTTTCAAATATGAATCAAACAGTGATTATAAAAAAGTGTTTACTATTGAAGAGGAAAGCATTTTATCTAATTGCATTATGGGCTCTCGAGAAAAGAAACTATGCAACTTGCGTACCAGTTTGCAGAAAAGAATAACAAACGTTTTCCTCAAACTTGGACAGATAATATGGCTGCAGGAAAAGAATGGCTAAATGGATTTTTGAAGAGGAATCCATCATTATCTCTTCGGAAGCCAGAAGCCACCAGCTTTTCTAGAGTAACAAGTTTTAATAAAGCAAATGTATCAGCATTTTTTGATCATTTAAAACAGTGCAGGTCTCGCTATGAATTTCGCCCTAATAGGATTTACAATCTAGACGAAACCGGGAATTCTACAGTTCATATCCCACCAAAAGTGCTGGCTACGAAAGGAGAAAGGCAAATCGGTAGCATAACTTCTGGAGAACGTGGTTGCAATGTAACCATGGTAGCTGCCATAAATGCTATTGGAAATCATGTGCCTCCTATGCTTATATTTCCACGTGTTTATTTTAAAGAGCATATGTTGAAAGGTTCACCAGTAGAAGCAATTGGTGCTGCAACGCAATCAGGATGGATTAACGAAGATCTCTTTATTACCTATATGAAACATTTTATAGAACACGTAAAACCAACGATTGAAAATAAAGTTCTTTTAATAATGGACAATCACGAAAGCCATATATCTATAAATGCAATTGAAATTGCTAAAATGAATGGAGTTGTGCTTTTAACTTTACCACCTCACACATCCCACAAATTACAACCACTAGATCGAACAGTATTTGGCCCGTACAAAAATTTTTATAATACTTCGGCAAATGAGTGGATGCTTAATCATCCAGGAAAACCAATAAGCATATATGATGTTGCGGAAATCATTGGACAGGCATATCCCAGAGCGTTTATGACTTAAAATATTGTAAAAGCTTTTAAAGTAACAGGAATTTCACCGTTAAATGAACGTATTTTCGAAGATGATGAATTCCTGTCAGCATATGTAAATTTTCAATTTTATAATGTTTTATGTTAAAACAGAATTCTTTTATGTTTAAATTTTCATAGAAATATATGTTTTTGTTGAATTATTATTAACCTAATCTTCACAAATTTTTCTAGAATACCAAGGTACAATACACTGTGGTCCAAGGTACAATGCCTGATTGTACCTTGGATCATTTTGACTTCATACAAAAAACAGATTTATTACACGCTTTAACGTAGATATATTTTTCTAGTTTTTTTGTACATTATAGCTAATTAATCAAATAAAAGTATGGTGAAATGATAACATACATTCCACAAATATTTCAGGAGTTATTAATAATTTAGTCCAAAATGGTCCAAGGTACATGCACTCCCCCTACACAATATCTTAATTATATATCACTTATGGTAATAATTCAATAAAATATATGATATAATAAAAATTAAAAAAAAGGCATTTAATCGTTTATTAAAAAAATATTTTGTTTTTAATTTATAAAACATTGTACAAAATATGTTTTATGGTAAAATTCTTTGCCTTTTAAAAATATAAAAGTGTTAAATAAAAACGGGAATAGGAAAGAACCCTCGTGTATCAAATTTAAAGTTTTCATCTTTATGAATCTCGAAGATAAGCTTTTTAATTTTGGGATATCTTAGGAGGAACCTGAACCACCGCTACAATTAAGTCTAAATTTCGAGGACACATAGGAAATATATTCTCTGGCTTCGAAATTATACTCGTTTGGCCTCAGATCAATCAAAAGCTTTTAGAATCTGAACTCATTGTCCTAACTCGACCAGAACCAATTCCCATGGTACTTTCATTCTTAGTAACCTGGGGTTTAAATTCAACACCCTGACACCAAATTTGGAGGTTCTATCTTCATTGATTTCGGAATTATGCTCGTTTGGCCTAAATTCGATCAAAAAGTTCTTAGTGCCAAACCGATTGTACATTACCCACCGTACGCAATCACCGCCGTAGTTTCATTACCAGTACCCTACAACATAAATTTGATGAAGACAGCGTCAGTAGTTGTTGAGTTATCGTAATTTTTTATGTATGTTCGTTACCCCTTAGATCGCTTAAAAGGTCCAGAATCAGAACCCTTGGGTTGATTTCGCCCATATGCAGTCCGCGCTGTACTTTAAATACCAGTTAACCCTTGTACACAAGTGGAATTTTATATATTAATTTTAAGTTACTATTTTTAGTAATTTCATTTATAAGCTTTTAAATCTTGGGGTACTGAACCACTAAGAGAGGTACTCAACCACCACTCCAATCGATCCCAAATTAGGGGGACACATTTTCTACATTTTTTCAAGCTGCTTTCCTTATTAATTTTAAAGATATGCTTTAAGGTCTTTAGAAATGTGTGGCTGGTCCCCGACCCACTACTCCAATGGGGCCCAAATTTCAAGGACAATCATGAAATAGGAAGGGACATCCTGATACCAACGTTGGAGGTTCTTTCTTCATTGGTTTCGGAATTATGCTCGTTTGGCCTGAATTCGATCAAAAAGTTTTATTTTCCGGACCCATGGTCCAATCAAGACCGTACGCAATCCCCGCCGCAGTTTTATTACTAGTAACCTACAGCACAAATTTGACGAAGAAAGCGTCGTTAGTTGTTGAGTTATTGTGAATTTTTATGTTTGTTCGTTAGCCCTTTGTATAGAAAGCAATGTTCGAGAAGTGTTGAATGATTTATTGAATTATTTAATTTGAACGTTAGTTTCGGAAATACAATAAAGAATAAAGAGAAGAAATAATTTATATGCTTTTTTTGCATATAATAAATTCTAAAAACAAATGATATTCAAACAGATTTTTTTATGTATTGAATATTAGGTGAATTACTATATAAATAAACAGATTTTTTATGCATTTATTATTAGGTATATGGTATTAGGAAATTTCTATTTCAAGAATTCTATGATCCACCTAATGGAAATGATTATAAAGCAATTTTCACATATGAAAATTAGCTTAACTTTAATTTTTATAATGTTATTTGCAAATTTGCCAGGAGTTGCCTGGGAACTTATAGATCGCCAGAAGGATTAAGATTTCCTACATCTTCTAAATGGTTTAAATAAGGATTTTTAACTTGACAGGAGCTATAGCAAACATGGTATATAAAATAAAAATTAATCTTTCAAGATAATGATCCAGTTTAGCAATAGTTTAGTAAGGGTCATTTTTTTTCTTCAATTACGTTTAAAACTTTTTTGAAATAGTATAAAAACAATTCAGTTCCGACAATATGTTTTTTATTAATTACAATTATAAAGTTTTTTCAACTTTACTTATACAGGTATTTTTGGTGTTTTTGAAAATGTGCTTTATAGATATTTGATAAATCAGAAGCAATTTTTTTTTTTTGTAAATACGCGAAAAAAAAAAATTTAACGAACTACAAGTCGAACTAAAGTTATTTAAAAAACCTAGTCCTCGATTCTGTCCCAGAAAATTATACCTCAGTTCTTAATGTCCGTTGAATTTGTTTACCGGTTCTTAAGACGGGGCTCAACATTTTTCTTATTGCAACGAAAAAATCTACGACAAAATTTACGATCAAATTTCAAATAGTACATTTTTTAAATAATGTCAGTCAAACTTCTGATTATGACGCATGCTTTTTTTCTACAGTTCCAAATTTCATAATGCATACATAACTTTATTAAAATGAACAGAATTAATTAGGTTACCTGATATAACATAAAATAAAGTCCATATAAAACGCGATATATAAAGAGGTTTAAAGAACTTATAAAGCTTGAGAATTCAAGTGAAAAAGAGTCTAACATTAATTAAAGGGGTAAAATTAAAAAACAAAATTTCATTCCTTAATCTCAAACTTAACCCTTAAGCATACAGTAACGAGTACATAGAGTATTCACGTAGAACAAAAATGTTAGACAAGTTTTTTTAATTCGCAAAATCACCTTGATCGTATTTTAGTTTACTTTTAATGTTAATTTTCAGTTTTTTTTTATTTTTTTGTTTGTATGTCAATCGATGTGTGTACTTTTGTTTATATTTCTTCTTTTTTTTTTTTTTTTTTTTTTTTTTTTGATGGATATCATATCAATCCACTAATTTCATCCAGTGCACTGTTATATTATAGGTCCCATCTAATGGCTATTTCATTGAATACCAATACAGCTTCCCTTTCAATTAATCTTTTTCTAAAAATATAACTCATTTATATTTTTGTTGTTAAGACCTATATTTAAATGTTTTATGGGCATCCATCTATTAAGGGAACTAAAATGGGGCAAATTAAGCTTAACTCCGTTTCTCAAAAATTTATAACCTTTAGATGAACTAAAATGAATTTTTAATGCTACCTTTTTTTCTTCTTCGGACCATTTACTAACACTTTTAAAATTCATTTTTTGGCTTCGTTACTTAATTGAAACTGTCTTTTAATAATACTACATAAAGATAAGTCCTTTTTTTCTTTTTTTAATTTTTGCCTTAACTTTTTATTTTGATTTTTAAAGTAATGTTTTTTTTTAAATTAAATTTTGTTTCTTAAAGAGATAACCTTTATTGAATTGTCGAATACTTTTTTAAATAAAAATCTGCAGTCCTCTGAAATTTTAAGCAAAAAAAAACTACTTTTTTCATCTGACGAAACAGTCTGACAATTTTCAAAAAGTACATAAGGTTTCTTATATTTTTGTTAGAATAGAATTTAGCGCTTAAATAATTATTATTTATACTCAAAGGTTTTCTGTTTTCTAAAAAACAGAAATCGTCTAAATTGTATAAAGAAATACATTTATACAAAGTACACAAATGTACATACATACATTGATTAACATTCAAATAAAAACAACAAATAGATTTTACTAACATACCAAATACGATTTTGGGGTGATTTCAAACAAATTTTCAACAATGATTTCAACAAAATTGACTAACATTTTTTATTCTAGATTAATTCTCTATGTATATGATTTCTTTATACAAGTTATTTAAATATTTATTAGTTATTTTATAAAAATTTATGTTATGATTTTTTTTCCAGATTTGTAGAGATCAACTTCACATAGTTCTAGCAATGTCACCTATAGGAGATGCTATTCGGTTAAGAATTCGAAAATTTCCTTCAATAGTAAATTGTTGTACAATTGATTGGTTTCAGGCTTGGCCTCAAGATGCCCTTTTAGCTGTATCAACTAGTTTATTAGCATCTGAGAAACTTACTGATATTGAAAGGAAAGCTTCTATAGAAATGTGTATGTATTTTCACACATCTACACAAGAATTAACGGAGAAGTTTGCTATTCAATTGAAAAGGCACACATATGTTACTCCAACTTCTTATTTAGAAATTATTCAAACTTTTAAGTTGCTTCTATCTGACAAGCGAAAGTAATAATTCAATTAAGCTCTGTATTTTAAAATAGCTCATAATCAATTTTTACTTTAGAAAAATATTAGACGAGAAAAACAAATATTTAACTGGAATTTCACAGCTGGAAGTAGCAGCTCAACAAGTCAACGTCATGCAAGAGCAACTAGAAGCATTAGAACCAAAACTTAAAGTAGCTGCGGAAACGGTACAAAAATATTTTTTAACTGGAGAAAAATTAATTGTTTGTAATTCAGGTTGCAGAACAAGTAGCAAAAGTTCAAGCAGATAGCGAAGTTGCAACCGAACAACGGCTCAATGTAAAAAAAGATGAAGCTATTGCTATGGAACAGGCAAAAGTTGCAGCAGAAATCAAAGAAGAATGTGATGCCAAGTTGGCAGAAGCATTGCCTATTCTAAATGTCGCTTTGGCGGCTTTGAATACTTTAACACCTGCAGATATTTCAGTTGTAAAAACTATGAAGAGTCCTCCGATTGGTGTAAGAATAGTGCTAGAAGCTGTTTGCATTCTCAAAGATGTAAAACCAGATCGTGTGCCAGCACCCTCTGGTGTTGGTCTGGTAGAAGACTACTGGGGTCCTTCCAAAAGAGTTCTTGGAGATATTAAATTTCTAGATAGTTTACTGAATTTCGAT
This sequence comes from Dolichopus griseipennis, assembly GCA_963082915.1. NCBI lineage: Eukaryota > Metazoa > Arthropoda > Insecta > Diptera > Dolichopodidae > Dolichopus > Dolichopus griseipennis. Next base: position 325,558 of record CAUJBZ010000002.1, read on the forward strand.
AAAGATAATATTCCACCAGCAGTTATAAAAAAACTTCAGGAAAGAATATTAAATAATGAAAATTTTGATCCTGATAAAATCAAATCTGCTTCTACCGCTTGTGAAGGTCTTTGTCGTTGGGTTATTGCCTTAACAAAATATGATGTTGTAGCAAAAATTATTGCACCAAAAAAAGTTGCTTTAGCAGAAGCTGAAAATCAATATAGGGTAATATTATAACAAAATTCAATTTAAAAAGCGTTTTTAAAATACATCTTATTAAATCTTAGATTGCCATGAATCTTCTAAGAGAAAAACTGGATCAATTAGCTGTTGTAGAAGCTAATTTGCGGGCAATTCAAGCGATTCTTGATGAACAGCAAAAACAATATCAGTAAGTTTATCAAAAACAAAATTTTTATATATTTAAAGAAAAATATTTTTTACAGAAATTTGAAATCTGAACATGAATGGTGTACTCAACGGTTACAACGAGCTCAAGAATTAATTCTTGGTTTGGGAGGAGAAAAAGTTAGATGGATTGTAGCTGCTAAAACTTTAGGCGAAAAATATAATAGTTTGACGGGAGATATCTTAATATCTTCAGGAGTTATTGCATATTTGGGACCGTTTACTGCTGATTTTAGAACAAGACAAACAATTAGTTGGGTACAAAAATGTATTTCATATAATGTGGTTTGTAGCCAAGATTTTTTACTTCAAAACGTGCTGGGTGAGCCTGTAAAAATTAGATCTTGGACTATTGATGGACTTCCAAGTGACACATTTTCAATTGAAAACGGTATAATTATTGAGTAAGTAAGATTAAAATTTGAAAATTTCGATATCTCAAAGAGTAATCGCAGGGAAAATAGAATTTTGAATGTTATGTAAATAAAAATTTATATAAAACAAATTTTAATATTTTCGTTTTTCCAGTTTTTTTTTGAGATTGTCTTTTCCTAAAGTAAATTCTTGAATTGACTTCCGTTGAAGTTTATTTAGTATTTCAAAACATTTTAACATAGTCTGAATCAATTATTTTCAATTGTCAAATCCCAACACAATCTCTTGATGCTGGCAATGCATTTCTTAAGAGCATTAATTTTTATGTATGGTGTAATTTAGAGAGTTTTCATTCACCCCCATATAAGTACTTTTTAAAACTTAAAAATATCATTAAATATACATTCAAAAAAGTAAAATTAAAAAAAATTTAAAGTTAATTTGAGGATGTTTTGCTAATTGTTGCTTTATTTTAATGTTTCATTATGTTTATCAGTCCAAATATTGTTGTGGTTTTGTTTTTTTACTAACTCCTTAATAAATATTAAAAAATTTAAGTGGAAGAAATTTTTGAAATCTAATATTTAAATTCATTATTTACAAATTACTAACGTATTTAGTGATTTTAAAAATTAAATGAAAGTTAATGAACTATAATGATTAACTCTAAGACGTTACATCGAATATTTGCGCTCCGCAAAGCAGGCAGTGGGCGTAATTTTGGATTTTTAGGTTTTTTTGGATTTATAATTAGTAAGGTTAGTTCTAAATTAGGGTTTATTAAAAATCCCGACTGGTGAGCTCCGGTACTGACATCTATCAAAATCAGTTTATTTGATTTTTTAGTTCAAACCTTGTGTACGTATGAATGCTTCACATGTCGTGGCACTAATGACCATATCAAATAGTTTTTTAATCATTGTTCTAATTTGTCTCCCTGGTCGGATTCTTTCAAGCTATACTGTTTATTAAGCTTTGTTTGGTAAATAAGTATATCGTCACAGTGCGTATAAAACTAAAACCTTAAAATATTTTTTTTGTTCTTTTAAATGCTTCTAATAATGCGAAACTTTAACAGATTTTGAAGATCCTTTGTTATTTTGTGTCAATTAATGAATATTTTTATCATAAAACAGAAGAAATGAAGAAACGGCGACTAAATTCCTACTGGAACTCATTGGAATAATTTTTAAGTTCATACTTTTTTAAGTATGTTCTTAACTCATATGTACTTGCGAGTTCTTCTTAAATCCAATCAAAGGAGGACACTAGCGAGTCCTTTTTCCCTCCGCTCATTGATAAAAACAACTCAATTGTGATAGATTCTAAAGAAAAGGCGAACTTGTTTGGCAAACAATTTTCCTTTAACTCAACACTGCTACAGTCAACTGGTGGAATTTACTTTAGGACGCGATCCCAAAATCCTTTCATATTCCCATCCCTGTAACCAAACTGTACATTAGTATCACAGGTTCCTTCCTAAAGTTTGATTCAAAAAAGGTGTGGTTTTGGTGCGTTAAAGTTGCACACTACCCAACGAAATACCGCACAGTTTCAATGGGTGGCTTTTGAGCGTTCCATTCCCTCGCAAAAAAAAAAAAAAAAAAAATTATGATCTAAACTGGATTCACTATGATTTAAGATGCCAAAACACATTCAGTCTCGATACCAGCAGAGCTTTATACGACTTTTCAATTTCGACTTGAGCGGAAATGGACACAAGAGATATAGTTTCTGACCAATGACTTAATCTGTATTTGTTAATCGTAAAATATGTATCCCTGTCTAAAGATAAAGGACTGGATTACATGTCTATCTAATGTCTGTACGTATGTATTATACGAGTACATATCGTCTTATCTCCTACTTAAGCGATAAAAAAATTTTGACTTTCAGTTTATTATTCACATTCTAAAAGACAAATATAGAGATGTATAAATTAATATAATAATTTGTATTAATTTTTCTTTTTAAATAAATTCAATTAAATTTATATAATAATATGTATAAATATCATTAAGTGCATATAAAAATTTGAATTATTAAATGTGGGCCTATTATTAAGTGCATTGTTACGTGCCACTGCGTAGACATGAATAGAAAAATATTATGTACAGCAGCTTAGTTAGGCCTCTTCTAGTTTCCAAGAGTTGGTGAATTAAATGAAATATATATATTTTTTTTTAGTTTTTATAATTTTAACTCTCTTTATAGACTACTTATGAAAATTCTGTTAAATATAGTCGGAAGCTTGAAAAACCTCTTTTAAACAAGTACCTACTCTTTTCTATATTTCACAGTTTCAACACTGCGTGATTCTTAATTTTGAAAAAACCATATTTACGCTATGATAGACTACTTATGAAAATTCTGTTAAATATAGTCGGAAGCTTGAAAAACCTCTTTTAAACAAGTACCTACTCTTTTCTATATTTCACAGTTTCAACACTGCGTGATTCTTAATTTTGAAAAAACCATATTTACGCTATGATGTTACATGAAAGAGCTTCAAGATATTTCAATATTTCTAGAAGTTCCTCGTAATATGGATTGAACAACAAATAATTTTGATAACGTTTCTTTTGTTGCTTTAGTTTTAATTAGAAATATCCAAATAAACTTCGTAAACGAATCTATAACTGATTTGTACTGTTTAGCAGTTGATTTCATTGTACTGTTTAGCAGATTTCATTTTTTATGAATTTTGAAATTTTCTCTTTAACTCTTCTTTTACAAATCCTTCTTCCAGTTTTTTTACTGATGATAGATCTTATAGAACATGATCAATAATTGTGCAAGTGTTTTCCGTAACTCTAGTAGCATTTTCCTTTCTTAACTTGTTCTTTGTATCTACTGCATTAGAATATAGCTTTGCTTTGTAGGATCTGGAGAGCATCATATAATAAATAAATATTAGTATCGCCTCCCTTTACAATATTTTTATATCTATTTAAAATTGATTCTATATATAAATGTATTACTATTTTCACTAGGATTTTGTAACAAACTGCAAGCTTAACAAGTAAAGAAACAGTCAGTCGGTGCAACCGACTTAGAAATACCCTACACCTATTTGGTTCAAATTTAAGGACATATCCATAAGTCATTTTAACACCATAGAAGCTGTTATTAATTTGATCGTAAGACATAGCTAACCAAATTAACTGTATAATACTAAAAACATTTTCTAATTACCCTATCTATTAAAAAATATTACAAATTCTTACTAATTTATCTATTTAAAAATATTAAAAAACAAACAAACTTGAAATAAATGAAAATATATTTACTCCAATTCAATTACAAAATGAAAAAATTCTAATTATTAAATTTTGTGATAAAAAGATAATCAAAGCATAATATATTTAATAATCCAAATTTTTAAAAATTGCAATTATTTTAAATGGTTAGTTTATATACCTAATAGAAAAGCTTATAAACGCAAAATATGCAATATATGTATTTCTAAAATACAATTAAAAATTTACACCTTTTCATATAATTCATTTAAATATAAAAATAAATTTTACATAAATGCAGCAAGTACCTTTGAACATAGCTGAACCACTACAATTAAGTCTAGATTTCGGAGACACATAGGACATAGGAAATATATTCTCTGGCTTCGAAATTAAACTCGACCACAACCAATTCCCATGGTACTTTCATTACTAGTAACCTACTGTTAAATTTCATCAAAATACCGGCATTATTTTTTGAGTTATGGTGTTTGTAAGATATATGTTTGTTAGTCCTTGAACTTTTCAAGGGTTCCAGGACCCGAAATTATGGTACGATTTCGCCCATATGCAGTCCCGTCATACTTTCAGTACTAGTTAACCCTTGTACACAATTGGAACGCTCTATCTTAATTTTAAGTTACTAGTTTTATTAATTTCGATGATAAGCTTTTACACATTGGGGGGTCTAAGAGAGGTTCTGAACCACCACTCCAATTGATCCCAAATTAAGGGGGCACGCAAGAAATAGTAAAGAACACCCTTGTGGCAAATTGGAAGCTTCTACATTTGTTTCAAGTTACTATCTTTATTAATTTCGAAAATATGCTTTAAGGGCCTAAGAACTGAGTGGCTGGTCCCCGATCCACAACTCCAATGGGGCCCAAGTTTCAAAGACACTTACGAAATAGGAAGGGACACCCTGATACCAAATTTGGAGGTTCTATCTTCATTGGTTTCGGAATTATGCTCGTTTGGCCTAAATTCGATCAAAAAGTTCTAAGTTCCGAACCCATTGTCCAATCCTCACCGTACGTAATCACCGCCGTAGTTTCGCTGCCAATAACCTACAGCACAAATTTCATGAAGATAGCCTCATTAGTTGTTGAGTTATCGTGATTTTTTATATATGTTCCTTAGCCCTGACATCGATTAAAAGGTCCGCAATCCGAACCGTTGGGCTGATTTCGCCCTTAAATAGTCCGCGCTGTACTTATAGTACTAGTTAACCCTTGTACACAATTTGAACGGTCTATCCTAATTTTAAGTAACTATTTTTAGTAATTTCGATTATAAGCCTTTAAAACTTGGGAGGTCTGAGAGGGGTACAGAACCACCACTCCAATTGATCCCAAATTAGGGGAACACGCAAGAGATAGTAAAGAACACCCTTGTGGCAAATTGGAAACTTCTACATTTTTTCAAGTTGTTATCTTTATTAATTTTAAAGATATGCTTTAAGGTCTTCGGAAATGTGTGGCTGGTCCCCGACCCACTACTCCAATGGGACCCAAATTCACAAGACACTTAGGAAATAGGAAGGGACACCCTGATACTAAATTTGGAGGTTCTATCTTCATTGGTTTCGGAATTATGCTCGTTTGGCCTAAATTCGATCAAAAAGTTCTAGGTTCCGAACCCATGGTCCAATCCCGACCTTACGCAATTCCCGAAGTGGTTTCATTACTAGTAACCTACAGCACAAATTTGATAAAGATAGCGTCATTAGTTGTTGAGTTATCGTGATTTTTTATATTTGTTCGTTAGCCCTGAAACCGATTAAAAGGTCCAGAATCCGAACCCATGAGCCGATTTCGCCCATATGCAATCCCCGCCGTACTTTCAGTCCTAGTAACCTACAGTTAAAATTTCATCAATATAGCTCCATTATTTTTTGAGTTATCGTGCCTACGGACGGACGGACGGACGGACATGGCTATATCGACTAAGGCGGTCACGCTGATCACAAATATATATACTTTTCCATATCTAGCTCGCTTCCTTTAGGTGGTTACAAACACCATACCAAAGTTAATATACCCCTTTACCTATTCTATAGGTGTAGGATATAATAACTGAACCAGCACCCCATAATGATATAATTATTGTCTTGAACTGTTCTATGACTTCTAATATTTTATATTGTATGTTTTGTTTGACATAAATAGCAGCTCCGCCTCCTCTATTTAAATTATTTGAATTAAATAAAGCTGTTTGATTTTATATATAATCTTGTATAGCCAGGAATAATAAAAAATATATTTTCGTCAGAGGAAATAATCTATTTCAGTCAAATTTTTTCTGATACTTCTGGCATTAAAACAAAAAATATTTAAATTAAAGAGTGTATTATGCATCAAGGTTTACTGTTCATATAATTTTGCTGAGTTCATCTTATTTTTGTTATTATTCTCTATATTCATTGTCAATAATCCTCCTGAAACAATCTAAATCTTGAAGTTCTTCTTTTTTTAATACTCCTGTATTGTCATGATATGTATATATTAAAGATGAGAAAGCTCTTTAAAGTTTTTAAAAAATTAGTTTTCTTCTAGTCTGAGTGAAATTTTCATAGCAAATATCATCCTTCTCTTTACATTGTTGTAAATTCTGCGGTCTCTTAGTCTTAAGACTGTATAAAAATTATCACCAGTAACAATTGCTTTCCTTGTTAACCTAACAAAAGGAGGAACTGATGGATCGATTAACTCATTTACATTTTTTTCCATATTTAGGCGCAGAGTTTCTGCCTTAGTCCAATTTGAATATTTATTATCTGGCATTTTGAGTTTGCTAGAGAGTAATGTAAGTTGTATTATATTCTTTATATACATTTTTTTAAAAAACGCAATCACTTTTTTTAAATTTATTTCGATTAGCTACATCAACTACAGATTGTTTCAAAGTATTGATATTTTTATGTTTTTTCTTTGTATATGAAAAAATTAAAATGATTTCTATTATTATTGTATTTAATATTTGTTGAATAATTTTTTGATATATTTATTTATTTATTTGTAGTACTGGACAATAGTAAAAATTGCCTAATAATATTAATCCTTTGCCTATTTGACATGTATACTTCTTATTAAATTATTTTAATATACACTTAATTTTTTTATTAGATACGATCCGACCAGGATTTGAACCAGAGACCTTATAGTGAAAAGCCGCCACTTTACCACTAACCTATCGTCAGATATTTTATTTTGTTTTGCCTATTTCTTTTACAGTTATAATTGGTGTCCCTATTATTATATTTATTATTATCATTGTTATTATTATTTCTAATATTATTATCACTTTTTATACCCTACACCTGGTGTTTGTAACCACCTAAAGGAAGCGAGCTAGATATGGAAAGGTATATATATTTGTAATCAGCGTGTCCTTCTGAGTCGTTATAGCCATGTCCGTCCGTCCGTAGGCACGATAACACAAAAAATAATGGAGCTATCTTGATGAAATTTTACCTGTAGGTTATTAGGACTGAAAGTACGACGGGGATTTCATATGGGCGAATCGGCTCATGGGTTCGGATTCTGGACCTTTTAATCGGTTCAAGGGCTAATTCACATATAAAAATATCACGATAACTCAACAACTGATGACGCTATCTTCATCACATTTGTGCTGTAGGTTACTAGTAATGAAACTACGGTGGGGATTGCGTACGGTCGGGATTGGACCAAGAGTTCGGAACCTAGAACTTTTTGATCGAATTTAGGCCAAACGAGCATAATTCAGAAGCCAATGAAGAAAGATCAGGGTGCCCCTTCCTATTTCTTTAATGTCCTTGAAATTCGAGCCCCACTGGAGTAGTGGGTCGGGGACCAGCCACACATTTCCGAAGATATCTTTAAAATTAATAAAGATAGCAACTTGAAAAAATGTAGAAGCTTGAAGTTTGGCACAAGGGTATTCTTAACTATTTCTTGTGTGTCCCCCTAATTTGGGATCTATTAGAGTGGTGGTTCAGTAACCCTCTTAGACCTCCCAAGGTTTAAAAGCTTATAATCGAAATTACTAAAAATAGTTACTTAAATTTAAGATAGAACGTTCCAATTTTGTACAAGGATTAACTAGTATTGAAAGTATGAGAGGGACTGCATATTGGCAAAATCGTACAATGGTTTCGGGCTCTGGAACCTTTGAAAAGTTCAAGGGCTAACAAACATATATCTTAAAAACACCATAGCTCAAAAACTAATGATGCTATTTTGATGAATTTTAAATTCTAGGTTTCTAATTCTAGTAATGAAAGTGCCATGGGAATTGGTTCTGATCGAGTTTGGACAATGAGTTCGGATTCTAGAAGCTTTTGATCGATTTGAGGCCGAACGAGTATAATTTCGAAGCCAACAAAGATATTCTCTATTTCTTATGTGTCCCCGAAATTTAGACTAAATTGTAGTGGTGTTTCAGGTGCCTCCTAAGAAATCCCAGAATTAGAAAACTTATCTTCGAAATCCATAAAGATATAAACTTTAAATTTGATACACGAGGGTTCTTTCCTATTTCCGTTTTTATTTAACACTTTTATATTTTTGAAAGGCTAAGAATTTTACCATAAAACATATTTTGTATAATATTTTATAAATGAAAAACAAAATATTTTTTTAATTAACGATTACATTCCAGTTTTTTAGTTTTTTATTATATATTATACATTTTATTGAATTATTACCATAGGTGATATATAATTAAGACATTGTGTACAACACTTAAGCTATATTTAAAGTTACTTGCTGCATTTATGTAAATGTTATTTTTATATTTAAATGAATTATATGAAATGAATTATATTCTAAATTTGTAATTGTATTTTAGAAATACATTTTTGCATATTTTGCGTTTATAAGCTTTTGATATTGATTTGGAATAAATATATTTTCATTTATTTTAATTTTTTTTCTTTTTTAATATTTTTAAATTTATAAATTAGTAAGAATTTGTAATATTTTTTAAGAGATAGTCTAATTAGAAAATGGTTTTAGTATTATAAAGTTAACTTGATTAGCTATATCTTACGATAAAATTAATAACAGCTTTTACGGTTTTAAAATGACTTAAGTGGATATCTCATTAAATTTGAACCAAATAGGTGTAGGGTATTTATAAGTCGGTTGCACCGACTGACTGTTTCTTTGCTTGTTTATTATTACTCTTGTTATTATTATTGTTATTAACATTATCATTATCATTATCATTATTGTTATTATTATTATTATTATTATTATTATTATTATTATTATTATTATTATTATTATTATTATTATTATTATTATTATTATTATTATTATTATTATTATTATTATTATTATTATTATTATTATTATTATTATTATTATTATTATTATTATTATTATTATTATTATTATTATTATTATTATTATTATCATTTATATTATTATTATTTTTGTTGTTATTATTTCCATTTTCTTTTATATATGAATATTATCAAAATCAGATATGTTATTGCTTTCCATGAAATTGGTCATGAATTCACACGCTCCCATCCAATTAAAATTTTTTTATTAGCAATTATCTTAAGAAAAGTATGAAATGAATAAGGTTCAAATATAGAGTTATATTTGGTACAATTTGTTTTCTTTGCCTCATAAATTTATATCAGTTTCCTCACACACCGTGCCTGTAGGACCAATAGTTTTGGAGATATATCGATATATAACTTGAGGATTACCATCATCCAAATTTTAAATAAAAGTACAAATTATTTTAGTGAAATTTTAGTTTGAAAATTAAGTCATAAATATATATCAATAAAAAATTATAAACTTCCAGTTTTTTTATGTATAATATTATTTATTGAGATTACTTCTAAAATGGTTTGAAAGGATTTCGATTTAAAATTTAAATATGAATTTAGAAATATATGGATATTAATATCAATTTAATAAATTATTACACACAAATTCAACAAATCAAAATGTAAATTTTTAATTTAGAATAATGACAAAATAATCTGGAACTTACTAGACATATTAATGTGCAAATCTATGCCTAGAAAAAATTTAAAACTATATTGTTCAACATCGACAACACATCGATAAATATAGATATAAACATACATATTACAATAAAGAAATCATATACATAGAGTATTCACGTAGAACAAAAAAGTTAGACAAGTGTTTTTATTTCGTAAAATCAACTTTATCGTATTTTAGTTTAGTTTTATTTTTTTTTTTATTTTGAGTTTTTTTTATTTTTTTGTTTGTGTGTCAATCAATGTGTGTACATTTGTATATATTTCTTCTCTTTTGTTTTTTTTTTTTTTTTTTTTGTATATATATCATATCAATCGCTGCTGTATCATGTATGTACGCAGTTTGTATATATTGATTATAAAATAAAAAAATATTATTGATAGAAAAACAAAAATTAAATTTGTTTTTTTTGCTTTATATTTTTTTACTTGCATTATTCCAAATCTTAAAAATCGTTAGAAAATAATTCCATAAATTGTCTTCTAATGTACCTATGTATTTTAAATTTTCGTTAGTTTAAAATAGGTATCTAAAATTTTTTATAATTTTTAGGTTTTTAACTACTAAAAAAATATAATTAAAAATTTTTGTTTACCTTATTGAAAATTTGTTTTATTATTTTATTATTTAATTTATAATTCTAAAAGGGAAAACCTTTGCAAAGCCGGGTAAAATATAATAATGAAAAGTATATAAATAAGCTTTCAAACTTCATATTCCATTCGTCATAAAAAACCCATTAAGTATGTAAATACACATTATAAAATATACATATATATGTATGTATTTATGTATTTTGCGATATCTTTTGTTCTGCCGGAACCATAATCAGAAAAATCACTAATTTCATCCAGTGCACTATTATAGTATAGCATTCTAATGGCTATTTCATCGAATACCAATACAGCCAACCTTTCAATTAAATCTTTTTCTGAGAATATAATGCCTAACTGATTTATATTTTTGTCGTTATATTTAAATGTTTGATGGAGATCCATCTATTAAGGGAACTAAAATGGGGCAAATTAAGCTTTACTTAATTTCTCAAAAATTTATAATAATAAATTTTTTTGGTGAATTAAAATGAATATTTATTGCTACGTTTTTTTCATCTTCGGACCATTTACTAATACTTTTAAAATTCATTTTTAAAAATTGTTTGGGCTTCGATACGTAAGTGAAACTGCCTGTTAATAATGCTACATAAAATAAAAACAAGATAAATCCTGTTTTTCTTTTTTTAATTTTAAGTAAATAATGTTTTTTGTTTTTAAATTAAATTTTGTTTCTAACCTTTTAAGAACTATCGCTAACCTTTTAAGAACTGTCGAATACATTTTTAAATAAAAATCTGCACTCCTCTAAAATTCCAAACAATGCCTGCAAAAACAACTTTTTTTATCTTACGAGAGAGTTTAAAAATTTTCAACAAGTACATTCAAATTTCTTACATTTTTGTTAGAATAGCATTTAGTGCTTGAATAATTATTATTTATTTTCAAAGGTTCTCTGTTTCTAAAAAAAAGAATTCGTCCAAATTGTACAAAGAAATACATATATACAAAATACACAAATGTACATACATACATCGATTAACATACAAAAAAAACAACAAAAAAAATATTAAATAAAATTTTTTAAAAAGAAATCGTCCAACTTGATAAGGAAATATAAACAATTGTACATACATCGATTGACAAACAAACAAACTAAAAAGAAAAATAAAAACAAGTAAAGAAACAGTCAGTCGGTGCAACCGACTTAGAAATACCCTACACCTATTTGGTTCAAATTGAATGGGAAGTTAATAAGTCATTTTAAAACCATAAAAGATTTTATTAGTTTGTTCTTAAGACATGGCTAACCAATTAACTTTATAGTACTAAAAAACATTTTCTAATTACTTTATCTATTCAAAAATATTCCAAATTCTTACTAATTTATCTATTTAAAAATATTAAAAAACAGAAAAACTTGAAATAAATGAAAATATATTTATTTCGATTCAATTACAAAAGTTAAAAAATTTGAATTATTAAATTTTGTGATAAAAAGCTAATCAAAGCATAATATATTTAATAATTCAAATTTTTCAATTCGATCAAAAGCTTCTATAATCCGAACTCATTAACCAAACTCGACCAGAACCAATTCTCAGGATACTTTCAATACTAGTAACCTACAGTTTAAATTTCTTCAAAATAGCGGCATCATTTTTTGAGCTATGCTATTTTTAAGATATATATTTGTTAGCCCTTGAACTTTTCAAAGATTCCAGAATCCGAAATCATGGAATGATTTCGCCCATATGCAGTCCGCGCTGTATTTTAAGAACGCTCTATCTTAATTTTAAGTTACTATTTTAAATAATTTCGATTATAAGCTTTTAAACCTTGGTAGGTCTAAGTGGAGTACTAAACCAACAATCCAATTGATCCCAATTTAGGGGGCCACACAAATAGTAAAGAACATCTTTGTGCCAAATTTGAAGCTTCTACATTTGTTTCAAGTTGCTATCTTTATTAATTTTATAGATATCCTTTAAGGTTTTCGGAAATGTGTGGCTGGTCACCGACCCACTACTCCAAAAATCAAGTACAAAAATCAAGAACACTAAAGAAATAGGAATGAACACCTTGATACCAAATTTGGAGGTTCTATCTTCATTGGTTTCGGAATTATGCTCGTTTGGCTTAAATTCGATCAAAAAGTTCTAGGTTCCGAACCCATGGTCGAATCTCCCAGTATACCTACATGACCCTTACCGACCCAGTATACCTACTTTATTCTTTATTCTTAATGAAACAAAATGAAGACTATCATAAAAATTTTTATTTACAGCAAGTAGTAATGCAAAATCTGTTAATGCAAAAAGTAGTAGAAAGCGTAAAAGGCGTTCCGAATTGTGTACAAAGATTAACTATATACTTACTTTTTCGACAAACGTGTGATAAAATTTTATTCAAAAAAAAAATAAAGGGAATAAAATAACAAATGATTTATAATTTTATAAAATGCTTTCTTTATTGGTTTCTACCTTAATAATGCTCAATGAATTTCTTTTACATTGTTATTTTAACTAAAAATTATTCTAAAACTTATTTCTAAAATTTCTTATCAGCAAAACGATAAATTACAATAAGGTTATTTACTTTATCGATTTGTTGTTATAAAAAATTTATGAAATTATTTCAACATAACTTAAACGCAACAAAAAATGTTTCATATTTCAGTTTACGTTTTTGTTGTTGTTAATTAAATTGTTTAATGCATAAGTGCATTGAACAATTTGTATTTCGTAAACAAAAATGTTTCGTATATCAAAAAATTTGTTTTAATGCCAAGTGCATTGAACATTTTATTTTTTTTTATCTTTTTTCTAAAATTAGGTTAAAATTTGATATAATAAAAATTGTAGGATAAGCTAATTTTGAATTTAAATAAAAGGAAAGTAAAAGTAAGAAAAGTGATATATATTTTAAAGTAAGGTGTTTGGGATTTTAATGAAAGGGCAATTTAGTTATTGGCGGGCAATCTTGTGTGACTTGTGGTGGAGAAGGGTGTGATGATGTAACTCCTCCCCCCTTAAGATTCGACTCCGTGCGAATTTCTTTTAATTCAATATTTATTTTTGAACTTTTTGCTTTAAATTGTTTTAGGCAATAAAAGCCAATAGATATTGATAATACAAGAATGAAGCCAATAAATGAGTTTGTTAAAATGCTTGCGTGCCACTTCCAAGAACTGTTATATTTAATTTCTTCTATTATTTTTGTATTGTTAATATTGGAGGCATGTAATTCTGTTAATTTTATAGCATTAATCACTTGTTGAACGGTTATATTACGTTCGAAGTATGGTAAGATATTGTTGTAATACTCTTTCTCAACATTTTCTTGTTGAAATGAGTCAAATGAAATTTTACAGTTTGTAAATATTATTACATTATTGCCTTTTATGTGGATCATATCCGGTTGACCACAATTATTATAAAGAATTGTTTTGTTTAAGTTAGTTGTTACAACTACAGTATCAGATATTTTTATTACATTAGAAGATAAATTTATTCGAAAATTACATTTCATGTGGTTATTATTTAATAAATTTCTTATACAATTATCGTCAAAAGGTATTAAATCTTTTTCCGTAACATTTTTCTTATCAATAAATTTAAAAATACTTTGTTTGCATGTAATAATTTTTTTTATATTAGTATCTAGTTCTAAGTTTACATTTTTATTTGGAATTTTTTCTAAAATAGTTACAAAACATTTTTCATTTTTGAAAACTGGTATAGATAAAACAAATATTATAGAATTGTTACGGAAAAGAACGCAATTTTTAATGAAAGGTAATATTTCTATAGTGATATTATAATCTTTAATTTCTGTTTGTGTTAAAATATCTTTTGACAGTATTTCTAACTTACTAGCTAAAATTATTTCTTTAATATTTAAAATTTGCCTAGTTAATAAATCAATATTTTCAATTATTTCTGTTTTAATCATAAAGTATTGTAATTTTTTATTTATTTTATCAATATTATTTTGAAAATTATTAATTACATTTTTTATTTCATTTTGAGCTAGGTTAATATGATCGGTAATATTTTTTATTTCATTGGATATTTTTTCATTTATTAATACTTGATCGTTAACGTTATTAATTAATTTACCGTTATTTTGTTCTATTACCTTTAAGTGTTCTTCTATTTCTTTTCTATCGTCGTCGTCCATTACACCAACAGCAAAGCGAAAAATATTTCCACCAAAATTAAACTATTTAATCTATTGTAATCTTCCTTTAGGTGTTTTAATTTATGTAACAAAACCGAAGGAATATCAGTTTCATTTTGAAGTTGTAATATGTTAGATTCTATTTTGTTAATAATTGTCTCGTATTGGGTTAGCTCGACAACATGCAATATTCTTCTATAACTTTGAATTACTTTAAGCTCAGATTCCTCGAAGAGGAGGTAACCATTTCCAGGTGGTATTTGGTTAACATCTATGGATGAGCGAGACAGGACAACAGGAAAAACCAGTAAGAGAACAAAGAGAAATAATCCTAGAATAAGATAGAAGTGGTTAGTTTTGGTACGTGAATTTTCTTTTAAATTGATTAATGTAACGTGGAATATTTTCTTTATTGATTTTAAGGTGATCGCTATTTGAGTCTGTGATTTGAACTTTTTTGTGATATGGTTGTAGTTTTGTAAATCTATTTAGTTTAAGATAATTGGAAGGCTTACCAATGATTTTACCTTTATTACGTTTTTCGATAGTTTTTTCTTTAATTTTTGTATTAAATTCTTTGATAGAAGGATATTGGTCGGGAGAGATAACACCATTTAGAAAATCAATTGGCTTTTTGCCAGTTGATGTGTGAATAGTTTCATTACAAACTTTTAAGCTTTTGATTATGGGGTCTTCTTCCGTAATTTGACTTTCTTCTTTTTTGATCGTGTTCAATATTCGTAGGTGTTCGTTTAAAGTATTATGGAATCTTTCAATATCCGCATTGCTACTATGGTTATTAGGAGTAGTAAAATGGATATCAATTCCTTCTGTTTCTAAATAATTTTTGAAATTAAGGCTATTAAAGCCCTTCTCTTGGTCTGTTACAACTTTAACAGGTTTACCGAAAGATGCTATATATTGCATAAAACCATTTTTCAAATCCACCCAATTCCTAGATTTTAAGGCAATGATTTGGGCGTGCTTTGAAAATTTGTCAATAATTGTCAAGTATCGGTTTCCTTTTGTGTGAAACAAAATGTCCATATGGACTATTTGTAATGGTTTCCTAGGGGTTTCCGTAATCTTTAAAGGTAGATTTAAAGGACGTCTTTCATATTTCGCAATGTTGCAAATGTGACAATTATTTATAACATTTTGAATTTCATTTTTCAATTTAGGAAAATAATAGCTTTTCTTTAAATTTAGGTAAACATCATTGATTCCTCTATGATTTGTTTTTATGTGTTGGTCAATAATAAGTTCTTTTATTTCGAGACGATATAAAATGTCAGTGAGTAAGAGTGAGCATTTGTTTAATTTTATTAGTTTATTTTTTGAAAAATATTTTAGGTATGTATTTTGAAAAGAACTGTAAAGTTTTATATCATCAATCATAATTCCTATTATTCCTTTACTAGGAATATGATTTTTAAAAACTTCGATAAAAAATTCCTCGTTAGGATTAGGATGTATGAAAATTTTTCTTGTTTTACGATGGATTTTAAATAATTTCAATTGTTCTTGTGAACCCTTTTTTATGATAATTTGTGTTTTGTAAAAGTTAATTGGTGACTCTGATATAGGGATGTATTCGGAATTATCTTCGTCAGCTGAATGCATTGTCGCATCAGTTGATCGTATTTCGTCAATTTCCATGTCATTTGAATTATTTTCGTTTGAGTTTAACCTATTTAAATTTGATTCGTTTAAATGAATCTGAACACATGAGAGAGCGTCAGCAACTTTGTTTTCTCGTCCACTTAAATATTCAATGTCGAAATTAAATTCCTTTAACTTGATTTTCCATCTTTGCAACTTGGAATTAGGTTCTTTCAAGTTATGAAGCCATTGGAGAGGTTTGTGATCGGTTCTAATAGTAAATTTACGACCAAAAAGATATGGACGGAAATATTTAGTTGCCCAGACTATTGCGAGCAACTCCTTTTCGATGGCAGAATATTTGCATTCATGCTCATTTAAGGTACGTGATGCATAACATACAGGGTGGTTATCTTGTGATAACACAGCACCTATAGCGAAATCACTTGCATCCGTGGTTAAAACGAAAGGTTTTGAGAAGTTTGGATAAACAAGAATAGGATCCGTTGTAATGAGCAATTTTAATTTATTAAAAGCTTCTTTATAATCATTGTTACTAACATCAATACGCTTTCCTTTTTTTAAGCAAAGTGTAATTGGTTTAGCAATTTTTGCGAAATCTTTAATAAATTTCCTATAGTAACCAACTAAGCCTAGGAAACTTTTTATTTGCTTAGGGGTTTTGGGTATCGGAAATTTATTAATAGCTTCAATTTTATTGGGGTTTGGTTTTATTCCCCTTGTCGTTATTATATGACCCAAGAATTCTGTCTCTTGTTTCATAAACTCGCTTTTATCGAGTTGAATTTTTAAGTTTGCGTCTTGGAGTCTATTAAGGATCTTTTGTAAAAGTGCTAAATATGATGATATCGTCCAAATACACGTAGCAATATTTGCCTATAAATTCTTTTAGTACGGAGTTCATTAAGCGTTGAAAAGTTGCCGGGGCATTTTTAAGCCCGAATGGCATTCGCAAGAACTCATAATGACCATTGGTTGTGCTAAAAGCTGTTTTCTTTATGTCATTTTTTCTATCTCGATTTGGTGGAAGCCTTTAGCCAAATCGAGAGTAGTGAAATACATTGCACGACCAAGTTTGTCAAGGATTTTATCGATATTCGGGATTGGGTATTTGTCATCTATAGTAACGTTATTTAGTTTTCTATAGTCAATGACAATACGCCATTTTTGTTCCTTTGATGCATCGATCTTTTTTGGAACAACCCATAAAGGAGCCGAATAAGGTGAATCGCTGTGTCTTATTATTCCCTGGTTAAGCATTTCGTCGATTTGTTTGTCGACTTCTTTTTTATGCACTTCGGCATACCTATAAATCTTAGTATAGATTGGTATTTCGTTAGTTGTTTTAATTGCATGTTTGATTTCGTGGGTGAAAGTTAAATCATCACCTTCATGAAAAAAGGCTTTGTTGAACTTTTTTAAAATTTTCAAAAGTTCACTTTTAATTGTATGATCTAAATGATCACATCTAATATTGTTTTCACCTACAAAAATTTCATTTTGAAAGATATTTAACTCTTTCATTGGTACCGGGATGTAATATTCTTTTTCATCTTTTTCATTAAAATAAAGAGGAATGATATTGCCGGTGTTTATTTTTAAACAATTGTTTTCATAGTCGATTATAGATTGTAACGGTTTAAGAATGTTGTTACCTATTAAACCGTCAAATCTTTCATGGAAGTTTATTTCCAAAAATTCGAATTTTCCTTTAGCGTCAAATTCGAGAAAAGGATCAATTATGATTTTCGTATCACATATAAACTTATTGCGTAATGTTTTAATATTAATAGGTTCAATTTTGGATTTGTAAATTGGATTGCAAATTCCACTATTCATTATGCTCATAGTAGCACCTGAGTCTATAATAAATTTTAATGATCTTCCTTTTGATTGTACCTTTATATAAGGAAGTTCCTGTTTTGCTCCGACGCTACTGAGTGAAAATTTTCAATTTCGCGATTTAAATTTTCGTTGTTACCCTGAGTTTGTGTTTCAAGAGTATTAATTCTACGATTTATGGTAGTTGGATCAACCTCCATAGTTTCGCAGTTTCTTTGGTTATATCTAGAATGGTTCTGATATTGTTGCGAAGATTGCGTATTAAAATTTTGTTGGGTTCTACGAGACGAGTTACGACTATTATATGTGGAATTATTATAATTAGAATTACGCTGTTGGAAATCTGACCTAAAATTGTTATTGTTACCGTGATTATTGTTTGTAAAATTATTATTACTTTTATTGTTATAATTATTATTCCTATAAGCTCCATTTTTATTTGATTGAGATTTTTACTACGAATATCATTTTTATTTTGATATTTGGATGGATTGTATTCGGCGTAGTTACCTTCATACAAAATATCCATTGCATTTTCTAGGGATGTTGGATTTCTACTAAATAAAATGGAACGTACTGGTTCCGGAAGTTTATCTTTGAAAATTCGCAACGCGGTTAAAATATTAGATTCAATTAATAATGGAGAATTAGCTTCGTTTTTAGCACATTTTCAAAAAATTTTGTAAAAATGTGCCTATATAGCTTCACTCTGTCCGTCCGTCCGTCCGTATGTTTACAAAAACTTTTACACCGTTTGAAATAGAGAAAATAAATTTTAACCATGGGTATTTTTGCAAAAAAAATAATTTCGTAGAAGAATTTTTTTCTGTAGCCCCACCTGTTACGGGGCTACAGCCCCCCAAAGTTGGAAAAAGCCCTATATTTAAATTGTTATAACAAGAGTTCTGTTACATATATTTTCAATCTGAAAACGGCAAATGATAGCTGGTTTCATAAGCTTTAAAAATTTTACAAGGCAAATGTTTAGGGTTGCCATACGGTACTAAAATTTAACATTACGCAAAACTCAATTTTCGCAAAATTTTTGGCCACACATATCTTCTGAACGGTTCAAGCTAAGGTCTTGAAATTTTGGGAGAAGTTAGATACTTAGAAATTAGTAGGAGTCGGTTAACAAAATTTTTTTGTGCAGCCCCATGTTTAGGAGCTATAAGGGCTCGAAAATTGAAATTTTGCTATTTTTAAACACCTGTAACTTGAATGCCTGTCCAAATTTTTTTTTAGTGATAGACAAAATTTAAAGCTCTATAATTACATTTTAACATGTGTCAAAGGTTTTTCTTAATTTTGAAGGGTGACGAAGTTACAGCCCCTGAAAATTCCAAAAAAGCCCTATATTTAAATTGATATAACAAGGGTTCTGTTAGGTTTATTTTCAATCGAAAAACGGTATTAGAGAGCTGCTTTTATAGACTTTACAAAATAATGTCAGTTAAATGTATAGGGTTGCCATACGGTACTAAAATTTACCATTATATAAAACTCAATTTTTGCAAAATTTTTGGCCCCACATATCTTCTAAACGGTTCAAGCTAGGATCTTTTTTGAAATTTTGGGAGAAGTTAGATCCTAAAAAAATAGTAGGAGTCAGTTAACAAAATTTTTTTGTCAAGCCTCCTGTTTAGGGGCTATAAGGGCTCGAAAATTGAAATTATGCTATTTTTAAGCACCTGTAACTTGAATACCTGTCCAATTTTTTTTTTTATTAATATACAAAATTTAAAGATCCAACATTATATTTTAACATATGTTAAAGCTTTTTCTTAAATTTTAAAGGGGTTCCTTAAATATTAGAAAGTGCCTCTCAGTTTTACCCATTTTTGCTTAGATAATAAAATTCTAAGTAAAATTCCAAATTTTTGTGTAATTCACAATTTAATTCCTAGAATCTAAAAAATTAGAGGATGAGGGAGGGGGGGGGGGGGGGGAGGAAGTTAGATTCTTGAGAAATTTGGCAACCTTCCCCATTGAAGGGCTATAACAACTTTTAAATAAAAAATTTACTGTTAGCAGTAAATTTTATAAGTCAGTAGTAACTATTTCCAAGTAAATATTTCCAAAGTTAAACTCAGTATGAAATACAATATAATTTTGAAAATGTGCTTTTTTAAAAACCCTTGGTTTTTTTTCATCACTTGTTAATTTTATTATTTAGTTTTCTAAGAATTGCTTTGATTTGGTTATATAGGTCGACGGGAGTAGAACGAAAGGTAACACTTTGTAATTCTTCAAATATTTCAAAAGCGGACTTTCTTTCGCCAAAATTATTTATTAAAATATTTTAAATTTCTGACCAAGTATTAACATGATTATTAATCTCAGTTATTTCCCTAGCTTTACCGATTAACTTAGCTTTAATTTTATTTAATAATATGGTTTGACTATCTGAATTATATCTTAAAACTAAAGGTATTATACATTCTACTAACTCTAAAAATTTAAATAATTCCCCACCTTTTCCACTAAATTCTAGGAGGTCACCGATGTACTTCAGCGGGTCCAACGTTAAACATAATTCTGCTGATGTTGTTGTAGTTGTAGACTCTTGATTATTGGATGCTGCTTGTTGTTGATTGTTTGATGCTGCTTGTTGCAACACGCTTGGAGAAATTATTCCATTGTTGGTTGCCATATTTTTTATTTGTTTTATTAATTTATTATTTTTTTTTTATTAATTAATGTATTTTATTTATTTTATTAATTAATTTATTTTATTTATTTTGTTAATTAATTAATTTTATTTATTTTATTAATTAATTTATTTTATTTATTTTATTAATTAAGTTTGTTATTGTTTTAATTTTATTATAACTGTAATATTATCTTTTAACTGTTTTTCAAAGTTGGTTTTAAAGTTATTTATAAGATTTGTAAATAAAAGTTATTTTATTGTTTACTTAATTTAATTTATTTTATTAATTATAAAACTTTTTATTTATTAAAATTATAAAAAATTTTTTTGATTATTATTTCGCACAAACAATATTTCTATTCAAAAGCACTTTTTTTCTTTTCTTTTTAGAATTTTATTGTAAAGTGTTTTTTCTTTTTTTTTTTTTCTTTTTTTTTTTTTTTTTTTACAACCCTAATGTCTTTGTTTTAAAGATCCTACCGACTGCGCCACTTACTTTTTCGACAAACGTGTGATAAAATTTTATTCAAAAAAAAAATAAATGGAATAAAATAATAAATGATTTATAATTTTATAAAATGCTTTCTTTATTGGTTTCTACCTTAATAATGCTCAATGAATTTCTTTTACATTGTTATTTTAACTAAAAATTATTCTAAAACTTATTTCTAAAATTTCTTATCAGCAAAACGATAAATTACAATAAGGTTATTTACTTTATCGATTTGTTGTTATAAAAAATTTATGAAATTATTTCAACATAACTTAAACGCAACAAAAAATGTTTCATATTTCAGTTTACGTTTTTGTTGTTGTTAATTAAATTGTTTAATTCATAAGTGTTTTGTAAACAAAAATGTTTCGTATTTCAAAAAATTTGTTTTAATGCAAAGTGCATTGAACATTTTATTTTTTTTATCTTTTTTCTAAAATTAGGTTAAAATTTGATATAATAAAAATTGTAGGATAAGCTAATTTTGAATTTAAATAAAAGGAAAGTAAAAGTAAGAAAAGTGAATTATATTTTAAAGTAAGGTGTTTGGGATTTTAATGGAAGGGCAATTTAGTTATTGGCGGGCAATCTTGTGTGACTTGTGGTGGAGAAGGGTGTGATGATGTAACTATATATTTCATAATTCAAATTTTTCAAAATTGCAATTATTTTAAATTGTTAGTTTATGTACTTATTAGAAAAGCTTAAAAACGCAAAATATGTTATAAATATATTTCTAAAGTACAATTACAATTTTTGAACTTTTCATATAATTCATTTAAATATAAAAATAAATTTTACATAAATGCAGCAAGTACCTTTGAATATAGCTTAAGTATTGTACACAATGTCTTAATTATATATCACCTTTGGTAATAATTCAATAAAATATATGATATGATTAACAATAAAAAAAAGGAATTTAACCGTTTATTAAAAAAATAATGTTTTATGGTAAAATTCTTAGCCTTTCAAAAATATAAAAGTGTTAAATATAAACGGAAATAAGAAAGACCCCTCGTGTATCAAATTTAAAGTTTCTATCTTCTTGAATGTCGAATATAAGCTTTTCAGTTTTGGGATTTCTTAGGAGGCATCTAAACCAACACTACAGTTAAGTCTAAATTTCGGGGACACATAAGAAATAGGAAATATATTCTTTGGCTTCGAAATTATACTCGTTTGGCCTTAGATCGATCAAAAGCTTCTTGAATCCGAACTCATTATCCGAACTCGACCAGAACCAATTCCCATGGTACTTTCATTAATAGTAACCTAGAGTTTAAATTTCATCAAAATAGGGGCTTTATTTTTTGAGTTATACTTCTTTTAAGATATATGTTCGTTAGCCTTTGACCTTTTAAAGGTTTCAAAATCGGAAACCATGGTACGATTTCGCCCATATGCAATCTCCGTCATACTTTCAATACTAGTTAACCCTTGAACACAATTGGAACGTTCTATCTTAATTTTAAGTAACTAGTTTTATTAATTTCGATAATGCTTTTAAACCTCGGGGGGTGTAAGAGGGGTACTGAACCACCACTCTGATTGACCCAAAATTAGGAGAACTGGCAGGAAATAGTAAAGAGCATCCATGTACCAAATTTGAAACGTCTAAATTTGTTTGAAGTTACTATCTTTATTAATTTCGAAAATATGCTTTAAGGTCTTTGGAACTGTATGGCTGGTCCCCAACCCACTACTCCAATTGGTGCCAAATTTCAAGGACACTAAGGAAATAGAAAGAGACACCCTTATACCAAGTTTGGAGGTTCTATCTTCATTGGTTTCGGAATTATGCTCGTTTGGCCTAAATTCGATCAAAAAGTTCTAAGTTCCGAACCCGTTGTACATTACCCACAGTACGCAATCACCGCCGTAGTTTCATTACTAGTACCCTACACCACAAATTTTATGAAGATAGCGTCATTAGTTGTTGAGTTATCGTGATTTATTATATAAGTTAATTTAATACAGAATTTATTGTATTAAATTATTATTAAATACAAAAAATTTAATTTGATTTAAAAAATTTAATTAAAAAAAAATAATATCTTGTTTTTTAGTTTAAAATAAGATTTAACTTTATTATTCAACAGTTAATACAATAATGATACAATTTGTTACAATTCACAAGCATTTATAGAATTTTACTTTGCTTATCTTTAACTTCCCTATTCTCAAAACCTCAAAATGGTAAACTCAAGTTTAATTATTTATTTAATTAATTAGTTCAGAAATGCATTTACTCATTCTGAAGTTTTGAGAACAAAAAAGAAAAGAAAGAAATTCAAAAGAAATTACATAATATTAACAAAAGTTTAATTCTTTATTTAAAAAATCAAAAATCAAAGAAATGTTTATTTAATCAAAAATTTAACATTGACAAAATTTAACCAAATGGTCAAAAAGTATTATAAGAATTTAACATTGACAAAATTTAACCCAAATGGTCAAAAAGTAGTACAAAACAAAATTATATGAAAAAAATGCTGACTTATAATATTTTAGTTTTATAATTACTACTCAATTAGTAGTATTTTCATTCATTAACAATATAAACAAAATACAAATTCAAAACATTGACCTTAATTATCATATTACAATTTTTAATAAAAAAAATAATTTATTACAATTTATTGTGAGTAATTTATTAGGGTTTTTTCATTACCAATTATTATGAATAATTTATTACTCAATGGGTAGCATTACAAAGCAACATTGTATGATGTTGGAAAGTGTCGTTAACTTATATGTTCGTTAGCCCTTAGACCGATTAAAAGGTTCAGAATCCGAACCCTTGGGGTGATTTTGCCCATATGCAGTCCGCGCTGTACTTTAAATACCAGTTAACCCTTGTACACAAGTGGAACGTTATATATTAATTTTAAGTTACTATTTTTAGAAATTTCATTTATAAGCTTTTAAATCTTGGCAGGTCTAAGAGGGGTACTGAACTACCACTCCAATCGATCCCAAATTAGGGGGACACACAAGAAATAGTAAAGAACACCCTTGTGCCAAATTTAAAGCTTCTACATTTTTTCAAGCTGCTATCTTTATTAATTTTAAAGATATTCTTCAAGGTCTTCAGAAATGTGTGGCGGGTCCCCGACCCACTACTCCAATGGGGCCAAATTTCATGTACACCAAGGAAAAAGAAAGAGACACCCTGATACCACGTTTGGAGGTTCTATCTTCATTGGTTTCGGAATTATGCTCGTTTGGCCTGAATTCGATCAAAAAGATCTAAGTTCCGAACCCGTTGTACATTACCCACAGTCAGTACGCAATCACCGCCGTAGTTTTATTACAAGTACCCTACACCACAAATTTTATGAAGATAGCGTCATTAGTTGTTGAGTTATCGTGATTTATTATATATGTTCGTTAGCCCTTAGACTGATTAAAAAGTCCAGAATCCGAACCCATGGGCCGATTTCGCCCATTTGAAATCCCCGCCGTACTTTCAGCCCTTGTAACCTACAGTTAAAATTTCATCAAGATAGCTCCATTATTTTTTGAGTTATCGTGCCTACGGACGGGACGGAGGGACGGACGGATGGACATGCCTATATCGACTAAGAAGGTCACGCTGATCACAAATATATATACTTTTCCATATCTAGCTCGCTTCCTTTAGGTGGTTACAAATACCATACCAAAGTTAATATATCCCTTTACCTATTCTATAGGTGTAGTGTATAAAAAAATAAAAACTAAAAACCTTTCTTAAAAAAATTATTTGTAATTTAAATGATTTGTTCTTTAGGGCCTATCCAAAAGCAATGCTTATGCTGTATAATTGCTAACAAAAATTTTTAAATTAGTTGTAAAGTACATGATATTGCATGAGAATAACTTACTGTACCTACCTCGAATTTTTAAAATTAAAACATTGACAAAGCATGTAAAAATGTTATTGTTTTTTCTTATGTTGTTATTGTTCTAAAAATAAAATATTTTAAAATAATATTGTTCTGTAAAAAAAACTTTTTTTAAAAATACATTACATATATTCAAATTAATTGAAATACCTATAATATGTTTGCAGAAGCAAAAAGAAAATAACATTTCTTAAGAAAAATTATGTGTTCCTTAGGGATCAACCAGAATAAACGCGTACGCCGTACGGCGTGCAGTTTCTATAAAAAATTTTGCAAATAAATAGGTACATGAATTTACATGAGAGCAACCAAAATACGCGTAACGCGATGTACGGTACTGTAGATAGATATATTAACGTATTGCCGTATTAAAATTGTACGTCGTATGTTTTAATTTAGATTAATTCAGGCCCTATTGAAAAGTTTATTCTACACTTTAAACATATGTTTTATTATAATAAAAAACTCTTTTTAGTTTTACTTTGAAATAACGCACGAATTTTATACAATGCATGCTTTACTTTTACCAAAAATTGTTGATGAAGAGTAGGTAGAAGTTGTTTGTAAATGGAAAGCTAATTTTGGTTTCAGGAGTATATAATTGTCAGATTAATTATCCTACATAATATTTGACATTTTAAAGCTATCTGTCATTTGTGAAGTTAATAAAATTTAATATATTTAGATAATGAAAACAAAGTAAAAAAAGGTTTATTGCTGTAATACCATTAGTTTGTTTGAAGAAACTTATGAGTCATGACTCATGACCATGCATAGAATAAAAAAAAAATAAATAAATAAACGAGACAAATTGGTTTAATATAAAGTAAAGTAAAGAATTCAGAACCATTTTTGAATATGTACATACATTTGTAGTAAAAATTTTAGATTTTATTATTGAAATGTAGTGCTTATTTGCCTATGTAGCTACTAAATTTAAAAATGAAATAGTGGGAGGAAAAATTTATCAATTTTTTAGCACATTTTCAAAAAATTTTGTAAAAATGTGCCTATATAGCTTCACTCTGTCCGTCCGTCCGTCCGTCCGTCCGTCCGTATGTTTACAAAAACTTTTACACCGTTTGAAATAGAGAAAAGAAATTTTAACCATGGGTAGTTTTTGCAAAAAAAATAATTTCGTAGAAGAATTTTTTTCTGTAGCCCCACCTGTTACGGGGCTACAGCCCTCCAAAGTTGGAAAAAGCCCTATATTTAAATTGTTATAACAAGAGTTCTGTTACATATATTTTCAATCTGAAAACGGCAAATGATAGCTAGTTTCATAAACTTTATAAATTTTTACAAGGCAAATGTTTAGGGTTGCCATACGGTACTAAAATTTAACATTACGCAAAACTCGATTTTCGCAAAATTTTTGGCCACACATATCTTCTGAACGGTTCAAGCTAGGGTCTTGAAATTTTGGGAGGAGTTAGATACTCAGAAATTAGTAGGAGTCGGTTAACAAAATTTTTTTGTTAAGCCCCCTATTTAGGAGCTATAAGGGCTCGAAAATTGAAATTTTGCTATTTTTAAACACCTGTAACTTGAATACCTGTCCAAATTTTTTTTTAGTGATAGACAAAATTTAAAGCTCTATAATTATATTTCAACATGTGTCAAAGGTTTTTCTTAATTTTGAAGGGTGACGAAGTTACAGCCCCTGAAAATTCCAAAAAAGCCCTATATTTAAATTGATATAACAAAAGTTCTGTTAGGTTTATTTTCAATCGAAAAACGGTATTAGAGAGCTGCTTTTATAGACTTTACAAAATAATGTCAGTTAAATGTATAGGCTTGCCATACGGTACTAAAATTTACCATTATATAAAACTCAATTTTGGGCCCCACATATCTTCTAAACGGTTCAAGGTAGGATCTTGAAATTTTGGGAGAAGTTAGATCCTAAAAAATAGTAGGAGTCAGTTAACAAAATTTTTTTGTCAAGCCCCCTGTTTAGGAGCTATAAGGGCCCGAAAATTGAAATTATGCTATTTTTAAGCACCTGTAACTTGAATACCTGTCCAATTTTTTTTTTATTAATATACAAAATTTAAAGGTCCAAGATTATGTTTTAACATATGTTAAAGCTTTTTCTTAAATTTAAAAGGGGGTCCTTAAATTGAAGAAAGTGTCTCTTAGTTTTACCCATTTTGCTTAGATAATAAAATTCTAAGTAAAATTCCAAATTTTTGTGTAATTCACAATTTAATTCCTATAACTTAAAAAACTAGAGGATAAGGAGGGGGGGGGGGGAAGTTGAAGTTAGAGACTTGAGAAATTTGGCAACCTTCCCTATTCAAGGGCTATAACAACTTTTAAATAAAAAATTTACTGTTAGCAGTAAATTTTATAAGTCAGGAGTAACTATTTCCAAATAAATATTTCCAAAGTTAAACTCAGTATGTAATACAATATAATTTTGAAAATGTGCTTTTTTAAAAACCCTTGGTTTTTTTTCATCACTTGTTAATTGATTAGTTATTTTTTTTTAATATCTATGTAGATATGTTATAAATCTTAAAATTGTGATGTTAAAAAAAATTTCAAATTCTGTCAACTTAACTATTATTTGTACTTCTGGCAGCTTCAATATAATATAATACTAAGTACTAAACTTATGAATTATGATAGGTATGTTAAATTTTGTTGTACATATTATGCTCTGTGAATAAGCTTTTTAATTAGGATACAGATGACATACAACATAGTTCAAATCGAACTAAAATGTCTAGAAAAAAGTACAGTTTTCTATGTGTAGGACAGTGTTAACTCGAATTTTGGCTACTTGACTTCAGTAAATATGTATCCATATGTATTTGTTTAGAAAAATCATAAAATTTTCAGAACATTATATATTAGAACACTATTTATATTTAGAATGTAAATCGCTTGTTTCGTGTAATAACTATACAAAATTATACTCTCTTTATACAGGAATAAAATCAAAAATACTTAAAAACGTTTTTATATTTGAAAAAATTAAAATTATGGCAAAAATTATACATTGTTGCCATAAATTTTATTATGTATAGGAAAAAAAAAATTAGTTTCGCGTAATATTAGTCTAATATAAATTACACAAAACGGCACAGGGCTATACTAGTATGATAATAATAACAATAGTGATTGCATTTGAGAATTATTTAGATTGGGATTTAGGAGAAAAAATAAAGACAAGCAAAAATATACATGTAGACGTATATAATATATATCAATATATATATATATAAGTTATGTAAATATACTTATTAAAG
Organism: Dolichopus griseipennis; assembly: GCA_963082915.1. Taxonomy (NCBI): domain Eukaryota; kingdom Metazoa; phylum Arthropoda; class Insecta; order Diptera; family Dolichopodidae; genus Dolichopus; species Dolichopus griseipennis. The sequence continues at coordinate 354,067 of CAUJBZ010000002.1, forward strand.
TTATATATTATATTATTATTATGTTAATACAATTATTCATTCTGCATAACGCTGTCAAGCAATATGGTATCCCTCTTTAGTAGGTACTTCAGATTTTTAACAAATAATTTGATGTTAGAGGTCTGTTTAAGATCATTTGGTAGCTCATTATAAATTCTTATAGCTGAGGATAATCCGCTGCTATGAGATAACTCCGTTCTAGATCTTGTATGATTTAAATAGTTTAGGCTTCTGGTGTTATAGTTATGTACACTATTCCTTTTCGTAACATTAATATTCTTCCTGTAAATTCCTTTTTCCAGTTTAAAAATTAATTTGGCTTTTTCCATAATAATAATTTCCGGAAGCATTAAATATCCCGTTTTTTTATAAATTTCGACTGTTGGTGTCAGCCAGCTAAACTTGTATAAATTTTTAATTGCTTTGTTTATCAAAGTACTGACCTTTTCTTTCAGCCATGTAGCGCAACTGAACCAGTTAAATTTTAGATTAAAAATAAACTTTATTTATTCTAGTTATATCAAGTTATATTTAATTTACTTAAATTAAATTTATTATACAATCAGTTCAAAAATTGAAAGAAAAACAAAAAATTAAATACATTATTTAAAATTAAATTCATAATTCATAAATATAAAATTCATTATTTTAAAATTTATTGCATTATGAGAATATTGCATTAAATACTTCATAATAAGAAGCAGTGTTTAATACGAAAAACTTTTATGCTATTTTTTCTGTTGTGGGGTGAGAAAAAAAAATAAATAATAAAGTGCAACAAACAAAAAAAAATATTTGAAAGAGAGAAAAGTAAAAACAAAAAGAATTTTTATGAAATATCTAACCAATCTTCTAAGGGAGAAGAGATATTATGCGAACGCGCGTGAGCAACACTTAGAAGCCAAAATTTTACTTAGCGAACTTATTTGCATTTCTAAGGAATCGTTTTGGTTTCGGTAGCCTATTAAACAAACGAACAGCCACCACGATAATTTGTAGTTCGGGAAGTGGGATCATTAACGAAAACTCCCTGACTAGAACGCAAAGAATAAACATTAGAAATTCTACTACTTAGATATTAGTAAAATCGATTTTTAGCACTTTTGTAAATAGTAGCTGTCTAACTGTAGCACTTTGTAAATAGTAGCTGTCTAACAGGAAGAATTTTCATAAACCTAAATAATTCCATACTATTAAAAAATCTTTTTCTGTTGCACAAATATCTTCTAATACGTTTTTGTAAAGTTAATAGTGGATTGATTTTATTCCGGTAAGCACCACCCCAACAGCTAATGCTGTAATGTAATTTAGAATGAAAAGTACCATAGTAAAACATTTTAAGAATATTTAGCGAACATAAGTTTTTTAGGTGACAAAAATTCCTTAGTGTGCAACATAAGTATGACTTTAATGAAATGGTATGTTGTGACAAACTAAAATTTTTATAGATGATTATACCAAGGTACCTAAAATTGTCAATTTTCTCAATACTAAAACACCCAAAGCTGCAGGAAATGGCAGCATTAAAAGTAACCCCCTGACCATCCATGGCATGTTTGTTACAGTTAGTCGCATGAAAAACAAAATCTATATCAGGACTTGCTGACTAAGGCTAAAAAACATTGGTTTAGTTTTATTGTTAACAATAAATCTATGTTTCGAAAACCAGATCATAAAAAAACTTAAATCATTGTTAATATCATACACTAAATTCAAAGCACTATCACAACAACATGACACAACAACATCATCAGCGAATTTAGGTAAATTAAAATTCTATGCTTAATAGTATTGTCAAAGATTTTTAATATTACTGATAATGGAACCCCTTTTTGAAAAGTGGAATTACAACAACAGATTTTAATTAACTAGGAAAATCGCCAAACAAAACACTAAAATTGAAAATGTACGTTAAAACATCGACAACATTAAATGCAATACTTTTAAAGAGTTTGTTCGAAATTCCATCAAAACCAGCAGAATTTGAATTATCCAGTTACTTTATAATATTTAAAAGCTCATGCATGTTGATACTGTCTTAAACAAAACCAAAAAAAATAATTTCATCAGCAAAATACCAAAGCCAGAGGAAAACTCAATTGCAGTAGAGGAGAAATGATTATTATACTCACCAGCAATTAAAATTTCATCCGCAATTAATTGTCAATCAAAATGAAATTGTTAATCATTTCGATATTTCGCTACATCATTTTCAACAGATTTACATAGCCTATTATAACGTACCTTCAACCTATGTTTGTACCACAAAATTCTTAAATTATTTTTCAACCTAATTTTCCTCAGAATGTCATCATTCATCCACGGTTTCAATTTTGTATTATTTTTATTCCTAATTTCAGATGTACTTTTTTTTTTTTTTTTTTTTTTTTTGTTTTGGCGAGGGAATGGAACAATTTTTGGTCTAATACATGTTTTATAGATATTGAGGAGATCTAATGGAGAGAAGTAAGTTTTACAGCGATACAAAAAACCCAAACACTTAGCTGCATCTCTTCCCTGAAAAATCAAGTTGGGAATGGAAGTTGCTATTTTTCGCGAGATGAGACAGCAATGGGTTTTCTTCGTGTTGAATTGAACACGATTATTTTCACCCCATTTGTGAATTTTTGCTAAATCGTTATTTAGCTCACTGGCAGCGAAATTTTTTGCTGTTGTATTAACCTGATGATTAATGTTACAGCGGCTATGAAATTCATAGGAAGCTACAAGGGTACTGTCATCTGCGAAACTGTGAATTGGATTGGAAGTTAAAGATAGAAGATCATTAATGAATATTAAGAGAGGGTGGGAGGAAGAACAGAACCTTGAGGGACACCAGCGTTTACTTTAAATTTGTCAGATGATAAACCATCGACCAGAACTCGAATCGTACGATTCGAAAGGAAATCTCCAATCCATTTGAGAAAGACTCTACTTAACCCAATAGCTCTGCATTTTGCTAATAACGCAGCATGCCATACACGGTTGAAAGCTTTAGAAATATCCAGTGCTATACATCAGATTCGTCAGAATGGTGAAGACGAATATTGAGCTTTCCACAAAGGTAAGTCATGAGATCACCAGTTGAACGACGAGTTCTGATCGTATTGACCATCATGAAGCAAACCTTTATGATCCAGATATTTCAATAGCTTTTGGTTTATAATTTTTTCCATTACTTTGGAAAGGACCGAAGTTATAGCTAGTTAGAGGGATCGCTTTTATTACCTTTTTTTGGAATTGGAAAAACGTGCGCAATCTTCCATTGGGCAGGATGAATACCCGAAGTAAAGGATAAATAGAAGAGGTTGCGTAGAGGTTTCGAAATGGTAGAGTAGGTTTTTTTAAGAACCATCGTTGTGATTCCATCGGGACCAGCTGATTTGTTTATATCTAGATTCTTCAAGATTTTCATCACTGCTGCGTCCTAAGGTAAATTCTATCAAAGGAGCAGCCAACTTCTGGAATATTTGGTGGTCATTGAGTTGACTGTGGCAGTGTTAAGTTAAAGGAAAATTGTTTGCCAAACAAGTTCGCCTTTTCTTTTGAATCTGACACAATTGAGTTGTTTTTACAAATAAGCGGAGGGAAGGAGGACGCACTAGTGTCCTCCTTTAGATTTTTTGCAAACGTCCAAAACGATTTGCTATTCTTAGGCATATGTTGGAATTTGCGTTTCAACCCTCGGTTGAATAAGAATTTTTGCTTATTAATAACTCTCTTGCATCTGTTTCGAACCACGATATAGTTGGCCCTGTCAGACTCCAACTCGCTGTTCCGGTATTGCTTAAAAGCCTCCTCCTTTTAACGATAGGCTTCATCGCAAGTGTGATTAAACCATGCTCTGGATTCTCGTTTAATACTTTTCATGGAGTGAGGAATATACAACCTCATTCCAAGTAAAATTGTTTCACTAATCGCATTTGCAGCGAAGTTGACATTTTTACCGCGGAAGCACAACGACCATTCGAATGCTTTGAAAAAATTGTTTAATCCCTCAGAGTTAGCACAACAATATTGTCATACTAATTTTTTGGGAGGAATCCTTCGGCTGGCTAATGTGCTTACCGGGAAGCTTGTGATTACCAGACAGTGGTCAGAGCCCCCCAGGGGGGGGGGACAACCATCTGAAACTAAATATTTTTCAGGGTGAGTGGTTAAAAACAGATCCAAGAGGTGACGCTCTTGATCAGCTCGGTTGGGGACCCTAGTGGGATTTTGGACAAGTTGAGAAAGATTGAACAGTGAGGAAAAAAATTCAACTTGTTTCCCAATTGAATTTTGACTCAAAGAAGAGTAACTTGAAAAATGAAGCCAGTCTTTGTTGTGTACGTTGAAATCCCCTGCCAGAACAATTTCGGTTTGTGGACATGATTCCAAAATTTCATTGATCTGGTTTGAAAGATTGTCAATTTCCACAGCAGTTTCTTGTTCATTTGAATTGGGTGATCTGTATAAAAACAGAAATGTGTTACATGCTTTTCAACGATAATTTTAACCCAAATTTAATGGAAGGTTGGGCTAGAAGGTTTATATTTATCTAGGGTGTTGAAAGCAATGTCATTTTTGATGTAAAGCGAGATTCCTCTTTTGGGTACGAAGTGTGAAACATGTGAGTAGCCTATAATATTAAAATTATCATTTTGTCCACTGACTTGTGTTTCACCAAGGGCTAAAATTGCTGGTTTTGTGGAGTTAAGATGACATTCTACGGCATGAAAATTGGCGTGTAGGCCCCGAATATTACAAAAATTAACTCGAAAATTGGCAATTTTTAATAGCAAATTATAATTTAGGTTAAATATTGTATGTGTACGATTCATAAAACCCGAACAAGTTATCACCGTTTATAAAAACAAAAGTATTGCTAACAATATTTACAAAATACCATCAACAATACCCTTATTTTATTCTGCTATGAGTGAGCAATCGGTTTATAACACCATTCAACAGTTTTTAACTAGACCTTATTGAACTTAGTTACAACCAAAAAACTCACACAGCAAAATCTACGTGCAAGTAAAAATACGCACGTATATGTAAATAATTAAATTTAAATTAAATAGTTTAAGTTAATTGAAAAGAAATGAGCTGAAATTTCAGTACTTCACTCTCTTTCATGATTTAAATAAAAAAGAAAAAAAAATGAGTAAAGTTAACGTATACCATCAAAAATTAAAACAATACAAATTAAAATAAAAACAAAACGCTCACATACTATTGATGGTATTAATTAATGAGCGAATTTAGAATATTATCATCCGAGGGAGAAGGAATGAAATGGATATATTTTAATTGATTTGTTTACAACTAGTAGATGATAGATAAAGAGTAATCTTCAATAAAAAAAAAAAAAGTATTAAATTTAATGTAAACAAAACCAAATCACGTGCCGGTATGAAATTAAATGTAAAATTTTTAAATTAAAATTGAAAATTAAAAATAAAATTAAAAAATTATATTTTTAACACAAAATAAAATAGATTTTTTAGCAAATTAAATTGGAATTAGTGCTGTGGATTTGAAATAATGAATTAACTAAAAGAATTTTTAAATTATATAAAACAAAAATAAAAATTTTTTTTTAATAAAGAAATTATATTTATAAATAAAAAAAAAATATAATTAACTTGCCGCCATTGGAGATGCGGCCATATTACCAAACTCACAACACTGTTTTTAAATTTTTTTTCTTTATTTTTTTTTTTTTTTTAAATGTAAGTTAGATATTTAATTTTAAAATAAAATAAAAAACTTAATCTTATTTGTTTTTTAAACACACAAGAAATTACAAATAAAAAAGAAGTGAAAAATAAACAAGTAAAGAAACAGTCAGTCGGTGCAACCGACTTAGAAATACCCACCTATTTGGTTCAAATTTAAGGACATATCCTTAAGTCATTTTAACACCATTTAACAGCTGTTATTAATTTGATCGTAAGACATAGCTAACCAAATTAACTTTATAATACTAAAAACATTTTCTAATTACACTATCTATTAAAAAATATTACAAATTCTTACTAATTTATCTATTTAAAAATATTAAAAAACAAACAAACTTGAAATAAATGAAAATATATTTATTCTAATTCAATTACAAAATGAAAAAATTCTAATTATTAAATTTTGTGATAAAAAAAAAATCAAAGCATAATATATTTACTAATCCAAATTTTTCAAAATTGCAATTATTTTAAATGGTTAGTTTATATACCTAATAGAAAAGCTTATAAACGCAAAATAAACAATAAATGTATTTCTAAAATACAATTACAAATTTAGACCTTTTCATATAATTCATTTAAATATAAAAATAAATTTTACATAAATGCAGCAAGTTCCTTTGAACATAGCTGAACCATTACAATTAAGTCTAGATTTCGGAGACACATAGGACATAGGAAATATATTCTTTGGCTTTGAAATTAAATTCGACCAGAACCAATTCCCATGGTACTTTCATTACTAGTAACCTAGAGTTTAAATTTCATCAAAATACCGGCATTATTTTTTGAGTTATGGTGTTTTTAAGATATATGTTTTTTAGTCTTTGAACTTGTCAAGGGTTCCATAACCCGAAACCATGGTACGATTTCGCCCATATGCAGTCCCGTCATACTTTCAATAGTAGTTAACCCTTGTATACAATTGGAACGTTCTATCTTAATTTTAAGTTACTAGTTTTATTAATTTCGATAAGCTTTTACACATTTGGGGGGTCTAAGATAGGTCCTGAACCTTCAGTCCAAATGATCCCAAATTAGGGGGGCACCGAAGAAATAGTAAAGAACACCCTGGGCCAAATTTGAAGCTTCTACATTTATTTCAAGTTACTATTTTTATTAATTTCGAAAATATGCTTTAATGTCCTCGGAACTGAGTGGCTGATCCCCGACCCACTAGTCCAATGGGGCCCAAATTTCAAAGACACTTACGCAATAAGAAGGGACAACTTGATACCAAATTTGAAGGTTATATCTTCATTGGTTTCGGAATTACGCTAGTTTGGCCTAAATTCGATCAAAAAGTTCTCAGTTCCGAACCCATTGTCCAATCCTCACCGTACGTAATCACCGCCGTAGTTTCATTACCAATAACCTACAGCACAAATTTCATAAAGATAGCCTCATTAGTTGTTGAGTTATCGTGATTTTTAATATATGTTCGTTATCCCTGACACCGACTAAAAGGTCCAGAATCCGAACCCATGGGCTGATTTTGCCCTTATACAGCCCGCGCTTTACTTATAGTACTAGTTAACCCTTGTACACAATTTGAACGGTCTATCTTAATTTTAAGTAACTATTTTTAGTAATTTCGATTATAAGCTTTTAAAACTTGGGAGGTCTGAGAGGGGAACTGAACCACCTCTCCAATTGATTCTAAATTAAGGGAACCCGCAAGAGATAGTAAAGAACACCCTTGTGGCAAATTGGAAGCTTCTACATTTTTTCAAGTTGTTATCTTTATTAATTTTAAAGATATGCTTTAAGGTCTTCGGAAATGTGGGGCTGGTACCCGACCCAGTACTCCAATGGGACCCAAATTCCCAAGACACTTAGGAAATAGGAAAGGACACCCTGATACCAAATTTGGAGGTTCTATCTTCATTGGTTTCGGAATTATGCTCGTTTGGCCTAAATTCGATCAAAAAGTTCTAGGTTCCGAACCCATGGTCCAATCCCGACCTTACGCAATCCCCGAAAGAGGTTCATTACTAGTAACCTACAGCACAAATTTGATGAAGATAGCTTCATTAGTTGTTGAGTTATCGTGATTTTTTATATATGTTCGTTAGCCCTTCGATCGATTAAAAGGTCCAGAATCCAAACCCATGGGCCGATTTCGCCCATATGCAATCCCCGCCGTACTTTCAGTCCTAGTAATCTACAGTTAAAATTTCATCAAGATAGCTCCATTATTTTTTGAGTTATCGTGCATTCGGACGGACGGACGGACGGACGCACAGACGGACGGACGGACATGGCTATATCGACTCAGGCGGTCACGCTGATCACAAATATATATACTTTTCCATATCTAGCTCGCTTCCTTTAGGTGGTTACAAACACCATACCAAAGTTAATATACCCCTTTACTTATTCCATAGGTGTAGGGTATAAAAATAAATATTCTGTGCTAAAATTTTTTTTTAAAACCGTGATAACCTGTTGAAGGTTGAAGAGAGAATGAGCACAATATTCTTTTTTAATTTTATAATAAAAATACTATACGCAACACAAACATCTACCTCATCAAAAATATCTTCCCAGAATTCAAATCTTAACAAGTTATTTATTTATTATAATTAACTACCTTCGTAACTGCGCATTCATTCGAATTTTTATTTTTTTAACATTAAAATTTTTTTTTAGCAATCCTATCATCGAATGATCTGTAATATTAAAATTAAATAATCCTTTTTCACAGAAATTTAATGGAATGGTGGCCATACGAACGTGGACATTATCTAAAAACGTTCCGGAAGATTGTCTAGTCTGTTCATTTATAATAAAAACTAAACCAAACTCAGATAGTAATAACAAAGAATCAAGTAAGAGGCACACTGTTAATGATATCATCAAAAGACCTAATAATGAATACCTTATCATTGTCCTGTTTTTTCATTAAAATATTATTATTTCTAAACCACAAATATTTATAATGTTTCTCCTCCTTCGCCTGCCGCCATGAAAAGTGCTTTAACAAAGCTAGTGAAACCATCATTTATGTAAATTTTATATTGGTCAAAATCTCTAAATAAACACGTATCAAGATTTTTGAAATTATTTCCCTTCGCCTTCACAATATCTTCCTTGACTTCATTTGCAAAAAGACACACACATAAAACAATTTTCACCTCACTATTTATTCCTTTTTTAAGGTTTTTTTGTAGCAATTGGTAATGTGCTTTTCAATCTTTATTAAAAATTTGAATAACAAATTTTAAGGCACTATCTTTATTTACATTTTTACTCCACTTATTTTTATGCTTTTATTTTTAAATTTGTATATTTTAGTTGTTAACAAAGTATTTTCTTCTTTTAGTATAGACATAGCTGCAAGACATTTGAAATTAATTTTTTTTAAATTAACAAATTCTTCATATAAATCTTCAAGAGAATTTTTTTTTGAATTGGCACCAACACCACCAATAATATTAGTGTTGTCATTTATTTCATACTGTTTCTCTTTTTCGAAGTTAACTATTTACTTCTTTCTAACAAAGTTAGCTGTTTGAGTTTGATTTGTCTGCACGGAGTCACCAGTTGGAGAATCATGTGTTAAAGATGACGCGATAGAAAGAGAAGACTGATGTGTAAAATTATAATAAATTGCTAATAGATGCTGCAGAAGTAACATTAAAATCAGTACAAAATTACTTGAAGTAGACGCTGCTAAATTATCTCTTTTAGAGGATAATCTACGTAGTGAAATGCATACATTACATTTAAAACCATTTTTACTTCTTTCTTAAAGAAAAATATTTTCTTGTTAAGTGAAAGCGGATCATAAAATAAATTAAACTATTATTAAATTAATAAGAAATTTTCAAATTTCAATATACTTTTTAGCACTTACAAGAACTGAACTGAAGATCAATATGTTGAAACTTTCGAGTTATTTAAAAATTTATTCATTAATTATTTCATCTTACAATATCTTGACTTTTCGAAACTTTGCGTTCTAACAACCGACACAAGCAGTATCGCAATTGGAACTGTACTACCTCAATGCTCTATTGGTAATGATTAACCGATTTGTTACGCGAGCCGCACTCTCACCGACACCGAGACTAACTACTCAACCGAATTAAATATGACAGACATCCAGTAAAACTCGAAAAAACTGAAATTCCTACATAGCCTTAGATATAATACATATCGCCATATATAAAATAAACAACTCTTTAAACTTAACAATAATTGACAAGTTCTCTAAGTTTGCATCACCTTACCCTCTTAAAACCAGGAATAGTCTTAATATTTTCAAATCTATTAAACATTTCATAAGCTTCCACGATATTCCCCAAAAAAATTGTATGTTATCAAGGTGGTGAATTTATTGCCAATATTTTCAAAGATTTTTGCTTCAACATATCATAAATATTCACTAAACTTCTTTCAACAATCCTCATCTAATCGCGTGTTGAACGTTTGTGAAATAATTTTTCACAATTTGTGAAATATACCGAATTTTTTTAAATAAAATTAAAGAGAATAATACTAAAATAAACCATTCAAATATTTTGGACGAATACTTTATAGCCCATAATAATTCAATGCACTCTTCGACAAAATTAACTCCTTTTGAACTGTTTTATGGGAAAACTTCCATATTTAATAATCATCTAAAATTTATATATACTATATTTACAAAAGTTAAATTAATTTAAACAAGAATTAAATCCAAAAATAAAATCGCAATTAGAAAAAATTATTAATCAAAATATTAATAAACTAAACATTGATAAACTAAGAAAAGAACCTGCCGAAATATATTAAAAACATGTAATATTCAGAAAACAAAACCGTAGAAATAAAATCACTGCTAGATTCAGAAAATGTAGACTTAAAAAAAATAACAAAGTTACAGTTATTACAAACAAGTGATGAAAAAAACCAAGGGTTTTTGAAACAGAACAATTTCAAAGCTATATAGTGTTTCATACTGAATATTTGATCGAAATGTAATGTTGGAGCTTCAATGTAAACGTTTAATTTAGGAAATATATACGTTTGTGACTAAGTTACTGCTTACTTATAAAAACGATAAATTTTTAATTTTTAAGTCTTAATAGCCCTTCAATGGAGAAAGGTACCAAATTTCTCAATAATTTATTTCCCCTTTTTTTTAGGTTCTAGAAATTGTGAAAAAAATTTTGAATTTTACTTAGAATTTTACTGTCTAAGCAAAATTGGTTAAAACTGAGAGAAATTTTCTTCAATTTAAAGAAACGCTTTTAAATTTAAGAAAAACTTTTGACATATGCTAAAATATAATGTTGAACCTTTAAATTTTATATATTAATAAAAAAAAATTTATGGGTTGAATACCTTTAAGACATGTATTCAAGTAACAGGTGTTAAAAATTAACAAAATTTCAATTTTCGCGCCCTTATAGTTCCAAAACAGGGGTCGTGGGAAAAAAAAATTGTTAATCGACTCCTATTAATTTCTAAAGATCTAACTTCTTCCAAAAAAAAACCGCTTAGAAGATATGTGCAGCCAAAAATTTTGCCAAAACTTAGTTTTGCATATTGGTAAATTTTAGTACCATATGGCAACCTTATATACAATTGTCTTTAGAAAATTTAAAAAGCTTATAGAACCAGTTGTCCTTTACTGTCAGATTGAAAATATACTTAAAAGAACTGTTGTTGTAACATTTAAAATATTGGGCTTTTTCTGACTTAGATTTGATTTAGAAATCTCTCTGAAAAAATTTAGAAATCTTGCAACCTGAACCAAATTACATTGCATTGATTAATATTACAGAAACAACCGGAGGAGTTATGTATCCTATACCCGACACTACAACAACAACTAACATTAATATAAGTTAATTTACAAACCATCAATACATTATTTTGTCTTTATCTAATCATATTTGTAAATTAGTAAAAGTAAATTAAAAGTAACTACATGCCAAAATCAATTAAAGTATAAAGTTTCAAATTATTCCTCACAATTATTGTAGACATAGAATCAGCACCTTTTAATTAAACACGTGTAACTTACCGGTGCTGAATGAACAAATAAATAATATATAAAGAACCAAATTTGTAAAAATAAATTAATTAATAATATCCAATCAAATGAAGAAGTTCAAATCAAATAATATAATTAACGCCGTATTTTTTATACCCTACACCTATAGAATAGGTAAAGGGGTATATTAACTTTGGTATGGTGTTTGTAACCACCTAAAGGAAGCGAGCTAGATATGGAAAAGTATATATATTTGTGATCAGCGTGACCGCCTTAGTCGATATAGCCATGTCCGTCCGTCCGTCCGTAGGCACGATAACTCAAAAAATAATGGAGCTATCTTGATGAAATTTTAACTGTAGGTTACTAGGACTGAAAGTACGGCGGAGATTGCATATGGGCGAAATCGGCCCATGGGTTCGGATTCTGGACCTTTTAATCGGTTTCAGGGCCAACGAACAAATATAAAAAATCACGATAACTCAACAACTAATGACGCTATCTTCATCAAATTTGTGCTGTAGGTTACTAGTAATGAAACTACTTCGGGAATTGCGTAAGGTCGGGATTGGGCCATGGGTTCGGAACCTAGAACTTTTTGATCGAATTTAGGCCAAACGAGCATAATTCCGAAACCAATGAAGATAGAACCTCCAAATTTAGTATCAGAGTGTCCCTTCCTATTTCCTAAGTGTCTTGTGAATTTGGGTCCCATTGGAGTAGTGGGTCGGGGACCAGCCACACATTTCCGAAGACCTTAAAGCATATCTTTAAAATTAATAAAGATAACAACTTGAAAAAATGTAGAAGCTTCCAATTTGCCACAAGGGTGTTCTTTACTATCTCTTGCGTATTCCCCTAATTTGGGATCAATTGGAGTGGTGGTTCTGTACCCCTCTCAGACCTCCCAAGTTTTAAAGGCTTATAATCGAAATTATTAAAAATAGTAACTTAAAATTAAGATAGAACGTTCAAATTGTGTACAAGGGATAACTAGTGCTTAAAGTACAGCGCGGACTGTATAGAGGCGAAATCAGCCCAACGGTTCGGATTCCGGACCTTTTAATCGATGTCAGGGCTAAGGAACATATATAAAAAATCACGATAACTCAACAACTATTGAGGCTATCTTCATGAAATTTGTGCTGTAGGTTATTGGCAGCGAAACTACGGCGGTGATTACGTACGGTGAGGATTGGACAATGGGTTCGGAACTTAGAACTTTTTGATCGAATTTAGGCCAAACGAGCATAATTCCGAAACCAATGAAGATAGAACCTCCAAATTTGGTATCAGGGTGTCCCTTCCTATTTCGTAAGTGTCTTTGAAATTTGGGCCCCATTGGAGTAGTGGATCGGGGACCAGCCACTCAGTTCTTAGGCCCTTAAAGCATATTTTCGAAATTAATAAAGATAGTAACTTGAAACAAATGTAGAAGCTTCCAATTTGCCACAAGGGTGTTCTTTACTATTTCTTGCGTGCCCCCCTAATTTGGGATCAATTGGAGTGGTGGTTCAGAACCTCTCTTAGACCCCCCAATGTGTAAAAGCTTATCATTGAAATTAATAAAACTAGTAACTTAAAATTAAGATAGAGCGTTCCAATTGTGTACAAGGGTTAACTAGTATTGAAAGTATGACGGGACTGCATATGGGCGAAATCGTACCATAATTTCGGGTCCTGGAACCCTTGAAAAGTTCAAGGACTAACAAACATATATTTTACAAACACCATAACTCAAAAAATAATGCCGGTATTTTGATGAAATTTAACAGCAGGTTACTACTAATGAAAGTACCATGGGAATTGGTTGTGGTCGAGTTTAATTTCGAAGCCAAAGAATATATTTCCTATGTCCTATGTGTCCCCGAAATCTAGACTTAATTGTAGTGGTTCAGCTATGTTCAAAGGTACTTGCTGCATTTATGTAAAATTTATTTTTATATTTAAATGAATTATATGAAAAGGTCTAAATTTTTAATTGTATTTTAGAAATACATTTATTGCATATTTTGCGTTTATAAGCTTTTCTATTAGGTATATAAACTAACCATTTAAAATAATTGCAATTTTTAAAAATTTGGATTATTAAATATATTATGCTTTGATTATCTTTTTATCACAAAATTTAATAATTAGAATTTTTTCATTTTGTAATTGAATTGGAATAAATATATTTTTATTTATTTCAAGTTTGTTTGTTTTTTAATATTTTTAAATAGATAAATTAGTAAGAATTTGTAGTATTTTTTAATAGATAGGGTAATTAGAAAATGTTTTTAGTATTATACAGTTAATTTGGTTAGCTATGTCTTACGATCAAATTAATAACAGCTTCTATGGTATTAAAATGACTTATGGATATGTCCTTAAATTTGAACCAAATAGGTGTAGGGTATTTCTAAGTCGGTTGCACCGACTGACTGTTTCTTTACTTGTTTTTATTTAAATTTATTAATCACTTATTTCGCCCACCGGGGTATTAATAAAAATTAATAATTTTAGTAAAAAATATATATTAATAAAAGATTTTCGTGGACAAATTAAAAAAAAAAAAAAATTTAAATTACGAGAAATGGCGTCGTGTCACAAATGCAAAATGAAAATCAAAAGTGAACAGGGATTGAATGTGCAAATCGAGCAATAGGGAGTAAGCTGTGCGCATTCATTAACATTTACTTTATCTGTGATTACTGTGTTGAGTACATACAAAAAGTGGAACCGCATTGCAGAATATGGAACAAGCGGTAGCAAAAAATAAAGAGCATCCTAGGGAATACAAAGAAGAATTTAAAACGGCAATAAAACATAATAAACGGCAATATATGGAGTTACTTAAAGCGATTGAAAATAATTACATGAAGAGGCTATATGATATTAAAAATATTCAAAAAAACTAAATCTATAAAATGTGAGACTCCTGATTAGCGACGTAAGTCACTGAAGTTGCATAGCCATTTTAGGCTATAATTTAAAAATCCTAATACTTTATTCTTCTTAAGGATAATTTTATAAGGGATTTGGTTGACGGCATTGCTGATATCAGTAAATACCACGTCCACCCGTTTTTTGGTTTCCGTGGTTTTTACTGGGTTGATAAACGAAAGATTTCAGAACTAGGGGAAGTAGCAACATTAAATGGACAGATTAAATAGTTAACAAAGAGGTTCAACCAAGTTTTGGGAACATTGTTTTAATATTATTGTTCAAACCCCGTTGGGGCCGTATGAAAAGTCATCTTTTAGAGCCAAGAGGTGAGGCATTAAAATGTCTTCGGTTATAAGAATACTCTTAATGTCAAAAGTTGAATGAGACGGAGGAACTAAACTATTTAAACACGGCTGATTCGGCTCAAATATCCCATTTTGGTAGGTTTTGGAGAAAAATGTGGCAAAAAAACAATATGCGAGTTATTTGATGTTGCATTTTCATACCGCAAAGCAGATGGATACCCATCAGTCTTACGTTTACTGTTAACAAAATCAAAAAAATCTCGCGGATTAGAAAAAAGTTGAAATTTAATTCTTAATAAATAATCTTTATAAAGAATATCAGATAAATACTTGAATCTTTTATAGATGTCAAGAAAAGTATTATAGTAGTGGTCAACGGTGTTTATTTCAATATATTTTTCCCGCATAAAGAGTTCATTAGATTGATTTAAATAAAACACAAATCACTTCAAATAGGTCAGAAGATGACAAATCAATTAAACTGCTTGTAGAGTTGAATTAACAGCTAACAGAACCCCACCGCCACGTTGGCAAAAAAAGGGAAAAATATTTCTATCTGTACTATAGACTAAATAATCTTTAGAGAATAGTTCCTCATTATTGAAATTAGGGTTGAGCCAGGTCTCCATCAAAGCTAGAATGTTGTGATGAAGAGTCATAGATTTTAAAAAAGCAGTGTGCGTTTTTATACGAAGTCCTCTCACGTTTTGGTAGCAGATCGAGAGGTTCTCAGTTTTTTCAAATTCCTTAATTAGCATTCCAGGAGCTCTTTTATTGTGATTTATTATGAATTGAATTAAATTATCTGAAATACTCATTTTAAAGCACGAGCACCGTTTAGTTGATTTCTTAAAGATTGCATCTCGAATATCAATATTAGCCATGTTAGATAGGTGGTGAAAAATATTACAAAGTTCTGTATTCTGTATTGTCAGTGTTACAGAATTACTCAATTAAACCTCACGCTTTTCGCGACATTTCGGTTTTTATTAGTTATTTAAAATAATAAGAAAACAATACAAATAAATCTGAACATTTTTTGTTAAGGTGTCTTTTTTTTTCTAATTAATCAACAAAAAAAAAAAAAAAAATAAATAAATAAAAATTAAATTTTTGTTGTGGTGCAATTGTTTTTGTATGTAATTTAACACTCATAATTTATAGTTGTTAACTTAATGTTACTACTTTCTTTTTCTTTACAAAAGAACAATTTAATTGAATATTATAATAAAACAAAACTTTTTATTTTTTTTTATTTGTTTTGGCGTATGCTTAAGAGTAATTTGATCACTATGATTAAGTAATTGAAAATTTTAAACCTAAAATTATTAAAGTGAATAAACTTGGTTAATCTTTGCTTCCTCTTTTTTGTCGTGTTATAATTTGATATTTAAAATAAGTTATAAATGCAATTTGGAGAATTGTTTCGATGCAAAGCTTTTTGTAGAAGAAAATTACATGATGTTTGGATGAGTCTTAGCAGAGATTTTTACCATCCATCTCTTGACACATTTTTCATTTGTGAACATTGTCAAAACTATGAAGGTTTGTTGCGTGGAATATTTGACAATATACATAAATCAATCTCTGATCTTGAAAATGAGAAAAATTGTTTATGCAATAAAACAAATAACATAATTGTAAATAGTACAAACGCTTTCCAGGACATGATGAAAAGTTTTGATGAGCTATGCAGCCGTATTCCTGGCCAAAATAATGATACTTCTATAATGCAAAAAATCAAAATAGAAATTCTCTCATCTTTGCCTAAGCATTTTGGTGATTTAAAAAATAATGTAAGAGATTACATCGAAGTTGGTTCTAGTCGCCAACATGTTGATGTATCATCTATTTGTATTAAAGGAGCTCCACACTCCTTTGATTGTATTAAAATTTTCCAGTTTATAAAAGATGAGTTCCGTGTTAGTTATGTTTCCTGTGTTAATAGTACTCATTTTTACCTAAAATTAATACATATTCCAATTGCAATGTCTATAAATATTTCGTTTCACTTGTCCTGTCGATGTTAGCATTGTGAATTGCAGCTGTCGCTTAACACATTAATATGAAAGTGGTCGCAACAATTTAAAAGTTTTTTCTTATTAATTATTGGGTCAACACACTTACGGTTCGTTTGTAAAATTTGTAACTGGGATATTTTATAAATTTCGATGTTTGCAACTATTTTAAGTAAATATATTATATATATAAGTTAATTATTATAACTGTAAAATATTTAATTAAGTTTAATGTAGCCACATTATGTGAGTAACGCACAAATTGTCCAGGAGGTGAGTACTCCTTTTAAATAAGTAGTTTTTTAAATTTTAAGTGTAAAATGTCAGAATATGAAAGTGAAGAAAACAGTAATAAGAGAAAAAAAGTAAAACAAATGGTCAAATTTAATCAGGAATAGAAGAAATATGAGTGGGTGCAACAATGTGGAGAACATCACATTACATGCACAATTTGCAATAATTTAAAAATTTCAATTGGACATGGCGGTGAAAATGATTTAATAAAACATATGAGAACTGTTGGCCATAAATCGAATATACAATCTTCATCTAGTTCAACAAAACTTACAAAATTCTTCAGCAGTACAACAAGTAAAGATGATGAGCAAGTTACCGTATCTGAGGTTGCTTTCACATATCACACCGTTATGTACTCCCATAGCTACATTTCTAGTGTTTGCGCAGGATCATTATTTCCTTCGATGTTCGGTGATTCAAATATAGCATAAAAATATAGATGCGGTAGGACAAAAATGTCTAAAATCGTTTTTAATGTCCTCGCGCCAGAATCAATAAAATTTATTTTAGAAAATTTAAGTGGCAACGTTCCATTTTCTATTTGTACTGATGCCTCAAACAAAGGAAATATTAAAACTTTTCCTATTATTCTGAGATACTTTACTAAGCAAAAAGGAATACAAAATGTACTACTTGCATTTTATGCTTTAGATAATGAATTATCTCGGAATATTGTTGAGTCAATCAAAATAAAAATTGAACAGAATAGCCTGAATATGAAAAATGTTTCGTCGTTTTGTGCTGATAATGCGGCAGTAAATTTTGGGAAAAACCAAAGTGTTTTTACGGAACTAAAAAAAATAAATAGTAACATAATACCGGTTGGATGTAACAGCCATATTTTGCATAATACTTGTTAAAAGGCGACAAATCAACTCAAAATTGACATAGATTCAATTGTGATGAAAATTTACAATGAGTTCAGTTCATCTACAAAGAGAACAGCAATATTGAAGCAATTCTTTGAATGGGAAGAAATCGAATGGACTGAAATATTACGCCACGTACCAACTAGATGGCTTAGCCTTCTTCCAGCTGTTGAGAGACTAATCTCTAATTTTGAACCTATAAAATCGTACTTTTTATCACAAAATTCAATATCACAGGTACTTAAAAATTTTTTCAACGACGACCTCTCATTAGCTTATTTAGGCTTTGTTATGAACACCTGTACCATTTTTCAGCCAGCGCTTAAAAAATTACAAAGTAATTCAATTCTTGTTTTGGATTTATATGATATAATGGACGAAGTGCGCCAATCACTTATTGATAGAAAAAAAACAACAATTTTTTGGTTCGATCGCAAGAACAGAATTGTTGAAATGTGATAATGATTCTGCAGTAAAGAGATTCCAAGCAGACGCTAACTTATTTTTTGATGTTGCCATAAGTTATCTAGAAAAATGGCTTGATTTTGGCGATAATAATAAGTTAACCTTACTTAAACCATTGCGTTTGAATGAAGCTATAGAATTTAACTCTATTGCAAAAATAATTAAAGAATTTAATATTGCTTCTGTAAATGAAGATTTATTATTTGAAGAATTACATAAATTAAATTCCTATATACTTGGCGAAAATGCTAATCTATCTACTAACGAAAAATGGATTGATTTTTTTAAATTAAACGATAATACTGAAAATATATATAAAGTCGTTAGTTTCATTTTTTCAATTCCCCATTCGAATGACACATCTGAAAGAATATTCAGTTTGATGACTACCGCTTGGCGTAAAGACAGGAATAAATTACTCATTCAAAATTTAGAAGCCGAATTGATGGTGAAGGAGAACTATAAAATGAGCTGCAAAGAATTTAGAGTTTTTTTAAAGACTGAAAATGCTCAAGAAATATTAAAAAAAAGCGCATCAAATGAAAAATATTAATAATTTAAATAGTTGTCAGATGAAATTTATTTAGTTTTTTAATTTTCCTTTTTTGTTGCCAAAGAACTTGATGCAATTTTTATTTTGTTTATGGTTTTTTATTATTAATGTCTATTTTTTTAATATTAAATGTGATTTATTTAAATAATTAAAAAAGAAATTTGAATTGAAATACTGAGTTTTTTTTTAAATATGTACCTACTACATATAGTTAATTTTTTTTTTTTTTTTTTTTTTTAATTTTTTTTTCTAAAATCCCGATATGCCATTTAGAAAAACTGGCAACCCTGATTACATTAATAACCTTATTGACCTTCCAAAAACATTTTTTACTTCTTCTGATATAAGTAATCAATTGAACTCTAGTAATAATAATTGTAAGAATTCCCTACAGAATATTAATCATATACCTACTAATATTAAAAACAAGTAAAGAAACAGTCAGTCGGTGCAACCGACTTAGAAATAATCTACACCTATTTGGTTCAAATTTAAGGACATATCCATAAGTCATTTTAACACCATAGAAGCTGTTATTAATTTGATCGTAAGACATAGCTAAGCAAATTAACTGTATAATACTAAAAACATTTTCTAATTACCCTATCTATTAAAAAATACTACAAATTCTTACTAATTTATCTATTTAAAAATATTAAAAAACAAACAAACTTGAAATAAATGAAAATATATTTATTCCAATTCAATTACAAAATGAAAAAATTCTAATTATTAAATTTTGTGATAAAAAGATAATCAAAGCATAATATATTTAATAATCCAAATTTTTAAAAATTGCAATTATTTTAAATGGTTAGTTTATATACCTAATAGCTTATAAACGCAAAATATGCAATAAATGTATTTCTAAAATACAATTAAAAATTTACACCTTTTCATATAATTCATTTAAATATAAAAATAAATTTTACATAAATGCAGCAAGTACCTTTGAACATAGCTGAACTAATACAATTAAGTCTAGATTTCGGAGACACATAGGACATAGGAAATATATTCTTTGGCTTCGAAATTAAACTCGACCACAACCAATTCCCATGGTACTTTCATTACTAGTAACCTACTGTTAAATTTCATCAAAATACCGGCATTATTTTTTGAGTTATGGTGTTTGTAAGATATATGTTTGTTAGTCCTTGAACTTTTCAAGGGTTCCAGGACCCGAAATTATGGTACGATTTCGCCCATATGCAGTCCCGTCATACTTTCAATACTAGTTAACCCTTGTACACAATTGGAACGTTCTATCTTAATTTTAAGTTACTAGTTTTATTAATTTCGATGATAAGCTTTTACACATTGGGGGGTCTAAAAGAGGTTCTGAACCACCACTCCAATTGATCCCAAATTAGGGGGGCACGCAAGAAATAGTAAAGAACACCCTTGTGGCAAATTGGAAGCTTCTACATTTGTTTCAAGTTACTATCTTTATTAATTTCGAAAATATGCTTTAAGGGCCTAAGAACTGAGTGGCTGGTCCCGGATCCACTACTCCAATGGGGCCCAAATTTCAAAGACACTTACGAAATAGGAAGGGACACCCTGATACCAAATTTGGAGGTTCTATCTTCATTGGTTTCGGAATTATGCTCGTTTGGCCTAAATTCGATCAAAAAGTTCTAAGTTCCGAACCCATTGTCCAATCCTCACCGTACGTAATCACCGCCGTAGTTTCGCTGCCAATAACCTACAGCACAAATTTCATGAAGATAGCCTCATTAGTTGTTGAGTTATCGTGATTTTTTATATATGTTCCTTAGCCCTGACATCGATTAAAAGGTCCGGAATCCGAACCGTTGGGCTGATTTCGCCCTTATATAGTCCGCGCTGTACTTATAGTACTAGTTAACCCTTGTACACAATTTGAATGGTCTATCCTAATTTTAAGTAACTATTTTTAGTAATTTCGATTATAGGCCTTTTAAACTTAGGAGGTCTGAGAGGGGTACAGAACCACCACTCCAATTGATCCCAAATTAGGGGAACACGCAAGAGATATTAAAGAACACCCTTGTGGCAAATTGGAAGCTTCTACATTTTTTCAAGTTGTTATCTTTATTAATTTTAAAGATATGCTTTAAGGTCTTCGGAAATGTGTGGCTGGTTCCCGACCCACTACTCCAATGGGACCCAAATTCACAAGACACTTAGGAAATAGGAAGGGACACCCTGATACTAAATTTGGAGGTTCTATCTTCATTGGTTTCGGAATTATGCTCGTTTGGCCTAAATTCGATCAAAAAGTTCTAGGTTCCGAACCCATGGTCCAATCCCGACCTTACGCAATTCCCGAAGTAGTTTCATTACTAGTAACTTACAGCACAAATTTGATGAAGATAGCGTCATTAGTTGTTGAGTTATCGTGATTTTTTATATTTGTTCGTTAGCCCTGAAACCTACTAAAAGGTCCAGAATCCAAACCCATGGGCCGATTTCGCCCATATGCAATCCCCGCCGTACTTTCAGTCCTAGTAACCTACAGTTAAAATTTCATCAAGATAGCTCCATTATTTTTTGAGTTATCGTGCCTACGGACGGACGGACGGACGGACATGGCTATATCGACTAAGGCGGTCACGCTGATCACAAATATATATACTTTTCCATATCTAGCTCGCTTCCTTTAGGTGGTTACAAACACCATACCAAAGTTAATATACCCCTTTACCTATTCTATAGGTGTAGGGTATAAAAACTTATTTAATCTTGTAATTGATTCTTTAAACTCCTTTAACTTACAACGAGTATCTTCGATATTTAATTATAGATGTAATCAATTGGATCTTATTTTTACAATGAACTGGAACGATTTCGTTATCCTTGATTTGTCAAAATCGATCCTTATAACCCCCCTATTTGTTTTTCCTTTTGTTCTTTTTCCCCTGCAAAAACTGAATCTGCTTTATCACATCGTCTTATTTTTGCAAAAACTAATTTTGATAATATTATTAACTTTTGAACTCGCACAATATTTCATTTATTCCTTCTTGTAATTTAAATGATTCAGTTAATAACTTTTATGGAATTATTCGTTCTTCTATTTCTTTTGTTCCTCTTGCTGTTGATACTACGAATGCACCTACCCCACCCTGGCTGAATAAAAATCTTAAAACATTAGAAAATAAAAATAAATAAATAAAGCTTGGCGTAAATTTCTTAAAAGTAACTCGAATTATGTTTATAATTTTTTCTCACTCTGTTTAATGAATTTAAATTATTGGCTCCTAATCTTTATTCAAACTCGCACCCATACCTGCGAGTCTTCAAAAGGCAGCAACGTCAAACAAAAACACAACACATGAAGATGCGCAAAAAAATATTTACGAGCAGGGCAATAGCACAACGCCCACGATAACACCCTTAACGAGCAGGGGTTCCGTAATGAACACAACAAGAGTGCAGAGTTCTCCACGAATGGAACTAATAAAATGAGGAGGCCAAAAACGACAATTGAACGACTGACCTTTTATGACTATACCGATAGAAGCAGCTAAAAACATATTAAAGGCGCAACTTATAAAGATAAGGTGGGTGAGATGTAAATTAAAACATCGGGAAGAAAGGAAGTGCTGCTTTAAATGCTTTGGCCTTGGTCACCTCCAAGGAAATTGCAATGACCCAGATGGGACAAGACAAGGTCTTTGTATCCACTGCGGAGAAAGGCGTCATAGGATGGAAGAGTGCAGCAACACGCCGAAGTGCTGTAAATGTCTGCAAGAAGGTCTGAAAATTATCGACCACCTGCCAGGGTCAAGCAGATACGTTACTACCAGAAAGCCAGCAGAAAACCAGCAAAGAAACAAAAATACTTCAGGCAAATCTATATAGAAGGAGAACGGCTGGCTCTTTATTGTCGCAGATAATCACTGAGAATCAGGCAGATATCGTCGTAATAAGCGAACAACATATGAGTAAAGAGAGAAGAATCTGGGTCGAAGCCGACACAAAAATAGCAGCAATGTGGGTAGCTGATAAAAACCACCTTCAGAAGACCTGACCGTGAAAGCACAATCCCTGATATAACTCTTGTGTCCGAGTCATTCGCCGCAATGATGCACAGCTGGAAAATATTGGAAGATTTTACAGCTAGTGATCACAAGTATATTACCTATCCAGTAGGGACGCATAGCCGCGGCCTGACAATATATGCTGGGGACGGGCATAAATACAATGTGAACCTGTTGAACCGTAGAAACTCTAGCAGCTGAAATCATCAGAAGAATCCATAACATCGATCCAGATGCAAGCGCGATTCAAACCGTCACGCAAACAATGTTTGCTAATGGGTGAGAGCCAGCGACGCGTCTATGCCCAAAATCGGACAATGGCCCAGACAACCAGTCTACTGGTGGAACGAAGAGATTGCACAACTTGGGCGAGAGTGTCTTCGCTTCAGACGCCAGGTGACCAGATCAAGATGGAGAGAGACATTCGTGGCAAAAATGAGACCTACAAGAAAGCTGAACATGATCTCAAACGGAGGTGTTCAAGGAGAGCACAATAGGCAAAATTGTATCTACACTGTTTCCGTCACACCCAACGCGAGCTAAGACGAGTACCACGGTGGACGAGTTCTGCCACCTTTAACGAAAGCAGAACTCGTAGCAGAAACAAGAGCTGAAGGAAGGGCTTTTTCCGGATGCATTGAAGAAACTGGTGCTGGTGCTTATTAGCAAAGGACGAACATACCCAAATTCATCGTCTGCCTACTGACCGCTTTGTATGTTGAACAGGCCGGTAGATTGTTCGAAACATTTCTAAAACTCCAGCTAACCGAAGCAGTACAAGCCGCCGGAGGGCTTAGGGACGAACAGTATGGATTCAGGAAAAGTAAATTCACAGTAGCAGTGATAAGTCAACCGGGTAGATAAAATAGAAGCTTTGGGGAGCTCTAATTTGCCACAGAAAAAACTGAGTTGATACTGTCAACCGGCGACAAATACCACTCAAAATAGGGATGAGGGTGTGCGATTACATTATAACGGCACAGAAGGCAGTAAACTGTCTGGGAATTAGATTGGATTCGAAGCTGACTTTCAGGGAACAACTGCGATGCGCTAGAGACAAGGCAGGCAAGATAACAGCGGTGCTAAGTAGACTGATGACAAACGTTATCCCATGGTTCTGGAGCAGCAGAATTGGTGATAGCGGGTATGATTCCGATCGACCTGCTGACTATTGGAAGGAAAAAATCATGGCTGAGTAGAACAGCAAATGTTTTCTACGTCGAAATCGCTATAGAAGCAACAATCATTGCCTGGCAAGAACGATGGAAAGCCGAAACATGTGGCGAATGGACTTCAAGACCATAATTATTGAGTAACGCAAGAAAAAAAAAATTGTATAATAATTATAATTAATTTTATTATTGTTATTAGTATTATTATTATTATTATTTTTATTATGAGTTATATACAACATTAAAAAAATAATTAAGCTTATGAATTAAATTACAATTTCATATATCTTAAATTAAAATTTTAGTTAACAATAAAAAAATTAAGTAGGGTAAAGTCTCCGATTCTGAGCCCCCTTAAGAAAAGTTTTCCCTTTAAATTCACGATATATTTTATTGGTTCGGATTTCATGAAAACAGTGTGTTTCATAATATTATTTTAATATTTGTTAAATAATTGTATAGTTTAGAAATTTTGTTGGCATTGAAAAATATAACAAAAATATTAATTTAAATTTGAAATACCCATTATCCAAATATGAGCCCTGTTTTTTCCTATTATGAGCCATCAGTTTATCCAGTTATGAGCCCCTTGGATATTTTACCAGAATAATAAGTTTTGTTATTTATTTTTGCAATAATTGCAAAACTTTTACCTAATATCTGCGAACATTTAAATTTGAGTAAAACAAAAACAAATTTTCTACAAGCAAAACAAAGATATATTATTATAATATTTAGTTGAAAAATATAAAAGAAACATTGCATTCATTGCACACTACGTTGTATTTAATTGCACTCTATTTGCATTCTAATTGCAAGTTATTATAATAATTATTAATAAAGAAAAATATATTAATCAAAATTTTAAAATTATTTTTTTAAGTAACACTTTTTGCAACTAAAATATTCCAAATCCCCACAAATTTTCGGGGTACATTTGAGATGGTAAGCTTTGTTACAAATAAAGCACTCAATTCCTACATCAATTTTGCTGATGTTTAAACCACAATCAAAGCACAGTCCGGCTACAATAGTATCTAGGTTTACAGTATCATTATCAATTGGCTCAAGTAAAGTTGGCGTAAAGAGGTTTCGAACATGAGGCTCCTTGTAATTTAAGCGCCTTTGTTTTGATGCTAGTTTTGATTGACTGGTTTTATCATCTATAGTTTAAAAAAATAATTTTAAAATCCAGCAATAATAACCAATTTCATTAATACTCACCAAAAGTATTAACAAGTTTGTTTTTCTCAACTAACGGTTTATTACTCTTTACGTTATCAGCTTTAATTTTTGGATTCCCCTTAGATTTCAAGATTTGAAGATTTTTTGGTCTTTTTGTATTTTTTTGATGGAGATTAGAAGATTTTTTGGTCTTGTGTTTCAGATTTTCTTTCAATTCTTGTTCTTTCAGTTTTTTCTTTTCCATTCTTTCAATTTTTCGTTGTTCTTTCTGTTTTTCAAATATCATTTTGTTGTCATTCTTTAACATAATTGCCTTTAGAAAAGGAGTAGATGAAATTATGAAACTTTTGCGTTTAACATTTTTTACTCCCTTTCTAGCTGGCGTTTTAGCAATTTTGAGATAAGTTACTATACTATTTGAAGAATTATTCTGTTTTTCATTTTCTTCTACTAAAATTGGAATTTTATTAATGTCAAAAACTTTGAGGGGGGTATAGTGCATCTGTAAGGAAAAATTAACTTGTTATATAAGAACCGGCAATTAAAATAATTTCTTTACGTCAGAATCAAAATAATTAACTTCCTCGGCTTGCGAAATAATAATATTTTGTCCAATTTGCAAATCGGTAAGCTCTATATTAACATTTGAATTATTATTTTCGTTTAAAATATCAGAAATATCTTCTCAATATCATCATTATTTTTATTTAAAACCACGTTTTAAAAAATTATTTGAAAGTAAATTTAAAAAGCTTATTATATTTAAAAGCTTAAAACAGACATAACTTACAATATTTTGAGTAGTAATTCCTCCTAATTTCGTATATAATCCATAAAGACAAAGAAAATCTTCTGAGTATGTACAGGAACTTTGGTCAAAAGTTTCCAGTTCCTTTGTTTTTTCCTGTCCAATAATTTTAACAAAATCTTCGAGATTTATAACATTAATTTTTTCAGTTATTATTTCATCATTTAACTGAGCTTTTTCAACTATACAAGTGGATCTTCCTAAGCATTTTGAATAGTCGATTGCATCTGCGTTAAAAGGATAAAGTCCACAAGCACGGAATCCATTTACTACTGTATATCTTTTGACATATTTATCGACCACAAATTTTAAAACTGGTACAAAATTTTTTTTTGAGAATTGCTGATCGATATTTTCAATTCGCCATTTTTGTACTTCTTTTTGCCAACCTAATTTTACTGGCTTAAATAAAGCCACATCTGCAGGTTGCAGAATTCTTGTGGCATTTGGGTACAGACAAATTAATATGATTTTCAGTTCTTCGCATATTTTGGATAAATTTAAAGTTAAATGAGTTTTGTGACCGTCAACATAAAGAACAACTGGAAAAACAATATGATTTTCCACTAAAAATGGATAAACCTCTTTAACATAATAAAAAAAGGCTTCAGATGTCATCCAACCTGAATCTGTTGTCATATATCTTATGCCTTTTGGTATTGATTCCAATATTTCCTTAGGAATTCTTTTATGGTTGAATTATTAATGCATTAGCTGAAAAATTAAACATTACTGTTATGCTTTCTTCTGCCCTACCCCTGTCTGTTTCGTACACGTTCTTCGCTCCTTTGGGGGCTAAAACGGGTGGTACAGTTTTGGGCATAATAAAAATCCCGACTCGTCACCATTGAATATTCTTGACGGGTGTTCAAGTATATCTGATATATTCTTTTCTTTAAATACCCTTGAATTTGGCAGAACCAACCTCTAATATCTCTTTCTGATAATACTGCACTCGAATTGGTTACAGGTTCTGGTGTTCTAATAGAAACTTCAGGATGCCTTTTTAAAAAAGAATTATACCATTTGTTACCAGGTAAATTTTTCACAAAGATTGTTTTTCGTTGAGAACTATCCAAGAACTCCTTAACTACTCCACATACTTCGTGCTTCCTTCTAGGAAATCCTCTTTTGTGATTTTCAAAGATCCAATGTAATATATTTATCCTATTATGGTAATATATTAGGTTGTAATAAATTTGGGTCCTACATTTAAGTAATAAGTTAATAAGTTAGATCCTTATTTGGTGATACTTAATTATGTCTTTATGCGGTCCTTGTCTTAACTAAAGTGCTGAGGGCCATAAGCCCTATGTCACACTGTGATGGTTATTTCTCTATGGGCGGAACCCAATTTAGAGATTCTGTCTAAGTCAAATTAAAAGCCTTTTAGTTTTCTTTGTTAAGCTGTCTGAGAGCTTAAACTTTTAATTGTTATCTTTTTTTAAATTTACAAAGCTATTTATACAATATTTAAAATTTATCCCCACTACTTTTTTTTAGTAGAGGTGATTCCATTAACATTATTAAATTTATTATTTCACAATAAAAAGTGCCATATGGGCTATTTTCTTAAAAATATAATTTAAATTGACAAATATTGAATTGTGTGTTAAACATATGTGCTACATTCAGTTCTTCAACCTTTTTAAGGAAATTCCCTGAATGTGCAATTTCTATTCATAATGACTTTTTTTTATAAATGTAAAAATATATAATATTATATGGTACGGGTGTTAATTGTTGTTTTTAAATTTAAATGTTTAGAATCAGCATTTTTTGCTAAAGAATTAATGTGAGTAATGTGTTCGTATATACTTAAGGTATATATGAAATTAGATATCTTTATTAAATTGTTATAAAAGTATATTAGCGTACTTTTTAATTAGGTATTGTGTTCGTGAGAAAGAATGTAAAAATACGTTGAAGTTAACTAGGTATTGTATTAGTATAAATTAAATGTATGTGTACGGTGAAGTTATATAGGTATTGTAATAATTGTAGTGTTAGAATTAGTGAATGCACTACACCCTTACCGTAAAAGAAAAAAAAGAATTTTGTACAAAAAGAAGAAAATTCTTTTTTTTTTTTGTTATATTAAAATATATATACATGTTCATTTTTTTTTTTTATATAATAATAAATTTTTCTTAATAATAAAATTTTATAAAGTAATAAGTAAAAAAAAATTTATTTTATAAAATATTTGATTTTAGCTAGTTTTAAAAAGTTTTAACCTATTATTGTGGATTTCTTTTTGTTTGTTTTTTATTTTTATTATAGAATTTACATTGTTTGTTTTTATTATTTTATATGGTCCATCATACGGACTATCTAGTTTATTTTTTCTTTCAGTTTTTATTAGAACTAAATCATTTATTTTATATTTTATAGGTTTTACATTGATATCATTTACATATTTTCTGTTTATTTTTGCTATATTTAACATATTCTTTGCTTGTTCGGCTGCAAATTTGAGTCTAGTTTTTAGTTCAAGTACATAGTCGTTCATGTCTTGTATAGGTATGTGTGTATTAGTATTAAAATTTGTTGGAATACTTGATATTTTTCCGTAAAGTAATTCAAATGGTGAATAAATTGTATCTGTGTGTGGTGTTGTGTTATAACAATATGCAAAGTAAGGTATCCATTCGTCCCATTGATAGTCTTGAGTAAACGATAAGAGATATTGGTTTAATACTCTATGGTTTCTTTCAATTGAGCCTAGTGTCTCATGGTGATATGGAGTTGATTTTAAATGTTCTATATTGAAAGTTTTGCATATATTCGTAAAAATTTCATTTATAAATTCAGTACCTAAGTCTGTTTTTATTGTTTTAAAATTACCATATCTTAAAATGATATTTGTGATTAATGTTTTTGCTATAGTTTTTGCTTCTTTTGTTTCTATTGGTATTGCTTCTATGTACTTTGTTAATTCGCATTGAACTGTTAATATATATCTGTAGTTATTACATATTCTCAAAGGTCCTACGGTGTCTATGCTTATAGATTCGAAAGCAGATGATGGTGTATTAGTTATAATAAATTTTTCTTTATTATGTGTTATAATTTTATTCTTTGCACATATCTTACAGTTGTTTATGTATTCTTTGACCATCTTGTTTAAATTTTTCCATATATAGCGTTGTTTTATTTTGTTGATGGTTCTTTTGATTCCTGTATGACCTCCTTGTTGAGAGTCATGGTATTCTTTTATTATTTTATTTTTTGATTCATTATCTTCAATTTTCTTAGGCGGGGTATATATTAAAATTTTTAATTCATTCATTTTTAATTTATTCATAATATTATTGTACAATGTTTTAAATTCTCTAATGTCAATTTTTCTAAATATTGAATCATTATCACTAAGCGCTAGTTTCATTATTTTTTTATTTTTCATAGATAAGATAAGTTTCTCCAAGATCCGACCTAAGTCCTGATATGGATTATCACTTATGCTTATTGGTACCATAAAATCCCCTTTTTCATTTATAATTATTTCATTTATTTTATTTTTCATATTTTTTAAATCGTTAACGTTAATAAATTTTATTTTATGTATATTTTTTGTTTCAGATATAGAGGTGCATTGCCACGTATGAAGTTGATCAGACTTCTGTGTCAATGTACTAGTACTAGTATTATTATCTGTTTTTTGTAATGTTTTACTCTTATTTCTCGTGATGATATTTACTCTATTTTTTGGAATCATTTGTTTTAATATTTCTGAATCGATTTTTATACGAGATAGTGCGTCTGCGTTTGTATTTATTTTACCTTGTTTATATATTATCTTAAAATCATAATCGGCTAATTCTAGTCTTATTCTTGTCATTTTAGATGAAGGATTTTTGTGTTTAAATAAACTGACTAACGGATCACAGATCACAGTTCGTAACAATCGTGAATTTAGTGCCATATACATAGGGTCTAAAATAAGTTATTGCCCAATGTATGCCTAATAATTTTTTCTCGGTTATTGGTTTGTTTAGTTCATGTTTGTTCAAAGATCTGCTAGCGTAAGCTATTGGCCGGTCGCTACCTATTTCTCCTTGTGACAAAACAGCGCCTAAAGCAAAGTTGGATGCGTCAGTTGTTATTATGAATTCTTCATCAAAGTTCGGGAATTTTAAGATTGGTGGTTTTATTAGCTTTTCTTTTAAATGCTTCTTCACATTCTGAAGTCCAAACAAAAGTTGTATTCTTTTTAGATAAGTTGTTAAGTGGTTTCGCTATTTCGGCAAAGTTCTTTATAAATCTGCGATAGTAGTTGCAGAATGCTACGAATCTTCTGGTGTCGTCAGCATTTGTAGGAGTTGGATAATTTTGTATTGTATTATATTTAGCAGGGTCAGGTTTTATACCATATTGTGTAATTAAATGTCCAAGATATGTTACTTCGGTTTGTAGAAATGTGCATTTAGCTGGATTTAATTTTAAATTAGATTTTCTAAGTCTTGTAAATACGTCAATTAAATTTTTATTGAGTTAAGCTTGTTTTTAAGAATATGTAATTTATTTTTCTGTTGTTGATAAAGTATATTTTTAATTTATTTGCAAGTTGTTTAAATCTTCGGCAAGGTGTCGTACTACGAGGTTGTTCTCGTTTCCCTGTTCTATGCTCAGGTAATTTACGTTTCCATTGTTTCTATTTTTATTTTGTATCTTATTTTGTTTTTTTTTTTTTTTTTTTTTTTTGTTTCTTCTTAATTAATATTAATAATAGTAATAAGAAGAACATTGTTGTTGTTGGTATTTAATTTTTTGTTTTTTTTTTTTTAATTTATATTATTGCATTTTAATACGTTTTTATTTTTAAAGTTTTGTCAATGTCAAAGTCCATTTTAGCAAGTTCTTGTCTTATTTAGAATATATTTTTGAAAAACAAAAGAAAATTTTTTAATTTATTATATATATATTTTTTTTTGAAAAATTTGAGTACGCATTTAAATAGATTCTTCTTAAAAAAAAAACGAATTATTTATTTAAAAAAAAATTCATATTTTTTTTTGCAATAAAATTTTGTTGAATGCAGCAATATCCACAGATTGTACAAAGTCTTCGAACTCTTGAATTTGTTCAGTTAACAAATCAATAGAAACCTTATCATCTTCAATAACGCACATAATTTGTAATTTTTTGATACCATAACCAACTGGAACTAATTTTGAAGCACCCCATAATAAACCATCCATAACAATGGATCTAACATGTTCTTCCATAACTTTCATATCTGTTTCATCATCACGTCCTTTTGGCCATGTTCTTCCTTCTGATTCGTCTATTTAGGCACGGGTCGCCATGTAATATATTTATCCTATTTTGGTAATATATTAGGTTGTAATAAATTTGGGTCCTACATTTAAGTAATAAGTTAATAAGTTAGATCCTTATTTGGTGATACTGAATTATGTCTTTATGCGGTCCTTGTCTTAACCAAAGTGCTGAGGGCCATAAGCCCTATGTCACACTGTGATGGTTATTTCTCTATGGGCGGAACCCAATTTAGAGATTCTGTCTAAGTCAAATTAAAAGCCTTTTAGTTTTCTTTGTTAAGCTGTCTGAGAGCTTAAACTTTTAATTGTTATCTTTTTTTAAATTTACAAAGCTATTTATACAATATTTAAAATTTATCCCCACTACTTTTTTTTAGTAGAGGTGATTACATTAACATTATTAAATTTATTATTTCACAATAAAAAGTGCCATATGGGCTATTTTCTTAAAAATATAATTTAAATTGACAAATATTGAATTGTGTGTTAAACATATGTGCTACATTCAGTTCTTCAACCTTTTTAAGGAAATTCCCTGAATGTGCAATTTCTATTCATAATGACTTTTTTTTATAAATGTAAAAATATATAATATTATATGGTACGGGTGTTAATTGTTGTTTTTAAATTTAAATGTTTAGAATCAGCATTTTTTGCTAAAGAATTAATGTGAGTAATGTGTTCGTATATACTTAAGGTATATATGAAATTAGATATCTTTATTAAATTGTTATAAAAGTATATTAGCGTACTTTTTAATTAGGTATTGTGTTCGTGAGAAAGAATGTAAAAATACGTTGAAGTTAACTAGGTATTGTATTAGTATAAATTAAATGTATGTGTACGGTGAAGTTATATAGGTATTGTAATAATTGTAGTGTTAGAATTAGTGAATGCACTACACCAATTTACAATATTTTTCTCTTCTATGGGATTCAAAACTGTATCAGGACCAGTTCTAGATCTTCGAGACCGCTGATGAATCCTATTTTGTAATGTAGGGCGTGGTATATTGTACTTTCTAGCAGCTGCATGTATTGACGAAACTTTTGAATGGATTTCATTCAAAGCCAATTCAATATCGCTGATGTTATATTTTCGTTTGGGTGGCATTTTAAATTAATTTCCTAAAAAAAACTACCTACCTAGTTTAAAATTGGTTGAAAAACATACCTAGTTACTTAAGTAGTACAGAGATATGGCTCATAATTGGATAAATAATTTTCTTTTTTAATTTCTATTATGAGCCCTGGGGCTCAAAATAGGAAATTATAGTTTTTTTTAGTCCAGATATGAGTCCTCTTGTTTTTCCATATATTTTAAAAAATTTTGTTAAAATTATTCAGTTTTTATTTATAAATAATAAAAAATACTTGATAAAACTGACTGTGCTAATAAAATATAAATAAAAATTTACTTACTTATAAGTTTAACTTATCTGGGTGCTTAGCAAATTTGTTAAAACTTTACGCTTTTTAAAAATATTGTAGAGGTACGACCATTCACTTCTAAATAAAACATGCAACTAAATTAAAATACGTAAATGTCAGATAAAAAAATAATGGCGGGAAGAGTGTTTTTTATAATAAAACGGTTGAAACTTTCAAAATAATACGTTCTTCTTAGCTTTTTAGTAATTAGGTTCGCTGGGGCTCAGAACTGGTAGGGGGCTCGAAATAGGGCACTTTACCCTATATATAAAAAAAAGATTTTATATTTCTATTCTATTTATACAATTTAAGTTTTTGTGTTTGTTTTGAAAATGTGAAATCGATGTTTTTCTTGTGTTTATTACCCATTATCAACATCTTATGAATCGGCTCATAATTGCCATAATTTGTTCTATGAAAATTTAACGTAAATAAATTAGTATATTACGTAAACGATTATTTGAATTAATGTTAATGTTATTGAAAATTGGAGGAGATGAAATGTTACCTTTTAAAACTTCAGTAAGAAAAATAACATCAGCAACTTCACGTCCTTTCAAAATTTCTTTGCACCGCCTCTATCCTCTTAATATGTACCTCGTAAAATGGTGACCCAACTTGGCTAGCATATTCTAAATTAAGTCTAACAAAACAAGTATGTAAAGATTTAAGAATAATTTTAGGAATTTAGGCCAAACGAGCATAATTCCGAAACCATTGAAGATAGAACCTCAAAATTTGGTATCAGCGTGTCCCTTCCTATTTCCTTAGTGTCCTTGAAATTGGGCCCCATTGGAGTAGTGCGGCGAGGACCAGCTACACATTTCAAGAATTCATAAAGATATTAACTTGAAAAAATGTCAAATTTGGCACAAGGGTGTTCTTTACTATTTCTTGCGTGGCCCCCTAAATTGGGGTCATTTGGAATGGTGGTTCAGTACCCCTTTTAAACCACCCAAGTTTAAATCTAAATATAATAAAAGACAAACTGCTGCTGCTGACCAGCGTGCCCTATGTTATGTTAAGTGTTATTCACACATGTAACATACTTCTAATTACAAATACTTACATACAAAAGAGAAAGAAAAAATGAAACTTATAAAATGTAAATTATGAACAGAAAAAAAAAAATCAAAACGTATGAGAAATCTGTTAACAGGTAGATACAGAAAATTTTAATAAAAACGTATAAAGAAATTTATTACATTTCAGTATGTATAATTTTATTTAAATATCACTTACAGAACTAGTAACTAACTACAATTTGTAGTTTTTATTTTTTATAAATATAATAAAAGACGCTGTTGTTCTTTAATTATGTTAATGTTAAGTGTTATTCACACATGTAATGTAACATACTTCTAATTACAAATTCTTACATACAAAGGAGAAAGAAAACATGAAACTGATAAAATGTAAATTCATATTGGTGCAAAGAAGTTGTATGGCAGCCCCCCAAAAATGCAGCCGTAACATTTTGGAACTTCATATAAGTGGATTCATTATATAATTAGCCATGTGTAATTTTCATCCTGGTAGTATAATTAGTTATGAAGAAATTCATATTGGTGCCAAACAGTTGTATGGCAGCAACCCGAAGCCTTGGTCTGATTTTAACCAAAAACACTAAGGAACCTAGAAATTGTCTAAAAATTACTTTATGAAAGTTTCGGAACTCTAGCTCCTTTAGTTTTTGAGTTATCGTGCTGACAGACGGACGGACACACAAAGCTAGATCGATTTACTTTTCGATGCTGATTCGATACGTACTCTTGACACTATATCTAATTTTTTTTATATACCCTAGCAATTTTAATATACCCGATATCATATTTGTATGCAGGGTGGGTATAATAAACCTCTCAAAACTAATATGATAGATAAAGTTTTTTTTATGATAATAAAAATTCACATAGTAAACCGTATCAAAAATCGTGTCAGACAAAAAGAAAATTAGATCAAAAGAGCTCCTAAGAAAAAATTAGATAAAAAGAGCTAAAGATTACTCAAATTGGGTTAAGGGAGAAAATATTATCATTCAAAATACTAAATTGGACAAAATATATAAAGAAGATAAGAGTTTATGTACAGAAGACAGCGGGGAAAATATCGTCAAACCCGTGGTTCCACCAATTGTTAAACTAACAAAGAAAACGATCGAGTATGGTGAAAAACGCATGCCTTATCTAGATTAAGGGAACACGGAACTTCCAACAATGTGAGATTATTTTTAGCTATTTTTCATGATAAAGATGATATTTGTTATGGTGGTATTACTCAAACAATTCTAAAAGTACTTATTCATCAAGAAGGGCTGCCAAATAGTTATGTAGAGCTCAAGAATCTGTACCCATGATAACACCGGAATACCCAAAAAAAAAGTAATCAATATTTAGCTTATTTTAAGAGACATATTGAGAATAATATGGCAAAGTAAACTCAAAAGTATTAAGTACAAAACAAAGTATAATTAATTATTATTAAATTAATTTTGTGCTCTTTAAGCTAGTTATTGTAGCATAGACAAATAGTATTTCTTTATATTAACCCTAAGTCTGTAATTTGGAACGGCTTTCATTTCATTTGGTATATTATTATAATTTTTAACAGCTGTGGAGAAGACACTATCTAATCCTTTATATTTATATTGTGCGTTTCTAATATGTATTAAATTTGCGTTTCTTTTATTGTATGTGTGTACATCTCTATTATACATCATTACCGTGTTATGATAAATTAAATTGTTCAAGTAGTGAATTTGGAGTGCTTGTTGCATTTTTTTGTATAACTCCAGAGGTAAGATTTTTAACTATATGTGCATCGCAGATGTTGATGTTCTTCTAGGCAGCCCATATAAGTTTTTAATAGCATAATTTTGTATTCTTTGCATTGTGTTTATATATTTTAAATGTGTATTTCCCCAAACATGAATACCATAAGTAATTGTAGAGTGAAACAGACTAAAATATATTGAGCTTTTTAGTTCTGATGGAACTTGTTTTTGTGCAGCTCTTAAAACACCTGCTATTTTTCTACCCTTCTTAGCTTGACTTGATATTTGTTGACCCCAATTCAATTCTGAGTCGATTAACACACCGAGATATTTAAAAACTGTTACTTCTTCACTTTCCACTTCATTAAAAGTAAGTTTTTTTTTACATATTTTCTAATAAGCATATACTTAGTTTTATCAATATTTACTGTCAGTTTATATTCTGACATCCATTTATTTATTTCTTAAATATCAATGTTCATGTTTCTCTTCAGAGTACTATAGTCATCCTCAGAAGATACGACTACTAAATCATCCGCATATAGAAAGGGTGTGCCATGTAATTTGAGTGTAGAGAACTGTTTATATAGCATGAAAAAAGTGGAGGTCCTAGTGAACTACCCTGTATTAAGTTTGCTTGGGTTATATACAGGGTTAAAAATTATATACAGGGTGTCCGGGACTCAAGTACGCGCACTCCACTCAGTGATTGGGGGCATTAAAACAAACAAAAAATTGTACTGGTGGGGGGGGGGGTCTATTGTGAACCATTTTTGAGATATGAGGGATTAAAGATTTAAGTAGACTCTTCATAAAAAAATCAATAACTTTTGAACAGCTTACTGTAGAGAGATAAAAAAAAATGCCCCCCCCTTCCTCCAACACAATTTTTTGTTTGTTTTAATGCCCCCAATCACTGAGTGTAGTGCGCGTACTTGAGTCCCGGACACCCTGCATATAATTTTTAATCAATTAATACTTTTGAGTTTTATTTGCTGTGTATTATTGCAACTTATATTTTGAATTTGAAGTGGCAAAATGAAATCATCATACTGTTTATTGTACATTTAAATCTGTTTTAGATGTTATGTTAATAATTTTACTTTTTTCATTTTTTCTGATGTATATTTTGCCATCTTTAACCCAAGCAAACTTAATTTTCTTGTTGCGTTTCAGACCTCTTGATTTTTTGAATAGTAAACTGAAATATGAAGTTAAAGATTCGTTGATGAAGATTGTGTTTGGTACACTTTCCTTTCCTTTAACTATATCAACTTGTTATCCTTCATCTTTACTAGCATCACTTTGTTTATCTTTGCCAACAAGATCAGGACTTGAATATTCAGTTCCACTTTTTTTTTATTGATCATAATTTTCTGTTTTATATCATTATTATTTAATTTTACTACAATTTTAGAAGGCTCACCTGAGTTTTTTGGTTTCCTTACATTTTTGTAACAATATTTAATATCTTCCGGTTTTAATTCTATTTCCAATTCCCTCACAACTTCTGATATCAATTCTAGTGGATCT
The DNA here is from genome assembly GCA_963082915.1 of Dolichopus griseipennis. Taxonomy (NCBI): domain Eukaryota; kingdom Metazoa; phylum Arthropoda; class Insecta; order Diptera; family Dolichopodidae; genus Dolichopus; species Dolichopus griseipennis. Next base: position 391,428 of record CAUJBZ010000002.1, read on the forward strand.
TTCTCAGGAATATCACATATTCCAGTAAACTCGATAACATTACGAAGCTTTTCAATTTTGATCGAATTGTTGTTAAATTTATCCTTTAGAATGATAATTTCATTTCTAAGCTCAATGTTTTCATCAATAACTGTGTTCATGTGTTCTTTTATTGCACTGATCTCGTCTCGAACATCCTGAAATTGATTGTCGTGTTGATTTAGTTTAGCTAATATTTCATTCAACTTTGTTAAGATTAACTCGTTATCTTTTTCTTCTAGATTTTTTTCTAGGTATGGTAATGAGTCATGACCCATAAGTTTCTTCACACAAACAAATGTTATTACTTGCGTTCCTATATGATGAGTAACCTACTCTTTTTACTGCCAGCTACACCATATCAGCACTTGAAAAATAGTAGATGAGAGGAGTAGATAATTAAATAATTTTCGGCAGATAGCTTTAAATAAATTTTTCATAATAGATGAATTTTGTCTTGAATGGGTTGTGTTAAATCATATTTTTTATTTGATTACCAATAAGCACTTAACTCTTCCATTTTAAAAAATAGTCTTTATATATTTCAGCAATAAACCTTAATTTTTTCACTTTTTTCATTATCTAAATACAGCCAATATCGGTTATAACAACTTTGAGTGGACCAGCAAATTGGGTCGTTATATCCGATAGGTCGTTATAAGCAATACCAAATTTTTTTTATTATAAATTAAAAGAAGTATTATTTATTTAACTCCGCCGTAGCGGACCGGTTGAGAAAGGAGGAGGGAAGAATAGTTGCAACCTGAATGGCCACATACATTGGCGTCTCAGGAAGTAGGAAAACGCTATATAATGCAGTTGAACTCGTAACATAGTTATGAGAACTTCAACGCATTATATGGCAAATTCTGAAGCAACTCTTCAAACCCAACGGCCCTCCAGTCTGGGGGTTGGCGTAAGGCTAACTACCTTACCCATAAAAACCAACAAATAGTTATGAATGACGAAAATGCCTCGGATATGATAACGAATAGATTACACGGAAAACGACCATGGAACACCTATAAGGACATTTACTACATGAAATGCGACATTTACTACAGCTGCCATGAAAAGCACCACATATTAGGATGCGGTTTTGTAGTGGGAGAAAGGTTGAGGTCGTTGGTCATTGACTTTACACCTGTCAATGAACGACTTGCAACCATCCGCATCAAAGGCAGATTTTACAACATCTCCATAATATGTGCGCATGCTCCTACCGACGAAGCAGAGGATGCAGACAAGGAAGAATATTACGATACCCTTGAGCGAACATACGCAGCCTGCCCCGAACACGATGCCAAGATTGTAATCGGAGATTTTAATGCTAAAGTCGGTAGAGAAGCAATACATGGAAAAACAATTGGTAATCATAGTCTCCACAACACCACCACAGACAATGGTTACCGATTAGTTAATTTTGCAACTGCGCGTAACATGGTTATAAGTAGCACCAAATTTCCACATAAGAACATCCACAAAATAACCTGGCTATCCCCTGATGGTCGTACATCTAATCAGATTGACCATCTTTTGATTGACGCACGACACTCAACATCCGTGCTAGATGTACGAACCTTCAGAGGAGCTAACATCGACTCTGATCATTATCTAATAGCGGCACAATTCAGAGCACGAATATCTAATGTGAGGAAGCTGCAGAACACACGATCACAAAAATTCCACATTAGAAGCCTACAATCGCCTGATATAGCCAGAGAATACAGCCAACAAATTAGCTCTAGACTCCAATCGGCACCTCCTTTAAATAATCCATCCATCGATGAACAATGGCAACATTGTTCTAACATTATCAAGGAGGTGGCTTCAAATACCATAGGTTTCGAACCAACACCAACCAGAAACCCTTGGTATGATGAAGAATGCTCAATTAAAACAGCACTCAAAAATGTAGCATACCGCAAGACCCTGCAGAGGAGAGCGGCGCAGGAGGAGTACAGAGCTAAAAGACGAGATGAAAAGTACACCATTAGGCGAAAAAAAAGGGTTTCAATTTAGTGCTCGAACAGATTATACGCCGCTCTGGTGTCAACACCGAAGGAACAATCTTCAGAAAATCTGTTCAGCTATTAGGCTTCGCGGACGACGTCGACATAATAGCAACATCACAACGAGCCGTCATCGAAGCCTTCGTCCGTATTGAAGAAGAAGCAAAGAAAATGGGTCTTCTAGTGAACGAGAACAAAACGAAGTATATGTTATCAACAAATAAAGAGGCCAGAATACATCGAGCAGGTCCAAACATCACTGTTGGTACATATAACTTTGAGGTAGTTAAGGAGTTTGTCTACCTAGGTACAAATGTAAACTCCGCAAATGACATCAATGTGGAGATCCGACAAAGAATAAACCTAGCAAACCGCTGCTACTTCGGTTTGTCAAAACAACTGGGTTCAAAACTCCTCTCGCGCAGTTCTAAAGTGCAACTGTACAAAACGCTCATACTTCCGGTGCTACTATATGGAGCAGAATGCTGGACATTGCCCAGAGCAAGTGAGCAAGCACTTGGAACTTTCGAGCGAAAGATTCTTCGTCGAGTGTTCGGTCCTTACTGCGACGATGGGACCTGGAGAAGAAGATACAATGCCGAGATCTATCAGCTGTACGGTGACGTAGACCTAGTTCAAAAAATTAAGATCAAAAGGCTGCAATGGCTAGGTCACGTTGAGCGAATGGACAACAATGCTCCAGCTAAAAAGATACTCGAAGCCAGGCCAGAGGGAACACGTCGCAGAGGTCGCCCAAACCTTCGTTGGAGAGACGAGATTTCGACAGACATCAGAAGGCTCCAAATCTCCAACTGGAGAGAATCTGCTCGGGACCGAACGAGGTGGAGAGGAACGCTACGTCAGGCCCAGGACCTTAATGGTCTGTAGCGCCACCTAAGTAAGTAAGTAAGTATTATTTATTTATTTATTCAAGTTTTTATTTCACAGTTTTAAAATAAAATGTATTAAGTATGTACTTAATAACGAAATTGTTGTATGCTAAGCTCCTAGTTCTTTAGCTATTTCTTTATTTGATTCTTTTAAAGTTATTAAATTCGCATTAAAAATAAATATTTCAGACACTTACATATGTGTTTATTGTTTTATTTACCACACTCCGGTCGCCAAACATGTACCCTTGACTTTTTAAATGTAACTATATATACAAACTTGACTTTTTAAATGTAACTGTCCTAATGTAACATGCACATCTAAATAAAAATGTTAGAAATATTAAATTAGCACCACAGCCAGGCGACAACAGGTGGCAAAAAGTAACGGGTCAATTTTTTCGCAATTAATAATAATGAATGTGTCTTTCTCTATTTTGTGTTTATATTTTCGTCGTTATAACCGATAATTTTTTTGTTTTTTAAGTAAATATAGCTCGTTATAAGCAACATGTCTTTATAAGCGATGTCGTTATTTCCGATATCAATTTGTTTGAAATTATATGAACTTAAAACAGTATAAAACGATATGTCGTTATAACCGATGTTGACTGTATATTAAATATTATTAACTTTACAAATGACAGATAGTTTTAAAATGCCAAATATTATTATTATTAATATATTCGTCTAGAATGAGGTGTAACAAACGCATTCAATTAAATGTGTTTGTTACACCTCACATAGTGTTTTATTTAAGAAAATAAAATATCGTTAATTATTATAAGCAGGCCAAAAAATGTTTTATTTATTTTTAATAAAAAAAAACAAAAATAAATAAAATTTTTTTTATGAATTTAAATAATTTTAAATGCTTATGAATTTGTTCATTTACATTTTTAAAACGCACAGAACATTTTCTGGAAATTTTATATAAATAGTAAAACAGTTTGTAAATAAAAACGAGGAAGAGTGTAGTAGAGTAGACTGTGTCAACTCTGGGATACCCGTATGACCATAACATATATATTATATCATCCGGTTAATTACTTTTGGCAAAATTTCAAACATACAGCTTCATTAGGTGTAGTGTAATGCTCATATAAAAGGAGTTGTATGGCAGCTACTCGAACCCTCGGCAGTAGACCAACCAAATTTTGAAGAAACTTTGGCCATTACACTAAACTATTTTTGGCAAAATTTCAGACACCCTACTTCAATAGATATAGAGTAATGCTCATATAAAATAAGAAGTTGTATGACAGCTACTCGAACTCACTGCAACAGACCAACCAAATTTTGCAGAAACTTTGGCCATAAAACTAAACTACTTTTGCCAAAATTTCAGACACGTAGATGTAATAAGTACAGAGAAATACTCATATAAAAAAGGAAGTTATATGGCAGCTACCCGAACCCATGGACCAAAATGGCTGGATTTAAATAGCGATGACGGCTATTGCAAAAAGACGAATTTGCGAAAATTCCATACACTTGAGTCTATATCTACCCCCCATCCTTCTCTGCGTCTAAAACGTAATGGCAAATTTATTATACTCTTTGACTATATAGTCATACGGGTATAATTAAGAAGACTATGCCTCACAGGAACATTGTGTAGTAAGTCTTATTTATTTTCAGTAAAAATCTGAAATCAATGTAAGCTTTGTTGCATTGTTTGATTTGCTTTGTTTTGAATAGCAAATAAAAAAAGCAATGCAATCAAAGTAATTTCAAAGTTCCCTCAAGGTGCCCTCAAAGTTCCCTCGTCTCTCTCTCTCACTCTCTCTCATCCATGCATCTTTCCCTCATAATTCCCTTTAATTATTTTTTTATTTACAAAAAAGGTAAAAATGGAAAAAAAAGTTGTAGAGGATGGCAAAGTGGGTGTACAATAACTTGAGTTCGATGCACCCAGCACCATAGAAACCAAACAAATATATTTTTGTTAACTTAATTCGGTATATTAAAAAAATATCCAAATAAAGGTTATAATTCTTTTAAATTTAAAAATCAACATTTAATAAAATGGGTTATCAACGTACATATAAATGGGTTAATTTTAGCATATTGAGTAGGTACCTAATAGAATGTTAGCAACAAACAAATATTTCGGTTTTAATCTAAACAAAGGTTGTGAAAACTATGTATAACAATATTTTTTAAAAATATATATACAAAACATTAAGAAATGGAGAAATAGATCATTATTGAAACAAAATAAACGTACAAAAAAATTTGAAATCTTTTATTAATTTATTTAATTTAAGCAAGTACGCATTTAAATAAAAAATAAATATTAATTGAAATTTAAAAAAAAAAATTAACCAAGAAGAAACTTGAACTAAGAACCCCAACATTTTATCAAATTCAAAACAAATAAAAGGTAGACCACGTAACTTATTCATATTCAAGTTTTTAAAATACAACAAGAAATTATGTGAGTCAATTGTTTTTTTTTGTGTATCTATTACTAGAATCGAAACATAATCCGCGTTATACAAAAAGTAACGGTTGAGATTTTGTTTAAGAATATGGTTTGATATACAATATTTGTATATGTATATAATGAAATTTGAAATAGTTCTTAATTAGAAAAAGTTCTTCTTTCAATTGACCTTCCGTCATTCTGTGACGGGCCAACAGCTAGTGTAAACAACTTCTACCTACTCTTCATCAACAAGTTTTGGTAAAATTAAGACATGCATTATATAAAATTCGTGCGTTATGTCAAAGTAAAACTAAAAAGAGTTTTTTATTATAATAAAACATATGTTTAAAGTGTAGAATAAACTTTTCATTTAATAGGGTCTAAATTAACCTAAATTAAAACATACGAAGTTCAATTTTTATACGGCAGTACGTCAATATGTCTATCTACATATCCGTAAATCCGATACGCGCGTGTACACAAAAATAATATTTATTTGAATGTTTTAATTTAGTACAAAAATTTTTTTTAATTTCATATAATAGGTATATTATAAATTTTTTTCAATATAATCTTAAAAATATAAGAAAATCCAAAAACAATATTTTTATACATTAGGTCAATTTATAAATTTTGAAAGTCCGAGTTACAGTACATCGCGTTACGCGTATTTTGGTTGCTCTTATGTAAATTCACCTATTAATTTGTAAATTTTTTGAAAGAAATTATACGCCAAACGCTTTTATTTAAGTTGAAGATTATTTTTTAGTTTTTTTTTGCGAACATATTATATTATAGGTATTTTCAATTATTTTGAATGTATGTTTTTTTAAAACAAAAATATTATTTTAAAATATTTTATTTTGAAAACTTAATAGTAACGACATAAGAAAAAAGAATTACAATATTTTATACGCAAATTTTACTGCACGCGTTACACGTTTATTCTGGTTGATCCCTAAAGAACACATAATTTTTTTTAAGAAATGTTATATTCTTTTTGTTTCTGCAAACATATTATAGGTATTTCAATTATTTTGAATATACCTATGTAATGTATTTTTCAAAAAAATATAGGTATTTTTAAAAAACAATATTATTTTAAAATGGTGACCGGTCGATTCCACTAGAACAATTCCACTAGACACAATTGCACAAGACACAATTCCACTAAAACAATTTCACTTGACATAATTCCACTAAGGAACAATTCCACTTGTAGATAATAATTTTTTTTAAAAATTATTTAAATTTAAAATTGATTTTTTTAAGTAAATTTATAAATTACTGTCAAATATTTTATATTTAAATTAAATCAAAAAAATTAATGAATATGGATTATCAAATAATAAAAACTGAGAAAGGAAAAGAAGCAATATTAGCGAATAACTTTAATAATTATGATCAATTTGAATACATGAAGGCTATTGCAGCAATAACGAGATTTGATTTTTCCTAAATAGGTTTTTTTCATTAATTTTATATATTTGTATTCATTAACTGTAATTTATTCTGTTTCTATTCTACTAATTTTTATTAATAAACTAGCTCTTTTGTTTTTTTTTGAAAATATTATATAATTTAATGAATATATTTTTTATCAATTCCACTTTTTATTAGCCCAACGCATTTAGAGTTAAAAATCGCGGCGATTTTTAACTCTAAATGCGTTGGGCTAATAAAAAATGGAATTGCACTAGTGGAATTATACCACGTAGAATTGTTCCCTAGTGAAATTATACCAAGTGGAATTGCGCTAGTGAAATTGTGTCTACTGGAATTATGCCAAGTGGAATTGTTTCTAGTGGAATTGTGTCTAGTGGAATTGTTCTAGTGGAACGGGCCTAAAATCTTTAAAATATTTTATTTTTAGAACAATAACAACATAAGAAAATACAATAATACTTTTATATGCTTTGTCAATGAAATTTTAAAACTTCGAGGTACAGTAAGCTATTCTCATGTAAATATCAAGTACTTAACTACTAATTTAAAACTTTTTGCTAGCAATTATACACCATAAGCGTTGATTTTGGTTAGACCCTGAGTAACAAATCATTTAAATTACAAATTATTTTTTTTAGAAAGATTTTTCGTTTTTCATTTTTAGAATATAATTCAAAACTCGGTTATCTTATTATTATAAAAAACTTAACAAAAAGCAACAACAATATACAAAGTAGCAAAATAATTTTTTTTAGCAATATAAAATACATACAGTAGCGCTCGCTTATAACGACCATGAAGAGACAGCTAATATTCGTCTTAATAAACGACTGTCGTTTTAAAAGAATGCTGTTAATTTTGAAAAATTAGTATAAAAATTGAACATTGTAGAATATGCTAATTTTAGAATGGACACTTTGAACTCATTGGCTAGAACTTTATTTGATGTGTCAGCCTCGACCTAGGTATACTGCTTTTTCTTTTAATGAAATTTTTTTTTTATTTTTGATGCGTTATGACTTTTTTTATATTCAAAAATAAATATAAAAATACTAAATTAATCACCAAGCAACATTATTAGATATAATAAGTTTAAATAAAAGAAATATGAATGTAATAAAGAACTTAAATTTTTAGGTTAAATTTAATTCTTTGGCAAAAAGTGTAACGTTTATTATACCCGTATGTATGACCATATAGTCAAAGGATATAATAAATTTCCCATTACGTTTGCGACGCAGAGAAGGAGGGGGAGTAGATATAGACTCAAGTGTATGGATCGGATCAGAATCGAAAAATAAATCGATTTAGCTATGTATATCCGTCCGTCCGTCTGTCCGTCCGTCACCACGATAACTCAAAAAATAAAAGAGCTAGGATCTTGAAATTTTCGCAAATTCGATTTTTTTGCAATAGCCGTCATCGCTAATTAAATCCAGCCGTTTTGGTCCATGGGTTCGGGTAGCTGCCATACAACTTCCTTTTTTGTATGAGCATTACTCTGTTCCTATTACAGCTGCGTGTCTGAAATTTTGTCAAAAGGAGTTTAGTTTTATGGTCAAAGTTTCTGCAAAATTTGGTTGGTCTACCACACAACTTCTTATTTTATAGGAGCATTACTCTACACCTAATGAAGCTGGGTGTCTGAAATTTTGCCAAAAATAGTTTAGTGTAATGGCCAAAATTACTGCAAAACTTGGTTGGTCTTCTGCAAAGGGTTCGAGTAGCTGCCATACAACTTCTTATTTTATATGAGCATTACTCTACACCTAATGAAGTTGAGTGTCTGAAATTTTTCTAAAAATAGTTTACTGTAATGGCCAAGGTTACTACAAAATTTGGTTGGTCTACTGCAGGGATTCGAGTAGCTGCCATACAACTCCTCCTTTTATATGAGCATTACTCTACACCAATAAAGCTGGTATGTTTGAAATTTTGCCAAAAGAAATTAATGTTTATAATAATAATGATATAATGTTTATACAACGGTCATACGGGTATCCCAGAGTTGACACAGTTTATAATTTGATTACTATAAAGATTACCTACCAATTTCTACTAATACAATTAATATTACACAAATTAGTTCTTACATTAAAAATTTGGTTCTAGTTACTTTAACCCAAATTTATTTATTTATATATTGGTATGCTACAAATAATAATTCACATAGTGCATTCCAAGAACCTCTTTAAGTGGGTCACTAGGTATTCTGTACACTCCGTTCATTAACACTAAGAATATACCACACACAATGTAATGCATTGCTTATAATTATTATTAGTAACATATGGTATATTGAATATTACGAACGAAATGAAAACAGAAACAAAATAAAAAAACCAAAAATATAGAATGCAATATGATCCTTTAGTTTGTAGCATATAATTATTTTAATTATAAGAATTGTCACAATAATGCTTAAAAAATTATTTGCGGTGTATCACGCAATACAACTTATTGCAGTGTATTATGGAATTGAATGTAGATACACTACACCCTCACCCTTAAGAGAAAAGTTATTTTGTTTTTGAAAGAATAGAAAATAACTTTTTATTTTGTATTTAAGCATTATATAGTTTACAAGTACAAATTCTTAGTATTTTATTTTTGTTAAAATTATTTTGAATTTTTTTATTTTTAAATGAAAAATTTATTTAAAATTGTATTATTAAAATATTTTTTTTTTTTTTTTACATTTATCTTTATTTTGATTAATTTTAAAGTAATATTTATTTTAGAGTTAATAAGTAATTTATTTATTTTAATATTATTATTTTCAATAGTAAAATGTTTTTCTTTATAATGTGCAGTACAACTAGTTTAATTTGATATCTCAATTAATTTATAAACTAATTTAAAAAAAAAAATGTTATTGTATGTCTTTAAATAAAATAATTTTTTTTTTTTTTGTATTACTTAATATTGTGATATTTCAATGTCTTTTAAATTACATAAATTTTTTTTTATTTTATGCATTTAGCAAATAATTTATTATTTATAATTGATGTAGGTTAGTATCGTTAGAATGAAAAAACAAGTAAAGAAACAGTCAGTCGGTGCAACCGACTTAGAAATACCCTACACCTATTTGGTTCAAATTTAAGGACATATCCATAAGTCATTTTAACACCATAGAAGCTGTTATTAATTTGATCGTAAGACATAGCTAACCAAATTAACTGTATAATACTAAAAACATTTTCTAATTACCCTATCTATTAAAAAATACTACAAATTCTTACTAATTTATCTATTTAAAAATATTAAAAAACAAACAAACTTGAAATAAATGAAAATATATTTATTCCAATTCAATTACAAAATGAAAAAATTCTAATTATTAAATTTTGTGATAAAAAGATAATCAAAGCATAATATATTTAATAATCCAAATTTTTAAAAATTGCAATTATTTTAAATGGTTAGTTTATATACCTAATAGAAAAAGCTTATAAACGCAAAATATGCAATAAATGTATTTCTAAAATACAATTAAAAATTTACACCTTTTCATATAATTCATTTAAATATAAAAATAAATTTTACATAAATGCAGCAAGTACCTTTGAACATAGCTGAACCACTACAATTAAGTCTAGATTTCGGAGACACATAGGACATAGGAAATATATTCTTTGGCTTCGAAATTAAACTCGACCACAACCAATTCCCATGGTACTTTCATTACTAGGAACCTACTGTTAAATTTCATGAAAATACCGGCATTATTTTTTGAGTTATGGTGTTTGTAAGATATATGTTTGTTAGTCCTTGAACTTTTCAAGGGTTCCAGGACCCGAAATTATGGCACGATTTCGCCCATATGCAGTCCCGTCATACTTTCAATACTAGTTAACCCTTGTACACAATTGGAACGCTCTATCTTAATTTTAAGTTACTAGTTTTATTAATTTCGATGATAAGCTTTTACACATTGGGGGGTCTAAGAGAGGTTCTGAACCACCACTCCAATTGATCCCAAATTAGGGGGGCACGCAAGAAATAGTAAAGAACACCCTTTTGGCAAATTGGAAGCTTCTACATTTGTTTCAAGTTACTATCTTTATTAATTTCGAAAATATGCTTTAAGGGCCTAAGAACTGAGTGGCTGGTCTCCGATCCACTACTCCAATGGGGCCCAAATTTCAAAGACACTTACGAAATAGGAAGGGACACCCTGATACCAAATTTGGAGGTTCTATCTTCATTGGTTTCGGAATTATGCTCGTTTGGCCTAAATTCGATCAAAAAGTTCTAAGTTCCGAACCCATTGTCCAATCCTCACCGTACGTAATCACCGCCGTAGTTTCGCTGCCAATAACCTACAGCACAAATTTCATGAAGATAGCCTCATTAGTTGTTGAGTTATCGTGATTTTTTATATATGTTCCTTAGCCCTGACATCGATTAAAAGGTCCGGAATCCGAACCGCTGGGCTGATTTCGCCCTTATATAGTCCGCGCTGTACTTATAGTACTAGTTAACCCTTGTACACAATTTGAACGGTCTATCCTAATTTTAAGTAACTATTTTTAGTAATTTCGATTATAAGCCTTTAAAACTTGGGAGGTCTGAGAGGGGTACAGAACCACCACTCCAATTGATCCCAAATTAGGGGAACACGCAAGAGATAGTAAAGAACACCCTTGTGGCAAATTGGAAGCTTCTACATTTTTTCCAAGTTGTTATCTTTATTAATTTTAAAGATATGCTTTAAGGTCTTCGGAAATGTGTAGCTGGTCCCCGACCCACTACTCCAATGGGACCCAAATTCCCAAGACACTTAGGAAATAGGAAGGGACACCCTGATACTAAATTTGGAGGTTCTATCTTCATTGGTTTCGGAATTATGCTCGTTTGGCCTAAATTCGATCAAAAAGTTCTAGGTTCCGAACCCATGGTCCAATCCCGACCTTACGCAATTCCCGAAGTAGTTTCATTACTAGTAACCTACAGCACAAATTTGATGAAGATAGCGTCATTAGTTGTTGAGTTATCGTGATTTTTTATATTTGTTCGTTAGCCCTGAAACCGATTAAAAGGTCCAGAATCCGAACCCATGGGCCGATTTCGCCCATATGCAATCCCCGCCGTACTTTCAGTCCTAGTAACCTACAGTTAAAATTTCATCAAGATAGCTCCATTATTTTTTGAGTTATCGTGCCTACGGACGGACGGACGGACGGACGGACGGACGGAAGGACGGACATGGCTATATCGACTAAGGCGGTCACGCTGATCACAAATATATATACTTTTCCATATCTAGCTCGCTTCCTTTAGGTGGTTACAAACACCATACCAAAGTTAATATACCCCTTTACCTATTCTATAGGTGTAGGGTATAAAAACAACACTTTCTATATAATTTCTGTAAATTTCTTTAGGATATTGTTATGTATTTCTTTGGTTTTCCCGTTCATTTCTACAATCGAATTTACGTTATTTTGTTTAATAATTTTGTACGGGCCTTGATAAGGTGTTTGATGTTTTTTTCTATTACCTAACTTAACTAATACTAAATCTCCTACTTTAAAATTTGAAGGGTTGACATTTTCGTCAAATTTTTCCTTCCTATCTATTTTTACTTAATTTATAATCTCTCGTGTTCTATTTATAGATTCACGGAGTCTAACTTTTAATTCATTATTATAATCATCTAAATTATACACAGGATTTTTCCTCGTTATAATGTCATTTGGTAAATATGCAATTTTTCCAAATACTAATTCGTATGGTGTGTAAATTGTGTCTATATGTGCTGTCGTATTGTATGCAAAAGTGTAGTAAGGTATCCATTTGTCCCAGTCATTGTCATTTGAAAATGCAAGTAGAAATTCTTTTAAAACTCTATGGTTCCGTTTAATTGAACCTAAAGTTTGGTGGTGATATGGAGTTGAAAATTTTTGTTCAATATTAAAACTTTTACAGATATTGTCCATTAATTCATTATTGAATTCAGTACCTCTATCTGATTTTAATATTTTGAAACATCCATATTTAAGAATGAATTGTTCTACCAGTGTTTTAGCTACTGTAACGGCTTCTTTTGTTTCCATTGGATAAGCTACTACATATTTTGTCAAGTCACATTGTATTGTTAATATATATCTAAAATTATTAGACATTCTTAACGGTCCGACTGTATGTATCTATAGATACTATTTCAAAATTTGTTGTTGGAGTATCAGTTATCACCATTTTTTCTTTTACGTTTGGTACTTGTTTATTATAAGCACATAGTTTGCAATTAGAAATGTACTTTTTTACCATTTTAGACATGTTTTTCCAAATATATCTTTGTTTTAATTTTATGACGGTTTTTCTTATTCCCAAATGCCCTCCGTGTGGTGCATTATGGTATTCATCAATTAATTTATATTGCATAATAGCATCATTTATTTTCTGTGGGGGTATGTATATAAGTATGTTAGTGGAAAAGTGATTCATATTATTTTTATTATTCAATATATTTTTCTGCAGATTATTATATAAATTTTTAAATTCCATTTTCGGAATATACTGGAATATATCATCAGTATCACTTAATGCAAGCTTGCTTATTTTTAATTTGTATATTTCAGATAATAGCTTCTCAACTGTCGAAACGGATTTCGCATGATTATCACTACATCTTACTAATACTTCATTTTTAATTTTATTTATTTTAGGTATATAGAAGCATTGGTACCTTATCAATGCTTCTATTTTTTTATAGCAGACATCCCCCTAGTCATCACTAACATCTTTTTCACGGATTCATCATTATTTTTCGGAATCATACTCTTAAGTATGTCCGAGTCAATTTTTATTCTAGACAACGCATCAGCGTTAGTATTTATTATTCCCTGCTTGTAAATTATTTCGAAATCATAATCAGATAAATCTAGTCTTATTCTTGTTAATTTTGAAGATGGATTTTTATGTGAAAAGAGCGAAACTAAAGGTCTGTGATCTGTGACCACAATAAATTTTCTACCGTAAAGGTAAGGTATAAAAAAATTTATTCCCCAATAAATCGCTAATAGCTCTTTTTCTATAATTGGTTTGTTAATTTCATGTTTATTTAAAGATTTACTTGCATAAGAGATAGGTAAGTCATTTCCTATTTCTCCTTGCGAAAGAACTGCGCCCAGTGCAAAATCTGAAGCATCATTTGTAAGTACAAAAGTTTTATCAAAATTAGGATATTGTAAAATAGGTGGACTCATTAATTTATTTTTTAAAGTTATGAATGCATTTTCACATTCATTTGACCATATAAATGGTTGATTTTTCTTTAATAACGAATTTAGACATTTAGCTGTTTCTGCAAAATTTGCAATAAATCTTCTGTAATAATTACAGAAAGCTACAAATCGTCTAACTTCGTCAGCATTTTTGGGTACCGGGTATTCTTTTATTGCTTTATGTTTTGCGGGATCGGTTTTTATACCTTCGCTTGTTATCAAATGTCCCAAGTACACAACTTCGGGTTTTAAAAAACAACATTTATTTGGATTTAATTTTAGGTTGTATTTATTTAATCTTTCAAAAGTTTTTATTAAATTTTCATTATGATTTTTTATACTACAACCAAAAACAACTATGTCATCGACATAAAGAAAAGCATTTGAATTTAAACCGGTTAATGCTATAGTCAGCATTCTTTGAAAACTGTTTGATGAAATTTTTAGACCAAAAGGTAACCTTTTGAATTGAAAATGACCATCTTGGGTCGAAAATGCGGTTAGTGGTCTAGAGTCCTTATTTAGTTTAATTTGATGAAAAGAACTAGTCATGTCTAAAGTTGAAAAGTATTTGGCTCTTCCTAATTTGTCTAGAACGTCTTCCAAACGCGTTAAAGGAAATTTGTCATTTACTATTTTATCGTTTAGTTTACGAAAATCAACTACTAAACGCCATTTCTTTTCATCATTAATACTTTTTTTAGGTACTAGTAATAATGGTGAGTTGTAAGGGCTTATAGATGGTACTATTAAGTCTAATTTTTTAACTTGTTTCTTGATTTCCTCTTGTTGTGATTGAGGTAATCTGTAATTCTTTATATATACCGGATTGTTGTCTACGGTATTTAAATTTTGAGTATAAAAATTATTTGAAGATAGTGGTTCATTATCTAAATGGAAAATATTATGATATTTTTATGTGACTAATTCCTTTACATGGTATGATCGTATTGGCTATAAATACACCATCTTTTATTTCTTTATTTAAGACTATACTATCTTCTTTAATATTAATTTTTATTGGAAGTATGATTTCACTTCTAGCGGGAATTGTAATATGTTTTATGTTCAAAGGTCTAGTTCTAATTGGAATGGTTATTTCTTCTTCATTGATATCTAATGTTAAAGTATACGTTCCATAGTCTATTTTACACATATACTTTATTAAGAAGTCTCTACCAATTATACCGTCAGTAGATATTGGAAAATTTTCATCTACAAGATGAAAAGTATTATATATGAATTTATTAGAAATATCTATTTTTATATTTATTGTACCGAGTGAGCATACTTCTTCACTCGTTATACCTGTTAATTTACATTTTGCTCTTTCGTTAATTTCGTATGAGCTATTATTCGACTGACAATTTTCTTTAAAAATTGATATGTCAGCAGCTGTGTCTATCAAAAATTTTAAATCTTTATTATTATATCTTAAAATTATAAAGTTTGTCAAATCATGATTAAAATTATATATCTTTAATGGAGAGGATATCCGATAAGTTGAATTTTCTATTAAACTGTCGGTCCTTCTATACCTAAAAAATAGTTTTGGTTTTGGTCCTCTTCGTGGTTATTTATTTAATTATTTCTCCTAGAGTTATTATTATTGTTCCTGTTCCTATTAAAATTATTTCTATTATTATTATTATTATTATTGTTATTATTTCTGTTGAAGTTGTTATTATTATTGTTTCTATTGGAATTATTGTTATTATTGTTATTCCTATTAAAATTATTGTTATTATAATTATTCCTGTCAGAATTGTTGTTCCTATTATTATTTCTAAAATTGTTATTCCTATTGTAGTTGTTATTATTAAAATTGTTGTTATTATTCCTGTTAAAATTGTTTTTATTAGAATTGTAATTCCTACCTTGATTGTTATTATTAGAACGAAAATTGTTGTTGTAGTTGAAATTACTATTTATATTCCTATTGTTATTATTGTTTTTGCGACTATTAAATATGTATACCTTGCTTTGGTTTTGTTCATTACTAATATCCAACTCCAAAGCGAGATTTACAGCTTCCGTGAAACTCTTTGCTTGTGAAGCAAATATGGTACCTTTATTTGGTTCGTTTAAACCATTTTTAAACACAAAAAGTGCATTTTTTTCATTTAATTTTGTTACAACATCTTTTTCTTGTGTTGTAGCAGTTGTACCTAGTGATTCGATTTGCAATTGATTCAAATTAGCCGTTAAGGATAATATTTTTTCTTTATACGAGTGTATAGAGAAATTTTTTTGCTTTATATTATTGAGTAAATTTTGTATTTGAGGAACCGTTTTGGTGCATTTATATCTTAAATTTTAGATTTTATTCCAACTTGTTTTCTCCTTGCATTGGCTAATTTGCCACCTCTACGCTTTCTAATTTTTATAGAATCGTTGGACATTGAAGAGAGAAAAATATTTATATAAAATTTTTTTTTTTTTTTTATAATATATTTTTTATTTTTGCCATATAATATATATTATGTAATGTATATTATAGATTGTGGCCCACGACACTCTCTATTCCTGGTGACAATGTGGCAGGGTCGCCATGTAATGTAAGGTGGATATTATAAAAGATGATAAATCAATACGGTACTGTGTGATCTTCTATCAGAGGTTGGCCTATGACACAGTGTAGTTCCGTAATTGATTTGGATAATGTTTAGTACATTATCCAATGCACTTTTTCAAACATTTAGGCGTGTTGCGCCGCTATCCAGTTTTAAAGAAATAAAACAATTATTTCCTTTATTGGCAAAGCCAAGAATAACATTAATTTTATTTTACCAAAAACCCTTGGTATTTATACTTATTTTTTTATTACAAATACATATAAATTAATTACAATAAAGATTACTAATTTCTACTAATACAATTAATATTATACAAATTAGGTCTTACATTAAAAATTTGGTTCTAGTTTCTTTAACCCAAATTTATTTATAATATATTGGTATGCTACAAATAATAATTCACATAGTGCATTCCAAGAACCTCTTTAAGTGGGTCACTAGGTATTCTGTACACTCCGTTCATTAACACTAATGCATTGCTTATAATTATTATTAGTAACATATGGTATATTCATATTACGAACGAAATGAAAACAGAAACAAAATAAAAAAAACTAAAATATAGAATGCAATATGATCCTTTAATTTGTAGCATATAATTATTTTAATTATAAGAATAATTGTCACAATAATGCTTAAACAATTATTTGCGGTGTATCACGCAATACAACTTATTGCAGTGTATTATGGAATTGAATGTAGATACACTACAAAATTAAAGACGGGTTTCACCTAAAAAAACGCAATATTCTAAAACAAAAATATCATTGTAATATGAAAACAAAAAAAAACCTTTCTTTTGAAAGGAAAAGATATGTTTACATTTGTATGGGGAAAAATAAGCCGATTAAGTATTATGATATAGCTGAAATCGAACTTTTTGTTAATGACAGGATAGATATTGACATTATTATGATTAGTGAAACATGGTTATTTTCAGATGAAGGATGAATTTGTAATATACGTGGCTTTTTTAATTCTAATACTGAATCAAGAGTTGGTGGAACTGCTATTTTTATCAAGCAGAATATTCGATATACGGTTATTGAAATATTTGAGCAATTTATGGCTACAATTGTTCTTATAAATTTCCTGTTCCTTGTTTATTATTATTCTTATAACCTTATAAATTAATTTTTGAATCTAACGGAGTTACTATAAAGAACGTATTAAGTTATGAATCTTTTACTAGAGTGACTGAATATTCTTCTATTATTGATCATATTCTGACAGACCTAGAAAAGTTTGAGATTAATAAAGTTTTATGAAAGGTTTAACCAATTTTTAAAAGGGATATCTACAACACAAATTTTAAAAAAATGTAAGAAAGTTACTTAAAATAAATAAATGACGTAGTGTTGGCGACCTTTTAAAAATATTGCAAAAAAATAAGCAAAAGGTGACTACTACAATTAAAACGCACCGAAGAATTTGAAAAAACAATCATAAGATGACAAAATAATTATTGAAAATGATCAAAAAGTGGAATTATTTGTTTTGAAGAAAAGTTGTAAAAGCAGCATAACAATATAGATATTAAAGCTAGTTTTAAAAATTCAAAAAAAAAGTTACGTATGAAATAAACTAAAGCCTAATAAAATTATTTAAATGACTAACTACAACTATCTGATAGTCACCCAAGGAAAATTTGGGAAGTTTTAAATAATCTTATCTTGCAAAAAATCAACTGAGCCTAGCAAAGTTATCAAAGAAATAAACAGTAATGAAATCGGAACTGCAAATTTCTTCAGTTCTTACTTCAGTTCAATTGGAATCAAACTAGCAGTTAAAATACTAATGCTGAAAAATACGTAATAAAAAATAGATTCGTAGAAAAGTCAACTTTTCTAAAACCTACAGATGAAACGGAAATGCATAACATTATCATGCAGTTAAAACTTAGTTAGTTATCTATATAAAAATATTAAAAAACAAAAAAAACTTTAAAAAAATTTATTAATAAAATGCAATTACAAAATTACATATTTAATACTTTTTATCCAATTCAATAAAATTTTACACACATGCAGCAATTTCTTCTTTTCAGGATCCTTGATTAATTATTTAAATTTTAAATAAGTTTTAAATATATTCTTTTGATATTTTTTTTATTTTTTAATGTTATATATAATTCAATTTTTAATATTTTAATTGTTTTAGGTTGAAAAATTCTGGTTAGATTTAATTTATAGATTTTTAGGAAACCCATTTAGTTTTCCTTGAAATATTACTTGATCCAGATTACAGGTATGGAAAAGAAAAATTTTAGATTGAAATATTGCGATTAGAATTGGTTATTTCTCTAGTGGTACGCAAACCACTATTCCAATTCCTTCAAAATTTTACGGATGCAAAGTATGGAAAAAATTAACCCATCAAAAGATGTTGCACTACTTTCAACAAAATTAGTCATCTTTATTCTACATCTCAGATGCAGAAACAGCTGCTGCACAAAATGATGTAAGGAAACTCCATAAACAAGCTCACCAACAAAACGAGCACAGCATCAATTGCCATTAAAGATAAAAATGGCACAGAAACTAATAACGGCCGAGAACAAACAAAAAGATGGAGAGAACATTTCCAAGAATTTAGCAACAGTGAAATAAACGCAACAGAAGATATATCACTAGCGGAAAACAATACAAACAATCTGCGCATTATCTCTTCCACACCAACTATGACTGAGATCAAAGAAGCCATCACCAAGTTGAAAAGAAACAAAGCGGCTGGGTCTGGCGGTATTCCGGCAGAAATTCTACAAGCCTGCCAAAATACCTGAGCTGAACTTCTGAGACCTCACATCATAAAGGCATGGGACAACGAAGAGCTACCTCCATCTTGGAAAAACGGCACAATAGTCAAACTACCGAAGAAAGGCGACCTCAAAGATTGCAACAACTGGCGTGGTATCACTCTCCTCAACACAGTGTATAAAATCATAGCAACTTTAATACACCGCAGAATTCAAGAAAAAATTAAACCACATTCACGCGACGTGCAAGCAGGCTTCCGCCCCCACAGAAGCTGTGTAGACCAATCAAACACACTTAGAATCATCATCGAGCAAACGATCGAATGGCGGACTCTCCTCTACCTGCTATTCGTGGACTTTAAGAAATGGAGAGCATCTTTGTCATATGGAGAGCATTAAAAGGAAAGGTGTCCCATGCAAGATAATTCTGAGAGATCTGTAAGAGATCTGTATGAAAACTTCTAACTAATTTAAATACATTTATAAATATATAAATTTAATACAGCTGGGTGGCACAGTGGTTGAGTGCCGACCTTTCATGCGGAAGGGCCCGAGTTCTAATTCTAGTGAAAGTGAAAAAACTTTTCTGGTTTTCGACTCGACTCAGCTACCATTTGCCATTGGGTTCAAATTAATGGCATAATCAATAATTAATAATTATAAATCTTTAATAAAAAATACTTTAATATAATAATATAAACAAATGCAAAATATAAACAAATAATTTAATTAAATAATATAACTCGCAGATATAGAATACCTTATAAGTAAAATATAAAATATTACAATATAAACAAAAAATTGAATTGTAAATATTGTAAATCTAAGACGTTTCTACATGTTATAAGGCCTAGTACTATCTCATGTTTAAATTGTATGTGGAATTCAATAAGACCAATTCTAATAACACGAATATAAATGACCCCCTGTTCCAACATGTACCTATAGTATAGACAGGCTTATTAGCCTAACAGTTGAACAGTAAGCGCTTAAAAAAAAAAAAAAATAAAAAAAATAAAAAATAAAAAAAAAACAAAAAATAATAAAAAATCCAGCCATTTAGGTCTATGGGTTCGGGTAGCTGCCATGCAACTTCGTTTTTTATATGAGTATTTCTCTGTACCTATTACACCTGAGTGTCTGAAATTTATCCAAAAGTGCGGTCGCTCACAACGGAGAAATCATTGAGTCCCTGCAAAGTAACATCGGCGTCAAACAGGGATGTCCACTATCACCATTGTCATTCACAATCGTCCTAGATAGTATAATGTCCAAAGTCTGTAAGCAAAAAAGAGGCATTACATGGAGCTTCACTCGCCACTTAGAAGACCTAGACTATGCAGATGACATAGTACTTCTAGCACACAAGGTCAGCGATATGCAGTCCAAACTGGAACAATTGGAAAGCCTAGCACTTGACGCAAGCCTTGAAATTAACATCAGCGAAACCAAGGCGATGAAATTCAACAGCACCAACAATCAACTCATCATGCTGAAAACGCAACCAGTCGAATATGTTAACCAGTTCAACTGTCTCGGTAGCATAATGACTACTGATGGTGGTGCGGAGGCCGATGTGAACAACAGACTTAGTAAAGCAAGTGCATCATTTGGACGGTTGTACCCAGTATGGATGAACACCCAAATCTGCAAGTAAACAAAAATAAGGATCTTCCATGCTTGCGTAAAGACCGTACTAATGTATGGAAGCGAAACATGGATGATATCCAACAACATCGTCCAGAAGATGCAAGTCTTCATTAACCGCTGTCTGCGCATAATCTGCAGAATATTCTGGCCTAGCAGAATAAGCAACGAAGACCTATGGAACCTTACAAGAGAGTAACAAAGGCAGTTAAGAAAGAAAAAATGGAGGTCGATAGGCCAAAAAAAAGAAGAACATAAGTCGTATGGCCTTGGAGTGGAACCCCCAAGGAAGCAGAAGACGCGGGCGTCCAAATAGCACTTGGAGGTAAACCATAATAAATGAACTGAATCAGTGCAACCTCACTTGGGAGAATGCAAAAACAGCAGCAGGAAACCGAGTGAGATGGAGATGTCAAATGGAAGCTCTATGTTCCCTCGCGGACAATTTTTAAACAAAAATTTTACCCATCCTGCCCCATTATTTTTGCTTAAAAAAACAAAAACAAAAAAAAAATGTGGCCCACCCTAAAAGTTAGTCCGAGTAATGTCCAATTTTGCTTAGTAACTTACCCCATTACTTTACTATCCCAGTTTCATTTTAATCTCGTTGCTTCATTAGATTCACAGATATCGAAGAGACAACTTTGTATGGCATTTTGATATATGAAGCTTTATCTATTACTAGTATTGCCCTGAGCTCGAAATTCAAGCTTTTAGTGCTTTTAAATTTAAATAAAAAATCTGTTTTGTGTAATTTATATTAGACTAATATTACACAAAACTTATTTTTTTTTTCCTATACATAATAAAACTTATGGCAATAATGTTGTCAACAATGTTGTATGTATTCTCTATCCTAATTAAAAAGCTTATTCATAGAGCATAATATGTACAACAAAATTTAACATACCTACATAAAATAATTCATAAATATTTAGTAATTCATAAATTTTTTTTTGTACAGCTGGCAGAAGTACGAAAAATGGGAGACAGTTCTTCTTTCAGATAGTCTTAATATAGCAATTTACTTTTATATTAAAACACTTTTAAATGCAAAATATCTACCATCAGTTTTTGGTTAATGAAAATTTTCAACATTTTAAGCTTAAAAGTTTTCAAAAAGTAAAAGAACTGTTTCTTATACCAGCAATTTACTTTTATATTATTTAGAATATATGTAATGTATTTTTTAAAAAAATATATGTATTTTTAAGAACAATATTATTTTAAAATATTTTATTTTTAGATCTATAACAACATAAGGAAAAACAATAACATTTTTATATGATTTTTCAATGTTCAAAGTTTAAAAATTCGAGGTACAGTAAGTTATTCTCATGTAATCTTTGATGTGTCAAGCCTATGTATATTGCTTTTTCTTCTAAAGAAATTTTTTCGTATTTTTGATGCGTTATTATGATTTTTTTTATATTAAAAAATAAATATAAAAATACTAAATTTATCACCAAGCAACATTATTAGATATAATAAGTTTAAGTAAAATAAATATGAATGTAATAAACAACTTACATTTTCAGGTAAAATTTAATTCATTGGTTAAAATTGTAAAGTTTATTATAATTAAAATTGAACCGAGTTCATTATAAATGACAACTACTACATCAACCAAATATATTGCTTTCATTTCGAACAGAACTCTTTTTTTTTCACTGGAATTTTAGAGAGATAAAAAAACAAAAATTAAACAAAAATTTCAAAAAATTTCAATCTCTTTGTTCATTGAACATTTGAACTAAACAAAAAAAAAGACATAAGTCGGCGCATATTATAGTTGCATTGAGCTGTGAGTTACAACCGAAAATGAATTACATTTACACAGAAAGTCGGCGCATGATATTAAAGTCATAAGCCTCAAAATTTTAACCGCGTGACCGTTAAATTCAAATTTACGTTAAAATAAAGACGGGTTTTCACTTGAAAAAACACAATATCCTAAAAAACGAGGAAGAGTGTAGTAAAGTAGACTGTGTCAACTCTGTGATACCCGTATGACCATGACATATATATTACATCATCCGGTTAATTACTTTTGGCAAAACTTCAAACATACAGCTTCATTAGGTGTAGTGTAATGCTCATATAAAAGAAGGAGTTGTATGGCAGCTACTCGAACCCTCGGCAGTAGACCAACCAAATTTTGAAGAAACTTTGGCCATTACACTAAACTATTTTTGGCAAAATTTAAGACACCCTACTTCAATAGATATAGAGTAATGCTCATATAAAATAAGAAGTTGTATGACAGCTACTCGAACTCACTGCAGCAGACCAACCAAATTTTGCAGAAACTTTGCCCATAAAACTAAACTACTTTTGCCAAAATTTCAGACACGTAGCTGTAATAGGTACAGAGAAATACTCATATAAAAAAGGAAGTTGTATGGCAGCTACCCGAACCCATGGACCAAAATGGCTGGATCTAAATAGCGATGACGGCTATTGCAAAAAAACGAATTTGCGAAAATTTCAAGATCCTAGCTTATTTAGTTTTTGAGTTATCGTGCGGACGGGCGGACAGACGGAGGGACGGACATACATAGCTAAATCGATATTTTTTTCGATTCTGATCCGATCTATACACTTGAGTCTATATCTACCCCCCCCCTCCTTCTCTGCGTTACAAATGTAATGGCAAATCTATTATACCCTTTGACTATATAGATTATGTTTCGTTTCATACGGGTATTATGACTATATAGTCATACGGGTATAATTAAGAAGACTATGCCTCACAGGAACATTGTGTAGTAAGTCTTATTTATTTTCAGTAAAAATCTGAAATCAATGTAAGCTTTGTTGCATTGTTTGATTTGCTTTGTTTTGAATAGCAAATAAAAAAAGCAATGCAATCAAAGTAATTTCAAAGTTCCCTCAAGGTGCCCTCAAAGTTCCCTCGTCTCTCTCTCTCACTCTCTCTCATCCATGCATCTTTCCCTCATAATTCCCTTTAATTATTTTTTTATTTACAAAAAAGGTAAAAATGGAAAAAAATGTTATAGAGGATGGCAAAGTGGGTGTACAATAACTTGAGTTCGATGCACCCAGCACCATAGAAACCAAACAAATATATTTTTGTTAACTTAATTCGATATATTAAAAAAATATCCAAATAAAAGTTATAATTCTTTTAAATTTAAAAATCAACATTTAATAAAATTTTACGTACATATAAATGGGTTAATTTTAGCATATTGAGTAGGTACCTAATAGAATGTTAGCAACAAACAAATATTTCGGTTTTAATCTAAACAAAGGTTGTGAAAACTATGTATAACAATATTTTTTAAAATTATATATACAAAACATTAAGAAATGGAGAAATAGATCATTATTGAAACAAAATAAACGTACAAAAAAATTTGAAATCTTTTATTAATTTATTTAATTTAAGCAAGTACGCATTTAAATAAAAAATAAATATTAATTGAAATTTAAAAAAAAAAATTAACCAAGAAGAAACTTGAACTAAGAACCCCAACATTTTATCAAATTCAAAACAAATAAAAGGTAGACCACGTAACTTATTCATATTCAAGTTTTTAAAATACAACAAGAAATTATGTGAGTCAATTGTTTTTTTTTGTGTATCTATTACTAGAATCGAAACATAATCCGCGTTATACAAAAAGTAACGGTTGAGATTTTGTTTAAGAATATGGTTTGATATACAATATATGTATATGTATATAATGAAATTTGAAATAGTTCTTAATTAGAAAAAGTTCTTCTTTCAATTGACCTTCCGTCATTCTGTGACGGGCCAACAGCTAGTGTAGGTTACAAACAACTTCTACCTACTCTTCATCAACAAGTTTTGGTAAAATTAAGACATGCATTATATAAAATTCGTGCGTTATGTCAAAGTAAAACTAAAAAGAGTTTTTTATTATAATAAAACATATGTTTAAAGTGTAGAATAAACTTTTCATTTAATAGGGTCTAAATTAACCTAAATTAAAACATACGAAGTTCAATTTTTATACGGCAGTATGTCAATATGTCTATCTACATATCCGTAAATCCGATACGCGCGTGTACACAAAAATAATATTTATTTGAATGTTTTAATTTAGTACAAAAATTTTTTTTAATTTCATATAATAGGTATATTATAAATTTTTTTCAATATAATCTTAGAAATATAAGAAAATCCAAAAACAATATTTTTATACATTAGGTCAATTTGTAAATTTTGAAAGTCCGAGTTACAGTACATCGCGTTACGCGTATTTTGGTTGCTCTTATGTAAATTCACCTATTAATTTGTAAATTTTTTGAAAGAAATTATACGCCAAACGCTTTTATTTAAGTTGAAGATTATTTTTTAGTTTTTTTTTGCGAACATATTATATTATAGGTATTTTCAATTATTTTGAATGTATGTTTTTTTAAAATATAGGCATTTTTACAAAACAATATTATTTTAAAATATTTTATTTTTAGAACAATAACAACATAAGAAAATACAATAATATATAAAATTATGTATAAGAAATTAAGTAATTCTTAAACTACAGCTTATAACTAACATTTAATAACTTAAGATTTTTTACAATTTTTCTAATTTCTAGATTTTTTTTTTTTATTTTTTGTTTTTTTTTAAATTTTCAAATTTTAAACATTAATTTCTAAGATTTTTTACAAATTTTCTAAGTTTACTTTTAAATTTTTTTAGATTTTGACTGTTTTTAATTTCTACCGTTAGCGAGTTGAAAAGTTTTATTGCGCTGCATTTTAGACTTTTTAGGTTCAACGTTGTTTTGGCTTTAGGAATTTCGATATTTTTCCTGTTTCTGGTTAGATAATTATGAATATTCTCCCTATTTTGAAATTTTACTTTTGACTTGATATTATTGTTCAGGATATTATACATGTATTTACATTTTACAAAGTAAATTAGTTGGTTAATATCCAGTGTATCAATTATTTTATATAAATTATTGGTTCTGGTTCTTATATTCAAATTAAATAAAGTTTTAAGGGCTCTATTCATTACCGCACTCATTTGATTTTTATGAAAATATGAACAATGACTCCAACTGCATATATTATACCTAATTCTTGATAATATATGGCCATTATATATAAGTTTAGCAGCATAATTCGGAATACTACCCATTCTTCTGACAGCCATTGTTATAGGAATAATTTTTTTTTTAATGCTTTTTATATGTTTATCCCATCTTAAGTTTTCATCAATTATCATTCCCAAGTACTTAACATTATCAACTTGTTCTATTATAGTATCCTTTACCTTAAGCGTAATCTTATCATTTGTTTTCTTTTGCATTTTGAATATGATATAATTAGTTTTTTTCGCATTTATACATAATTCATTTTGGTCCAACCAACTGCAATATATCTTTAAGTCATCATTTAGTATATTTTGAAGCTCTTCTAATGTTTTCGCTTTTGCTATAAGGTTAGTGTCATCTGCATAAATATTGTACTTTGACTTAATATTGTTTTTAGGTAAGTCCATTATATACAGCAGGTATAATAACGGCCCCAGTAATGAACCTTGTGGTACGCCTATTTTTATTACTAGTTCATCACTTAGTACTTCATTAACTTTAGCACATTGAGTTCTATTTGTCAAATAACTTTTTAGTAAAAGATTACTGTTACCTCGAATTCCTAAGTTGTCTAGCAATCTGATAAGTCTGGAATGACTTACCATATCAAATGCTTTTGATAAGTCAATAAAAACTGCGCCAACATAGTATCCGTCATCCAACGCATCGTAAATATGTTCCAAGGTTGCTGCGATAGCTGATTCTGTACCATTTTTTTCTAAGAAACCATATTGATTAGCATCAAAGCCTATTATTTTAGTAATGAAACTTCTTATTCTTGAATTAATAACTTTTTGATATATTTTCGAAATTGAGTTTAGAATTGAAATTGGTCTATAGTTACCACAGTCTTCTTTTAACCCACTTTTGTGAATAGGAACTAAATATGCTTTTTTTAACGAATCATGAAATATACCATTAGTGAAACTTTCATTTATCAGTTTCACTAAAGATGGGGTTATAATATTGACCAACCCTTGTAGATCTCTCACTGTAATTTTATCCAATCCTGGAGTTGCATTTTTATTTAAATTCATAATAATTTGATGGATTTCTGGTTCTATAACTGGAATAAGAAACAACGAGTTGCTATTAAATAGATTTTGTGAGCAGTTAGTAAAATCGTTGGTATTTAGAATGTTTTGTTTAATACGTTCTCCTATTTCAGTAAAAAAATTATTGAGAGTATTTGCAGTTTCATCATCATTTTTAGTTTTTTCAACATTGCTTTTAATAACATGACTAACATTTTTCAGTTTATCTTCATTGGTATTTTTCATAGAATTATTCAATATTTTCCATAATTTCCTAGAATCGCTCCCGGCTTTTTCAATATTTCTATTAATATAATTTTTTTTTTCTTCTTTTATTAATTGTTCTACCTTTTTCTTCGTTTTTATATATTTTGCCTTTTTATACCCTACACCTATAGAATAGGTAAAGGGGTATATTAACTTTGGTATGGTGTTTGTAACCACCTAAAGGAAGCGAGCTAGATATGGAAAAGTATATATATTTGTGATCAGCGTGACAGCCTTAGTCGATATAGCCATGTCCGTCCGTCCGTCCGTAGGCACGATAACTCAAAAAATAATGGAGCTATCTTGATGAAATTTTAACTGTAGGTTACTAGGACTGAAAGTACGGCGGGGATTGCATATGGGCGAAATCGGCCCATGGGTTCGGATTCTGGACCTTTTAATCGATCGAAGGGCTAACGAACATATATAAAAAATCACGATGACTCAATAACTAATGATGCTATCTTCATCAAATTTGTGCTTTAGGTTACTAGTAATGAAAATACTTCGGGGATTGCGTAAGGTTGGGATTGGACCATGGGTTCGGAACCTAGAACTTTTTGATCGAATTTAGGCCAAACGAGCATAATTCCGAAACCAATGAAGATAGAACCTCCAAATTTGGTATCAGGGTGTCCCTTGCTATTTCCGAAGTGTCTTGGGAATTTGGGCCCCATTGGAGTAGTGGGTCGCGGACCAGCCACACATTTCCGAAGACCTTTAAGCATATCTTTAAAATTAATAAAGATAGCAACTTGAAAAAATGTGTAGAAGCTTCCAATTTGCCATAAGGGTGTTCTTTACTATCTCTTGCGGGTTCCCCTAATTTGGGATCAATTGGAGTGGTGATTTAGTACCCCTCTCAGCCATCCCAAGTTTTAAAGGCTTATAATCGAAATTACTAAAAATAGTTACCTAAAATTAAGATAGAACGTTCAAATTGTGTACAAGGGTTAACTAGTACTATAAGTACAGCGCGGACTATATAAGGGCGAAATCAGCCTAAGGGTTCGGATTCTGGACCTTTTAATCGGTGTCAGGGCTAACGAACATATATAAAAAATCACGATAACTCAACAAATAATGAGGCTATCTCATGAAATTTGTGCTGTAGGTTATTGGTAATGAAACTACGGCGGTGATTACGTACGGTGAGGATTAGACAACGGGTTCGGAACTTAGAACTTTTTGATCGAATTTAGGCCAAACTAGCATAATTCCAAAACCAATGAAGATAGAACCTCGAAATTTGGTTTCAGAGTGTCGCTTTCGATTTCCTTAGTGTCCTTGCAGTAGTGAGTGTGGACCAGCCACTCAGTTCCAAGGACCTTAAAGCATATTTTCGAAATTAATAAAGATAGTAACTTGAAATAATGTAGAAGCTTCAAATTTGGCACATGGGTGTTCTTTACTATTTCCTGCGTGTCCCTCTAATTTTGTACCTTTCTTAAACCCCCCAATGTGTAAAAGTTTATCATCGAAATTAATAAAACTAGTAACTTAAAATTAAGATAGAACGTTCTGTACAAGGGTTAACTAGTATTGAAAGTATGACGGGGACTGCATATGGGCGAAATCGTACCATAATTTCGGGTTCTGGAACCCTTGAAAAGTTCAAGGGCTAACAATTATATATCTTAAAAACACCATAACTCAAAAAATAATGCCTCTATTTTGATGAAATTTAAACTCTAGGTTACTAGTAATGAAAGTACCATTGGAATTGGTTCTGGTCGAATTTGGTTAATGAGTTCGGATTCTAGAAGCTTTTGATCGATTTGAGGCCGAAAGAGTATAATTTCGAAGCCAAAGAATATATTTCCTATTTCCTATGTGTCCCCGAAATTTAGACTTAATTGTAGTGGTTCAGCTATGTTCAAAGGAACTTGCTGCATTTATGTAAAATTTATTTTTATATTTAAATGAATTATATGAAAAGGTGTAAATTTGTAATTGTATTTTAGAAATACATTTATTGCATATTTTGCGTATAAGCTTTTCTATTAGGTATATTAACTAGCCATTTAAAATAATTGCAATTTTGAAAAATTTGGGTTATTAAATATATTATGCTTTGATTAGCTTTTTATCACAAAATTTAATAACTAGAGTTTTTTCATTTTGTAATTGAATTGGAATAAATATATTTTCATTTATAACAAGTTTTTTTGTTTTTTAATATTTTTAAATAAATAAATTAGTAAGAATTTGTAATATTTTTTAAGAGATAGTGTAATTAGAAAATGTTTTTAGTATTATAAAGTTAATTTGGTTAGCTATGTCTTACGATCAAATTAATAACAGCTTTTATGGCGTTAAAATGATTTATGAATATGTCATTAAATTTGAACCAAATAGGTGTAGGGTATTTCTAAGTCGGTTGCACCGACTGACTGTTTCTTTACTTGTTTTCACTATTGGTCGGATCATTTTTATCTCGATTATATAATGCTTTTCTTATTTTCAGCTTGTCATTTTTCTTATATCCAGCTATTATTTCTCGTTCTCATCGGTATTGTCTTAGTACATAATCTTTTTCCTTCTTGTATAATTTTTACTAAGGTTTCGATTTTTGGTATATTATTATTTTCCATTCCGTATTTTACTATGGAACGCATTTGATTATAATCGATTTTGTTTATGTTGTACTTTTTCATTGGTAACTTCTCAATGTTAATTTCTTTAATAGTTACTATGGCCAATTGATGGTCCGATAGGCAGTTATTTTCTATTATATAATTAACATCATAATTGCCATTTATGTTTGTTATTATTTGATCAATTAAGGTGCTAGAGTTAGTTGTATTTCTTGTACTTTCCGTTTTATTAACTATGCTATATCCAGAAGTTGCTTTAATATCCTTATACTTAATAATTATATTGGAGTTCTCAAATGGATTTAGATTGGTATCTGCAAAAAATATATGATTTGAATAATCTACCAGTTTAGGTTCAAGAAACTCCATAAATAGGTTGCTGTTTTCCACTAGAGCTTTATAAAATGTACCGATTTTTAATTTTGGTTTTGAGTTCAGGAAAGTTATATATAATTACAATAAAGTTATATTTTTCATCTTTACATATTTTATTGAAACTGATATTATTTTTAATAAAAATGGCAGTCCCACCTCCTCTTTTTTTATTTCTACAGTTGTAAACTGCTTGATAATTGGGGATGTTGTAGGTATCTTTTTCATAATCATAAATGCAAACCTCTGTAATTATTACTATGTCTATTTCTTTATATTCATTAAATAATTTTTCCAGTTCCAGTATTTTATTTCTAATGCTACATATATTTAAATACAATATCTTTAGATCACCAATTTGCATTATATTTTCTTGTTCTGCCATTATTATCTGCCGATCAGGTAATTTTGCCAAGATTCTCTTGTCTTTTGAAGATTTTCCCTATATTTGTTAAAAACATGTCGTCTATATGTAGCATAACATAACATAACTCATTCGAAACATCTTTATTGCAGATTCCTATGTTTTCGTGGTATCTGTCATATATTCTCCGAAGTTCCGGATAGTCAGTTGGTAGTCCTTCTTGATTAATTAAAACCTTTATATTGGTTTGTGTTATACCATCAAAGCAAATATCATTTTGATCGTGGAAAAATGCTAAATATAATCGCACATTGTTATATATTATGTTATCCCTTAATCTGGAAAGAACATATACACTATCTCCATTTTCAATTGCTCTTTTTGTAAGCCTTACAATTGGGGGTGACATGGGATCAACAAAACTTTTGCTATCATCTTGGACTTTGAGTAACCTATTTTCCTTTCAGTTGTGTTCTGTGGATTTATTATTTCGCCTTTATTCCAGTTTGGGTATTTGGAGTCTTTTATTTCTACATTATTATTACTATTGTCTTTGGTTTGTTTAATTGTATCATTTTTTATATTACTAATACTATCATTTTCTCTTTTTTCTGTATTTTTATCATAACTTGGGTTAATTTTATCGTTTTTAATTTTACTTTATACATTATCATTGGTTTGATGAATTCTATCGCTTTTAATCTTACTTGTACTATCATTTTCTACTTTTTCTCTATTATTAATATTATTATTAACATTTTTTTGGTAAATTTTATCATTTTTGATGCTACTTTTTGAATTATTGTTAATAGTTTTATTTATTTTTATATTACTTTTAAGGATAGTGTTTTTATTTGAACATAATTTTGGAAAATATGAAAGAATATAGCTACGCTTCTTTTTATCTTTATTATAATCAATTTTGTTAGTCTTTTCACTGTTATGGTTAATATTATTATTATTACTATTATTATTATTATTTTCATTGTTATTATTTTCATTTTTTATATTAGTTATAACAGTGTTGGTGTCTCTAATATTTTTAATAATTGGTTTAACAGTAGTATTATTCTTATTAATATTATCATTAACATTATCAGTTCTGCATGCAGAATCACTTTTTTTATTTTCATTTACATTTATATTTAATTTATCTTCCTCTTCTATTTTCCTTAATTGCTAGTATCCGATTTTTTGTTTTCTTATACTTAATTTATTTTTATACACTGGACATGATCTCCTAAAAGTTTTATGATTAACATACAACCCCAAACTGAATTTTTCCTTCGATTTTAAGCAATTAATT
Source organism: Dolichopus griseipennis (assembly GCA_963082915.1). Taxonomy (NCBI): domain Eukaryota; kingdom Metazoa; phylum Arthropoda; class Insecta; order Diptera; family Dolichopodidae; genus Dolichopus; species Dolichopus griseipennis. The sequence continues at coordinate 423,471 of CAUJBZ010000002.1, forward strand.
GCATTTATTAATTTCCTCTTTTTGGCATTCACTTGTCTTGTGTTGTTGGTGGCACTTTAACCATTTTTCTTTATTCGTTAATATCATTTAAATTACAAATTGTTTTTTTTAGAAAGATTTTTCGGTTTTCATTTTTGGCAAACATATTTTATAACAACTTTTGTTATACATTTCTCAAACGTAATGGCAACTACAGAATATATTTCAAAACTCGGTTATTTTATTATTATAAAAAATTTAACAAAAAGCAACAACAATATACGAAGTAGCAAAATAATTTTTTTTAGCAAAATAAAATACATACAGTAGCGCTCTCTTATAACGACCATGAAGAGACAGCAAATATTCGTCGTAATAAACGACTGTCGTTTTAAAAAAATGGTGTTAATTTTGAAAAATTAGTATAAAAATTGAACATTGTAGAATATGCTAATTCTAGAATGGACACTTTGAACTCATTGGCTAGAATTTTATTTGATGTGTCAGCCTCGACCTAGGTATACTGCTTTTTCTTCTAATGAAATTTTTTTTTATTTTTGATGCGTTATGACTTTTTTTATATTCAAAAATAAATATAAAAATACTAAATTAATCACCAAGCAACATTATTAGATATAATAAGTTTAAATAAAGGAAACATGAATGTAATAAAGAACTTAAATTTTTAGATTAAATTTAATTCTTTGGCAAAAAGTGTAACGTTTATTATACCCGTATGTATGACCATATAGTCAAAGGATATAATAAATTTGCCATTACGTTTGCGACGCAGAGAAGGAGGGGGAGTAAATATAGAGTCAAGTGTATGGATCGGATCAGAATCGAAAAATAAATCGATTTTGCTATGTATGTCTGTCCGTCCGTCACCACGATAACTCAAAAAATAAAAGAGCTAGGATCTTGAAATTTTTGCAAATTCGATTTTTTTGCAATAGCCGTCATCGCTAATTAAATCCAGCCGTTTTGGTCCATGGGTTCGGTAGCTGCTATACAACTTCCTTTTTTGTATGAGCATTACTCTGTTCCTATTACATCTGCGTGTCTGAAATTTTGTCAAAAGTAGTTTACTTTTATGGTCAAAGTTTCTGCAAAATTTGGTTGGTCTACCACACAACTTCTTATTTTATATGAGCATTACTCTACACCTAATGAAGCTGGTCTGAAATTTTGCCAAAAATAGTTTTCGAGTAGCTGCCATACAACTTCTTATTTTATATGAGCATTACTCTACAACTAATGAAGTTGAGTGTCTGAAATTTTACTAAAAATAATTTACTGTAATGGCTAAGGTTACTACAAAATTTGGTTGGCCTACTGCAGAGGGTTCGAGTAGCTGCCATACAACTCCTCCTTTTATATGAGCATTACTCTACACCTAATAAAGCTGGTATGTTTGAAATTTTGCCAAAAGAAATTAATGTTTATAATAATAATGATATAATGTTTATACAACGGCCATACGGGTATCCCAGAGTTGACACAGTCAACTCTATCACACTCTTCCTCGTTATAATCAAAATTGAACTAAGTTCGTTATAAATGACAACTACTGCATAAACCAAATGTAATGCTTTCATTTCGAACAGAACTCTTTTTTTTTCACTGGAATTTTAGAGAGATAAAAAAACAAAAACAAAAACAAAACAAAAATTTTAAAAAAATTTCAATCTCTTTGTTCATTGAACATTTGAACTAAACAAAAAAAAAAGTTATAAGCCGACGCCTATAATAGTTTGATTGAGCTGCGAGTTACAACCGAAAATGAATTACATTTACACAGAAAGTCGGCGCATAATATTAGAGTCATAAGCCTCAACTTTTAACCGCGTAACCGTTAAATTCAAATTTACGTTAAATTGTAATGTATGGTGGATATTATAAAAGATGATAAATCAATACGGTACTGTGTGATCTTCTATCAGAGGTTGGCCTATGACACAGTGTAGTTCCGTAATTGATTTGGATAATTTTTAGTACATTATCCAATGCACTTTTTCAAACATTTAGGCGTGTTGCGCCGCTATCCAGTTTTAAAGAAATAAAACAATTATTTCCTTTATTGGCAAAGCCAAGAATAACATTAATTTTTATTTTACCAAACACCTTGGTATTTATACTTTTTTTCAATTACAAATACATATAATTTAATTACTATAAAGATTACCAATTTCTACTAATACAATTAATATTACACAAATTAGTTCTTACATTAAAAATTTGGTTCTAGTTACTTTAACCCAAATTTATTTATATATTGTTATGCTACAAATAATAATTCACATAGTGCATTTCAAGAACCTCTTTAAGTGGGTCACTAGGTATTCTGAACACTCCGTTCATTAACACTAAGAATATACCACACACAAGGTAATTCATTGCTTATAATTATTATTAGTAACATATGGTATATTCATATTACGAACGAAATGAAAACAGAAACAAAATAAAAAAAACAAAAATATAGAATGCAATATGATCCTTTAATTTGTAGCATATAATTATTTTAATTATAAGAATTGTCACAATAATGCTTAAACAAATAATTGCGGTGCATCACGCAATGCAACTTATTGCAGTGTATTATGGAATTGAATGTAGATACACTACAAAATTAAAGACGGGTTTCACCTAAAAAAACGCAATATTCTAAAACAAAAATATCATTGTAATATGAAAACAAAAAAAAACCTTTCTTTTGAAAGGAAAAGAGATGTTTATATTTGTATGGGGAAAAATAAGCCGATTAAGTATTATGATATAGCTGAAATCGAACTTTTTGTTAATGACAGGATAGATATTGACATTATTATGATTAGTGAAACATGGTTATTTTCAGATGAAGGATGATTTTTTAATATACGTGGCTTTTTTAATTCTAATACTGAATCAAGAGTTGGTGGAACTGCTATTTTTATCAAGCAGAATATTCGATATACGGTTATTGAAATATTTGAGCAATTTATGGCTACAATTGTTCTTATAAATTTCCTGTTCCTTGTTTATTATTATTCTTATAACCTTATAAATTAATTTTTGAATCTAACGGAGTTACTATAAAGAACGTATTAAGTTATGAATCTTTTACTAGAGTGACTGAATATTCTTCTATTATTGATCATATTCTGACAGACCTAGAAAAGTTTGAGATTAATAAAGTTTTATGAAAGGTTTAACCAATTTTTAAAAGGGATATCTACAACACAAATTTTAAAAAAATGTAAGAAAGTTACTTAAAATAAATAAATGACGTAGTGTTGGCGACCTTTTAAAAATATTGCAAAAAAATAAGCAAAAGGTGACTACTACAATTAAAACGCACCGAAGAATTTGAAAAAACAATCATAAGATGACAAAAGAATTATTGAAAATGATCAAAAAGTGGAATTATTTGTTTTGAAGAAAAGTTGTAAAAGCAGCATAACAATATAGATATTAAAGCTAGTTTTAAAAATTCAAAAAAAAAGTTACGTATGAAATAACTAAAGCCTAATAAAATTATTTAAATTACTAACTACAACTATCTGATAAGTGACCCAAGGAAAATTTGGGAAGTTTTAAATAATCTTATCTTGCAAAAAATCAACTGAGCCTCAAAGTTATCAAAGAAATAAACAGTAATGAAATCGGAACTGCAAATTTCTTCAGTTCTTACTTCAGTTCAATTGGAATCAAACTAGCAGTTAAAATACTAATGCTGAAAAATACGTAATAAAAAATAGATTCGTAGAAAAGTCTATTTTTCTAAAACCTACAGATGAAACGGAAATACATAACATCATCATGCAGTTAAAAATTAGTTAGTTATCTATATAAAAATATTAAAAAACAAAAAAACTTTAAAAAAATTTATTAATAAAATGCAATTACAAAATTACATATTTAATACTTTTTATCCAATGCAATAAAATTTTACACACATGCAGCAATTACTTCTTTTCAGGATCCTTGATTAATTATTTAAATTTTAAATAAGTTTTAAATATATTCTTTTGATTTTTTTTTTATTTTTTAATGTTATATATAATTCAATTTTTAATATTTTAATTGTTTTAGGTTGAAAAATTCTGGTTAAATTTAATTTATAGATTTTTAGGAAGCCGATTTAGTTTTCCTTGAAATATTACTTGATTCAGACCACTATTACTTGATTCAGACCTTGACGCAAACCACTATTCCAATTCCTTCAAAATTTTACGGATGCAAAGTATGGAAAAAATTAACCCATCAAAAAATGTTGCACTACTTTCAACAAAATTAGTCATCTTTATTCTACATCTCAGATGCAGAAACAGCTGCTGCACAAAATGATGTAAGGAAACTCCATAAACAAGCTCACCAACAAAACGAGCACAGCATCAATTGCCATTAAAGATAAAAATGGCACAGAAACTAATAACGGCCGAGAACAAACGAAAAGATGGAGAGAACATTTCCAAGAAATAAGCAACAGTGAAATAAACGCAACAGAAGATATATCACTGGCGGAAAACAATACAAACAATCTGCGCATTAGCACTTCCACACCAACTATGACTGAGATCAAAGAAGCCATCACCAAGTTGAAAAGAAACAAAGCGGCTGGGTCTGACGGTATTCCGGCAGAAATTCTACAAGCCTGCCAAAATACCTCAGCTGAACTTCTGAGACCTCACATCATAAAGGCATGGGACAACGAAGAGCTACCTCCATTTTGGAAAAACGGCACAATAGTCAAACTACCGAAGAAAGGCGACCTCAAAGATTGCAACAACTGGCGTGGTATCACTCTCCTCAACGCAGTGTATAAAATCATAGCAACTATAATACAAGGCAGAATTCAAGAAAAAATTAAACCACATTTACGCGACGAGCAAGCAGGCTTCCGCCCCCACAGAAGCTGTGTAGACCAACCAAACACACTTAGAATCATCATCGAGCAAATGATAGAGTGGCGGACTCTCTTCTACCTGCTATTCGTGGACTTTAAGAAAGCCCTCGACACTGTGAAAATAGTTGCCATATCAAGAGCATTAAAAGGAAAGGTGTCCCATGCAAGATAATTCGGATCATAAGAGAGCTGTATGAAAACTTCGAACTAATTTAAATCCAGCCATTTAGGTCTTTGGGTTCGGGTAGCTGCCATGCAACTTCATTTTTTATATGAGTATTTCTCTGTACCTATTACACCTGAGTGTCTGAAATTTTTTCAAAAGTGCGGTCACTCACAACGGAGAAATCATTGAGTCCCTGCAAAGTAACATCGGCGTCAAACAGGGATGTCCACTATCATCATTGCCATTCACAATCGTCCTAGATAAAATAATGTCCAAAGTCTGTAAGCAAAAAAGAGGCATTACATGGAGCTTCACTCGCCACTTAGAAGACCTAGACTATGCAGATGACATAGTACTTCTAGCACACAAGGTCAGCGATATGCAGTCCAAACTGGAACAATTGGAAAGCCTAGCACTTGACGCAAGCCTTGAAATTAACATCAGCGAAACCAAGGCGATGAAATTCAACAGCACCAACAATCAACTAATCATGCTGAAAACGCAACCAGTCGAATATGTTAACCAGTTCAACTGTCTCGGTAGCATAATGACTACTGATGGTGGTGCGGAGGCCGATGTGAACAACAGACTTAGTAAAGCAAGTGCATCATTTGGACGGTTGTACCCAGTATGGATGAACACCCAAATATCCAAGTAAACAAAAATAAGGATCTTCCATGCTTGCGTAAAGACCGTACTAATGTATGGAAGCGAAACATGGATGATATCCAACAACATCGTCCAGAAGATGCAAGTCTTCATTAACCGCTGTCTGCGCATAATCTGCAGAATATTCTGGCCTAGCAGAATAAGCAACGAAGACCTATGGAACCTTACAGGAGAGTAACCCATACAGAGGCAGTTAAGAAAGAAGAAATGGAGGTCGATAGGCCACACGCTAAAAAAAAACAGAAGAAAATAAGTCGTATGGCCTTGGAGTGGAACCCCCAAGGAAGCAGAAGACGCGGGCGTCTAAATAGCACTTGGAGGTGAACCATAATAAATGAACTGAATCAGTGCAACCTCACTTGGGAGAATGCAAAACAGCAGCAGGAAACCGGGTGAGATGGAGATGTCAAATGGAAGCTCTTTGTTCCCTTGCGGACAATTTTTAAACAAAAATTTTACCCACCCTGCCCCATTATTTTTGCTTAAAAAAACAAAAACAAAAAAAAAATGTGGCCCACCCTAAAAATTAGTCCGAGTAATGTCCAATTTTGCTTAGTAACTTACCCCATTACTTTACTATCCCAGTTTCATTTTAATCTCGTTGCTTCATTAGATTCACAGATATCGAAAAGACAACTTTGTATGGCATTTTGATATATGAAGCTTTATCTATTACTAGTATTGCCCTGAGCTCGAAATTCAAGCTTTTAGTGCTTTTAAATTTAAATAAAGAATCTGTTTTGTGTAATTTATATTAGACTAATATTACACAAAACTTATTTTTTTTTCCTATACATAATAAAATTTATGGCAATAATGTTGTCGACAATGTTGTATGTATTCTCTATCCTAATTAAAAAGCTTATTCATAGAGCATAATATGTACAACAAAATTTAACATACCTAACATAATTCATAAAGATTTAGTAATTCATAAATTATTTTGAAGCTGGCAGAAGTACAAAAAATGGGAGACAGTTCTTCTTTCAGATAGTCTTAATCCAGCAATTTACTTTTATATTAAAACACTTTTAAATGCAAAATATCTACCATCAGTTTTTGGTTAATGAAAATTTTCAACATTTTAAGCTTAAAAATTTTCAAACATTAAAAGAACTGTTTCTTATACCAGCAATTTACTTTTATATTATTTTGAATATATGTAATGTATTTTTTAAAAAAATATATGTATTTTTAAGAACAATATTATTTTAAAATATTTTATTTTTAGAACTATAACAACATAAGAAAAAACAATAACATTTTTATATGATTTTTCAATGTTCAAAGTTTAAAAATTCGAGGTACAGTAAGTTATTCTCATGTAATCTTTGATGTGGCAAGCCTATGTATATTGCTTTTTCTTCTAAAGAAATTTTTTCGTATTTTTGATGCGTTATTATGATTTTTTTTATATTAAAAAATTAATATAAAAATACTAAATTTATCACCAAGCAACATTATTAGATATAATAAGTTTAAGTAAAATAAATATGAATGTAATAAAAAACTTACATTTTCAGGTAAAATTTAATTCATTGGTTAAAATTGTAAAGTTTATTATAATTAAAATTTAACCGAGTTCGTTATAAATGAAAACTATTGTATAAACCAAATATATTGCTTTCATTTCGAACAGAACTCATTTTTTTTCACTGGAATTTTGAGAGATAAAAAAACAAAAATTAAACAAAAATTTGAAAAAAAATTTCAATCTGTTTGTACATTGAACATTTGAACTAAACCAAAAAAAAGACATAAGTCGGCGCATATAATAGTTGCATTGAGCTGTGACAACCGAAAATGAATTACATTTACACAGAATGTCGGCGCATGATATTAAAGTCATAAGCCTCAAAATTTTAACCGCGTGATCGTTAAATTCAAATTTACGTTAAAATAAAGACGGGTTTTCACTTGAAAAAACACAATATCCTAAAAAAAAAAATATCATTGTAATATGAAAACAAATAACCTTTCTTTTGGTTGTTGTTTCATTAAAATTGGTATCACAGTTCACCCTGAAAAGGAATGTTTATATTTGTATGGGAAAAACTAAGCCGATTAAATATTATGATATAACTAACCGTGTATAATTTTCATCCTCCTAGTATAATTAGTTATGAAGAAATTTATATTAGTTCAAAAAAGTTGTATGGCAGCTCCCCGAAAATGCAACCGTAACATTTTGAAACTTCATATAGGTGCTTGATATATTGTATAACTATGTTCTTATTCACTTTTTTAAGTCGAGTCTTCATTCAGTCTTCAAAGTTCAATAACGTGTTTTATTTTACTTAATTAAAAAAAAGTTTTAACAACAAAAATATTTTCTTATACCCGTATGACTATATAGTCCAAGGGTATAATAAATTTGCCATTACGTTTGTGACGCAGCGAAGGAGGGGGGGGGGGGGGTAGATATAGACTCAAGTGTATGGATCAGATCAGAATCAAAAAATAAATCGATTTAGCTATGTATGTCCGTCCGTCCGCACGATAACTCAAAAACTAAAGGAGCTAAATAACTCAAAAACTAAAGGGTCTTGAAATTTCGCATTTTCTTTTTTTTGCAATAGCCGTCATCGCTATTTAAATCCAGCCATTTTGGTCCATGGGTTCGGATAGCTGCCATACAACTTCCTTTTTTATATGAGTATTACTCTGTACCTATTGAAGCTGTATGGCAGATACTCGAAACCTCTGCAGTAGACCAACCACATTTTTCTGTAACTTTGGCCATTACACTAAACTATTTTTGGCAAAATTTCAGACTCTCAGCTTCATTAGGTGTAGTGTAATGCTCATATAAAAGAAGGAGTTGTATGGCAGCTACTCGAACCCTCTGCAGTAGACCAACCAAATTTTGCACAAACTTTGGCCATTACACTAAACTATTTTTGGCAAAATTTCAGACTCTCAGCTTTATTAGGTGTAGTGTAATGCTCATATAAAAGAAGGAGTTGTATGGCAGCTACTCGAACCCTCTGCAGTAGACCAGCCAGATTTTGCACAAACTTTGGCCATTACACTAAACTATTTTTTGCAAAATTGCAGACACGTAGCTGTAATAGGTACAGAGTAATACTCATATAAAAAAGGAAGTTGTAGGGCAGCTATCCGAACCCATGGACCAAAATTGCTGGATTTAAATAGCGATGAGCTATTGCAAAAAAACGAATTTGCGAAATTTCAAGACCCTAGCTCCTTTAGTTTTTGAGTTATCGTTGAGTTTAGTTTTTGAGTTAAAGTAAAACTACTTTTGGCAAAATTTCAGACATGCAGCTGCAATAGGTACAGAGAAATACTCATATATAAAAAGAGTTGTATGGCAGCTACCCGAACCCATGAACCAAAATGGCTGGATTTAAATAGCGATTCCTGTTTTTGCATAAAAACGAATTTGTGAAAATTTCATAATCCTAGCTCCTTTATTTTTTGAGTTATCGTGATGACGGACGGATGGACGGACATACATAGCTAAATCGATTTATTTGTCGATTCTGATCCGATCCATACACTTGAGTCTATATATACTCCCCCCTCCTTCTCTGCGTCACAAACGTAATGGCAAATTTATTATACCCTTTGACTATATAGTCATACGGGTATAAAAACAATATACAATAAACCAAATCATGGAATTCAAATGCAATGCTAAAATTTGTTTAATCAATGACGCAAAAACTGAAACTGTTACCTGTAAAGGTGCTTGTCATTTAAAATTTCATGGTACATGTGTAAAAGCACCCAGAAATTGGTATAGCACATTTCTTGCTAAATATTTTGTTTGCGAGAATTGTTTGATACAAAATAACAGTTTTCAACAATTTTATAGTAAAATCTTTGATGTAATCAACGAAATTAAAAATGATCATCAAGGAACGGTAGCAAAACTAACTACCGTTATTAAGAACAATGCTGCTAATTTCCAGGAAATGGAAAAAAATTTTGAGTCATTAAACAATAGTTTTAGCATTTTCCCCGGTGATATAAAAAAATATTTAAACGTACAATTAATGGAGTTAAAAAGTGAAATATTATCACATATTATCACACGGCTCAAGGGTATTGTTGAGCAGCTATCTGCACAAAAAAATTTCAATCAAGAAGAGTTTAAGAATTTGGTAGATAGTTTGAATGAGCAGTACTCATCTCTAAAACAAAGTATTGCAGTTCATGATATATCAATGAGTTTTAGGGATGTCGTCTTAGCCGATTTAGATTTAGTCAAAACTAAACTGGAAATAATTCAGGACAATCTTACCGTGGTTCCTGAACGGGCTAATAGTGTATATTTATTGGAAGAATTAAGGATAGCTGACTGCTTAGATGAAACACTTGCAGAAAACAAAACTCTGATATCAGACCCCATTATGATTCCATCGTTAATACCCGTTGAAAAAAATGATCAAGCACCAGATGTAGTTCTTCAGCCGAATTTTAATTTAAGAATTTCAAATTTGAGCACTAATACTACAGAACAGCGTTTGGTTGATTTTATAAAGACAACATTCAATTGTGAAGATATTTGCTGTAAATCAATTACTCCACGAGGGTTAAAATTTCAGCCGAAATATTTTACTTATAAAATGAGCGTTCCATCATCAACGGTGAAGGCTATCAAAAAATCTAAAGCATGGAAACCAGGTACGATAGTGACAGATTTTAATGATTCAAGAAAGAAAATTGTAAGTAAAAATAAACGAGTAGAACAGAATAGTAATTCAAATCTAAAAAATAAAACTGAAAAAAATGAAAAAAATAAAAACAAAAATTTAAATTCTAGAAATGTAATAACAAACCAAAATAAAAATAAAAAAAAATTAATAAATAGAAGTAATAAATTAAATAAAAATAAAAATACTAAAATTAGTCCTAATAAGAAACAGCTTAGTTTTAATAGCCACAATGAAACAAACACTCATACAGAATTATTTACAACTTGACAACAAAATAACACTAATTTGAATACTTCTATACTATCTGATAACAATTTTACTTTCCGCACCTCACCACACTATGAAAAACACCGTTTACTACCTTCTTTCAACAAATCCACATTTTTTAGTACTAATTTAATGTTACCGATTAACAATAATATTAATAATGTTGTTAATGATAGTGTTGATACTATTAGTATAAATAATGATAATAGTATTATAAGTACTGATAATAGCAATACAGACAATAGTAATACTAATACTAGCTCTTTAAATACTTTAACTTATTCAACTTCGAATAATAATAGTTCTTTTTTTGAAATCAGTAGTTTTTTTAAACTAAAGTAATTAAATTTACATTAAAGCATACGCGACGTATATACCTCAGGTTTTAAAATTTAAAAACTTCAGTAACTTATTCAACTTCTTCTATTGATAAAAATAAAAATAAGTACTCTAATTTTGTACATGGTGGCATCCACAATAGTAAAATTGGCAATGGTAATAATATTACCAGCTATGCAAATGTAGTCATTTATTCGGTTTCACCTACAGATGTACTTGAAAAAAGTCATTCTAATACTGTAAATGGTGGTACAATAAAAAAGTCGTTTGTTAAACCTCTTATGCCACCCATTACTAGAATGACTAATGAATCACTACTCGGAGAGGCCGCTCTTTCAAGATTTCGGGAGGAACTAGTTTATAATAACGTTAGGTAATTTTTAGCTTACCTTCACAATGATTTGTATAATCGTGTTCTAGAAGGTAAAACTCGTACTAACCTCAAAGTTTTAATTAATAATGAAGGACTCCCAACTAAATATGAAGACCTATATAAGTTATATATTAAATTTCACAATTCTATAGATGTTTCGGAAAAAGATGTGATCAGAGCCCCCAGGGGGCAACCAACTGAAACCACATACTTTTCAGGGTGTGTGGTTAGAAACAGATCCAAGAGGTGACCTTCTTGATCAGCACGGTCTGGGATTCTAGTGGGATTTTTAACAAGTTGAGAAAGGTGGAATAGAGTAGAAAATAATTCAACTTGTTTCCCAATCGAGTTTTGACTCGGAGAAGAGGTACTGGAAAAGTGAAGCCAGTCTTTGTTATTAACATTAAAATCCCCCGCCAGAACAATTTCGGTATCAGGAAAACAATCGAGAATTTCATTGATCTGGTTTGAAAGGTTTTCAATTTCCATAACAGTTTCTTGTTCACTTGAATTGGGTGATCTGTATAGAAAACAGAAATGTATAACATGCTTTTCAACATGGATTTTGACCCAAACGTAATTGAAAGTTGGGCTTGAAGATTTATATTTGTCAAGAGTGTTAAAAGCAATGTCTTTTTTTATGTAGATGGCGATGCCTCTTTTGGGAACGAAGTGTGAAACGAGTAAGTAGCCGTTAATATCGAAGTTAACATTGTGACTACTAACTTGCGTTTCACATGGAGCAAGGATTGCATGGAAGTTCGTTTGCAAACCGCGAATATTACAAAAATTAAAGTTAAAGTTGATAATGTTGTTAGAAATTAGGAAGAAAAAAAAAAAAGAAGAAAAAAAACAAAAAAAACAAAAATGCTTATTATGTACCATTTTATCAACCTATCGACAACACCTTTGAAAAAAAGAAAGAAATTTACAAAAAAAAAAAATTTAAAACTTAAAAGTCTTATTTCGAGTGAGAAAATGGTTTATAACTACGTCCAACAGTTTTTAACTTGCACGATATAGAATCTATATAGGAACTATATGTGCCCTTATTGTAGTAGGTACAACCAAAAACTCAATCAAAATTAAACAAATACACAATTACATCTAATTAAAAATAAAGCATTTGTAATTGTGGTAATTACTAATAACTAATTAAATACAAAAACAAAATTAAAATTTAAAAATTATTGGACATATACCATCAGAATTTATTAAGTTACGGTGTTTTTATGATGGTATATTGAGAGTGGAGAGAGTTATTAAAAACATTAACATCTATCCATGGGAAGGAGAGTGATGGATATATTGTTTTGGTTACCACTAGGAGAAAATTAAAAGAATGATTATTTCTAAAAAAAAAAATTATTTTAATTTAAAGTAAACAAAACAATCCGGCGCGTGATATTTAAAATTATTAAATTAAAAAAAAATTCTAAAATTAATTTAAGTTAAGTTTAGTTAAAAAAAAAAAAAATAAAAAATAAAAAAGTGTAAAACAAGTACCTAGTGTAAAAAAAAAATTTAGTTATTTACGATAAAATTTTAGCATGCAGATAAAATTAAAAATGATACTTATCTAGATATGTCCGCCATTGAAAGTGCGGCAATGTGATCCAAAATAAAAAAAATTGAAGTAGAATTAGAAAAAGAAAGTAGAAAAACACTACAAATTTTAAACACTTTAAATTTAAAGGAAAAAATAAAAAAAAAAATTAATTTTATAACTTTATAATTTTAAATTAAATGAAAAAACAAAAAACAAAATTTAAGTTTATTGAAAGATTTAAAATTAGTAAAATTCTTATTAAACCGAAATTAGTGTTGTTTCAACGAAGGTTGAAGATCGATTGAAAATTTTTAAGAAAATTGAGTCACTAAATGATGCTTTACTCTTACAAAATGATTTAGATAATTTTTTTAATTGGTGTAAAAACAATAATCTTTTTCTAAATGTAAATAAATGTGCACTTATGTGTTTCACACGTCGTCTTAATGCAATTTGTTTTAATTACTGCTTGAACGGAATTAGTATTCCTAAAACGAATTCTATTAAAGACCTAGGCGTTTACTTCGATGATAAGCTTAAGTTTAAATTCAATTCTGTTAAATTTTAAATAAAGCTAATTCTATGCTTGGTTTTATAATTTCTGGATTATGGGGGATGGGGCAAATTGGATTAGATATTTAGAAGAAAGATGATAATGTATGTATGTAAGAAGAACTTTGGGGAACACATTTGGTGGAATATGGTTCGAGATAACGAAATGAGCGCATGACAAAAGAATCTCCATAAGCCTTTTTACACCATCTGGCTAGCTCAACTGTGTAGGGATGAGCATTTGTTGCCCTCCTTGTTTCCCGTTGGAAAATCTTGAATGGAGCCATAAGTGGTTTGATTTCTTTAGAACAGTTGTTAGTCCCTACAAGATATGTATAAAGCAAGGTCAGTGACCCAACAGTGCGACGATGGCTGAGTGGAGTGAGCGTTGACGTAACACTTGGATCATTTATAAGACGAATAGCTTTATTTTGCACTTTATCGAGATATCCCAGTGCCGAAATGGGAGCACCAGTCCAAATATGTGCATTATATTCAATTTTCGGCCTAATATAAGTTTTATAGATGTAAAGGAGATCAGAGGATGAGACGTTAGTTTTGCAGCGATACAATAAATCCAAACACGTAGCAGCGTCCTTAGCTACTCCAAAAATATGATTTGACCAAGTCAATTTTTGGTTTAGCTCAATCCCCAAAATATTCAAAGTCTTCCGTATGGTGCAAACTTTTCCTTGAAAAGAAAGGTTCGGAATAGTTGTTGCTATTTTTCGCGAAACTAGACTGCATTGGGTTTTTTTTTTTCATGTTTAAATCTACTCTGTTTATTTCACCATATTTTTCCATTTTAATTATACTTTTCAGGGTGTGTGGCTAAAAACAGATCCAAGAGGTGACCTTCTTGATCAGCACGGTTAGGGGTTCTAGTGATATTTTTAATAAGTTGAGAAAGGTGAAATAAAGTTAAAAATAATCCAACTTGTTTCCCAATAGAGGTTGGACTCGGAGAAGAGCTACCGGAAATGTGAAGCCAGTCGTTGTTGTCAACACTAAAATCCCTCGCCAGAACAATTTCAGTTTCAGAATAACAATCGAGAATTTCATTGATCTGGTTTGAAAGGTTTTCAATTTTCATAACAGTTTCCTGTTCACTTGAATTGGGTGATCTGTATAGAAAACAGAAATGCTTTCAAACATGGATTTTGACCCAAAAGTAATTGAAAGTTGGGCTAGAAGATTTATGTTTGACAAGAGTGTTGAAAGCAATGTCTTTTTTTATATAGATGGCGATGCCTCTTTTGGGAATGAAATGTGAGATGAGTGAGTAGCCGTTAATATCGAAGATAACTTTGTGACCACTAACTTGTTTTCACATCATCGAAATTATCATTGAAATTAATAAAAAATGTAGCTGAAAATTAAGAAAGAACGTTCCAATTGTGTACAGGGGGTTCACCAGTATTAAAAGTATGACGGGGACTGCATATGGGCGAAATCGTACCATGTTTCCGGGCTCTGGAACCTTTGAAAAGTTCAAGGACTAACAAACATATATCTTAAAAACACCAAAACTCAAAAACTAATGAATTAAGGCTAAAAGGCTAAGAATTTTACCAGAAAAGATATTATGTATAATATTTTATAAATTAAAAACAAAATATTTTTTTAATAGACGATTACATTCCTTTTTTTAGTTTTTATTACATCATATATTTTATTGAATTATTACCATAGGTTGTATATACTTAATGCATTATGTACGATTCTTAAGCTATGTTCAAAGGTACTTGCTGCATTTATGTACAATTTATTTTTATATTTAAATGAATTATATGAAAAGTTCTAAATTTGTAATTGTATTTTACCATTTAAAATAATTGCAATTTTGAAAAATTTTAATTATTAAATATATTATGCTTTGTTTAGCTTTTTATCACAAAATTTAATAATTAAAATTTCACTTTTGTAATTGAATTGGACTAAAATTATTTTCATTTATTTCAAGTTTTTTTAATATTTTTAAATAGATAAATTAGTACGAATTTGTAATATTTTTTTATAGATAGTGTAATTGGAAAATGTTTTTAGTGCTATAAAATTAATTTGGTTAGCCATATCTTAAGATCAAACTAATAAAATCTTTTATGGTTTTAAAATGACTTATGAAATTCCTATTAAATTTGAACCAAATAGCTGTAGGGTATTTCTAAGACTGTTTGTTTCTTTACTTGTTTTTCTTAAATTTAAAAGCAGTTTTTTAAGTTGAAAAAATGTCGAAAAATTCGAAATTTTGGTGGAATTGATAATTCAATTACTAGAAACTAAAAAAATGGGTGGGGAGGGGGAATTGGGGTTCACTGAAGCTCCAACATTATATATCGATGAAATACTCTGCATGAAACACTATATAATTTTGAAAATGTGCTTTTTGAAAAGCCCTTGGTTTTTTCATCACTTGTTTAGATATATTTCCGTTAGCCCTTCAACTTTTCAAAGGTTCCAAAACCTGAATTCTTTGTCGGATTTCGCCCGTATGTTGTTCCCGCCATTCTTTCAATACTAGTTATCCCTTATACACAATTGGAAATTCTATTTCAATTTTAAGCTATTTTTTTATTAATTTTAATGATGTGCCTTAAGGTCGTCGTAACTGTGTGGAAGGACCCGACCTACTACTCCAATTGGTACTAAAATTCAACTCTAAGAACTCTAAGAAGATAGGAAGAGGCTCACCGATACCAAATTTGGATGTTCTGTCATTATTGGTTTCGGAATTATGCTTCATAAAGGTAACGCTATTAGTTGTTGAGTTATCCAGATTTTTTACATGTTCGTTAGCCCTTAGGACGATTAAATGTTCCGGAATCCGAACCCATGGGTCAACTTCGCCCATATGCAGTGCCCGCCGTACTTTCAGCCCTAGTAACCTACAGTTAAAATTTCATCAAGATAGCTCCTTTATTTTTTGAGTTATCGTGCCTACGGACGGACGGACGGACATGGCTATAACGACTCAGAAGGACACGCTGATTACAAATATATATACCTTTCCATATCTAGCTCGCTTCCTTTTTTTTTATTATTATTCAATCTATATTCTTCATTGGGAATTCTTACAAAATGCTTATTAACTATTTAAATATTATAACGCAGAGGAAAAAATTTAAAAAACTTAGAAAATACATTACTTCATTACAATAAATATCCACCAAAGTGTTTCATGAAAATGTTTTAAACAATTCAAAATTTATAATTGTAAAAAATTTTCTTTTAAACAATTTCAAAAAAATATAATTACTATGTTTCTAAATAAAAACAATAAAAGCTTAAGATTAATAAATCCAATTAAGAATAGGTAATGGTATTATATATTTAAATACCATATCAAACAAAAGAGTTCAATAATATTAAAAGTTGAGGTGATAAAAGAAATTATAATATACAGAATACAAAGCAAAAATATTAAAAAAAAAACAAAAATAAATAAATATATTACTAGGAGAAGCAAAACAAAATATAATAAAAAAATTTGTGTTCAAGTAAGAAAAACTTATAAGTACCACAAATTTAAATCTAATTAAGTAAATGCTCAATTGCATAGTGATCAAACTGCAGAAGCCAAAATTTAACAAGTTTTTCGAAATCGAATCTTCTTGATATACAAAGGAGCACTATTAAATAGTCTTGTTGCTGTTGTGAAGTATGAGTTCAGAAAGTTTTTAGTCCTAAAATAAGGTATAATAACAGTGTAATCAAAATTGGAGCGCAAATTGTAACTGATTGAGATTCTGGAATTCAAATAACCACATTTTTTGTAAAAATTCTTAGGACCTTAAATAAGTATCTAATATCTTACTGGAAGAACTTTAAGTTTTTTAAAAAGAACGAATAAGTGAAAACGTCTGTTTTTTTTTTGAAAATTTTCCGCATAATCGACTTTTGGAGTATTAGAATCCGGTTAATCTTGTTACGCCCCTCTCCATCAAGCTATCTCTTATTGCAAACTAGAATGGAAAAAAGTAAACACCTGAAGGACACTTTTCAGTGCACAGTTCAAATCTATTACACGCAGAACCATGAAAAATCAAATCAGTTTTAATATATAAATGAGTGCATAATTCTTTGGAGAGGCCGGTTAATTTTTCGACAATATATTAAAAACAAAAGACATTAATATGGGATAAAATTATTTGAACTCTGCAAATCAAAAGGAATGATATTGAGGGTGACAATTTATGACGGAAAACAAGTTGATGGTTGTAAATATCGTGCTAGTGAAGTTGTAATGAGCTTAATGGAAGGTTTTCTTGACAAAGGATATAATCTTTACATAGTGAATTTTTATAATTCCGTGGGTTTAACAAAAACCTTAGCCAATGGATCTAAGTATATTTCTCGAAATTTGAGGGACAATAGAAAAGACAATCCGAAAAACGTAATTCAAAAAACCTTAAAAAAGGCGAATCAACACGGGCTCGATTAGATACGGTCGTATCTAATACTCACCATATTCAACAAACACTATGGAAACATGGTGGAAATAATGAATAGAAATAAAAAAATTTCCATGAAACCGGTTAGTGTTCGGGGGGACTACACATTGGGAATGGCTGGAGTAAATCGTAGCGATCACAAAAAATTGGGTTTCAATTTTTCGAAATGTTTATGCATAATGCTTGGCTACTTTACACTTAAAATAATTCTTCAAACTAAAAACTTTCAATATTACAATTTAGAGAAAAGGCTATTGAACACAACACTTAGCTGGTGAACCTAAAGATATTGATGCTCGCATTGAAACTAGAGACAGCTTTCACTACTTGGAATAAATTCCACCAACGCAAAAGAAAAATAACTAAACTAAGCCATGTCGTGTTTGTTATAAAGAAAACAAAAGATGTGAAACGAGGTATATTTGTGCAGAGTGCCCTGAAAAACCAGCTCTTTGCGTGAATAAGTGTTTTAAAATTTATCATCAAAATTAATACATATTATGAAGAATAGTTATAATAACCAAAAATTAATTGTATTTTGTTGGGTCATGTTTTATTTATTGAAATAAAGTTGAATGCTCTTTTAATAGGTGACCGGTCGATTCCACTAGAAAAATTCCACTAGACACAATTCCACAAGACACAATTCCGCTAGAAAAATTCCACTAGACACAATTCCACTAGAAACAATTCCACTTGGCATAATTCCACTTGGTATAATTCCACTTGTAGATAATAATTTTTTTTAAAAATTATTTAAATTTAAAATTGATTTTTTTAAGTAAATTTATAAATTACTGTCAAATATTTTAAATTTAGAAATGGGAGTCCCGCAAAAGAAAAAATACAAGATCTTTCAGAACATATATCTCGTGTAGTGAATAACTTTAATAATTATGATCCATTTGAATTGATTTTTCCTAAATAGGTTTTTTTCATTAATTTTATATATTTGTATTCACTAACTTTAATTTATTCTGTTTCTATTCTACTAATTATTATTAATAAACTAGCTCTTTTGTTTTTTTTTGAAAATATTATATAATTTAATGAATATATTTTATATCAATTCCACTTTTTATTAGCCCAACGCATTTAGAGTTAAAAATCGCGGCGAATTTTAACTCTAAATGCGTTGGGCTAATAAAAAGTGGAATTGCGCTAGTGGAATTGTTCCCTAGTGAAATTATACCAAGTGGAATTGCGCTAGTGAAATTGTGTCTAGTGGAATTATGCCAAGTGGAATTGTTTCTAGTGGAATTGTGTCTAGTGGAATTGTTCTAGTGGAACGGGCCTAAAATCTTTTAATAACATGTTTGTTTGTTTATCTTGAAATCAAATAAAAAATTATGGAAACAATAAGGTGCATTATCAAAGGAAATTATGTTTACCAAACTACTAGACACAATGTTGGTAAATATAATTTTTTATGTTGGCACCTGACGTTAGATTTATGAAAACGGCCTTGGTAGTGAATGCGTTAAATCGATCTTGCTATGTATGTATGTTCGTCCGCACTATAATTCAAAAAATAATGGATCTAGGATTATGAAATTTTCACAAATTAGTTTTTATGCGCCGCCGTTACTATTGAAATACAGCCAGTATGTTCCATTAGTTTGAGTAACTGCCTTAAAACTTCTTGTTTTATATGAAACTAACTCTATACTTGGTAATGCTGGATACTTATTATATAATTTTGTCAAAAGTAGTTTTAGTTTGTGCACAAATTAGTAGGAATAGTGCAGTGGGTTTGACCAGATGCCATACAACTCCTTTTTTTATTTGAGCAGTCCTCTATACCTAATAAAGCTAGATGTCTGAAATTTTGTAAATAGTTGTTAACTTTTATGGCCACAACGTCTGAATAAAGTATGGTCGGAGTAGTGGAAGAGCTTTTAAGAGCTACCTTTGAACTTATATTTTGATTTATTCATACCTGAAGGTTTAAAAGTTGTGTATTATAAATTTTGTAAAAGTAATTGGCATTATATTATAAAATTCATTTCATTTATATGGGTATCCCAGAGTGGACACAGTCTTCTCTTCTACACTCCTCCTCGTTCTTATATTAAAATACGAAATATAAATTATGGAACCCTAAAAATAATATAAATGCATTACCTTACTCTCTATTTGTTACGTCTTCCACTTCAAACCAACAAAGTTGCATCTAAAATAATATATTTTATTTGCCAAAATAACTCAACTCAATCGAAATTTGAAATCGGCCGTTTGTACGCAGAAGAAATAATTGCAAGTTACCACATTTGTCTTATAAAATGCTCATAAAGTGACTCATCAGTTCTCTAATCAGCTTAAAAGAACATGTTTTAGAAAAACTTAGAATAAACATTACAAACAAAAACAAGTGAGTTGCATAAGTAAATTCAAAACTCATTAATCAGCTCATTAGTTTTATAGTTTTGCTGCAGTCTTATGTACATACCATATTTATTTTTAATTTTAAAATTGGGCTAGTGTTTGTTTCTGTATAAAATCCCCGAACCGTCTTACAAAAATAGTGAAAAAGCGTTGATCCTTTATTTCAAAGGGTAGTTTTAGAATTAATGAGCTTGTAACATCGCCTTTAATGTGGTTCTCATACTTATATTACGCTTGAGCAATTTGTAAAGTCTGAGACTTTACCTAAAATAAGTATAGGAGTATATTAACCTTGAAACGGCGTTAGTTTTTGAGATCCTTTACCTAAAATAGGTATAGGAGTACATTAACTTTGAGACGGTGTTTGTAACCACCGAAATGGAATATGTAAAAAAATATGATCAATGTCACCTCCTGTTTCAATTTAACGATGTCCGCCGTCCGTATGCCGGATAGCTTAAAATATAATGATAGGTTGATGAAATACATGCTATAGATTCCTAATGACCCTTGAGACGGTGTTTGTAACAAGCGAAGGGAGGGATTAGTAAAAGAACATGATCAATGTCACCTCCTGTTTCGATTTAACTATGCTCGTCCATTCGTATGCAGGATTGATTAAAAAAAAAAACGATAGGTTGATGAAATATATACTATAGATTCCTAATGACATAAAAGAAGCGGGAATTGGGTAAAATCAGGGTATTAGTTCGAATTCTGGGAGCTTTTGATTGAACTAAAGTTAAACGAGCACAATTTCTTAACCAATAAAGATCGAACCTTCAAATTTAGTACAAGTATATTCCTATCTATTTCCTTTGTGTAGTTAAAACTTCGGATCAATTATGTCAGAGGTTCAGCTTACTTCCTCACAACTCTCAAAAAGTGCATTCCCAAATTAATAACTATACAAAGTATAAAATTGGTTAAATGTTCTGCCATGTTTTCATTATTTCCATGATAATTGTGATGAAACCATTTGAGTTTTTCTTCTTTAATTTTTTTTAATGCATATACAATAAATATTATAATAACTCTATACATTTATTTTGATTCAATATATATGCTGTTTATTTTTTTTCTATTTTTTGTATTCACAAACGACTTATTCAATGTATAGTATACTGTAGCTGCGTAAATTTAGTTTTCTTGAATTTTTTTTATTATATTTTTTTGTCAATGCATAACTATACATATATACTATAACTCGCTATTCCTTTTTTTTCTATTTTTTGTGTGATGAATAAAAAGATTGATGTAAATCATAAGGTTATTATTTATAAACTAAAATATGTCTAAAAAATTTGTTAAAAAACCAGAAATCTGATTGATTTTTGAAAATCATGTTAAGATAAGATCTAAAATGTGTTATGTTATAAGACTGAGAATAAATGGATGCACTTCATTTCTTACAAAAAAAAAAATGAATAAATAGCATTATTTTTCCTAATCAAAGGTGGCTTTGCTTTTTTAAAAGTACTGACTCGATGCACTAGTTCTATTAACGTATTAATCGAAATATACGGAAAAATTTAAAGCATACTATTTGGAAGTATTTTGCCAGTCCTTAAATATTGTTTTTAATAAAATTTCGAAATTAGTATTTCTGCTAAATATTTTTATTAGTATTAATATATTGCGTTTTTGTTTTTAGAAATTCAAGAAGATGGCCATTGATGATTGATCCACAAGGACAAGCAAACAAATGGATTAAAAATAAAGAAAAAGGAAACAAGCTTTGCATTATCCGTCCAAGACAAGCAGATAGTACGAGAATTTTGGAAAATGCTTTACAGTTTGGACTTCCGGTTTTATTGGAAAATATAGCAGAAGATCTCGATCCTATGTTAGAACCAATTTTACTTAGACAAACTTTTAAGCAAAGTGGTACGATTTGTATCAAATTGGGGGATTCAATAATCGAATATAATAATAATTTCAGGTATGTATTTTTGAACTATTTTCTTATATCTAAATACAAAACAAGTATAGAAACGTAAGTCGGTGCAACCGAATTAGAAATATACTACACCTAATTTGTTCAATTCGAATTAGAAGTCCATCAGTCATTTTAAAATACCATAAAAGCATTTATTAGTTTGATTGTAAGACTTAGCTAATAAAATCAATTTTATAATACTAGAAACATTTTCTAATTAAGAATTATCTTTTCAAAACTATTAGAAATTCTTACAAATTTATCTATTAAAAAACATTAAAAAACAAAAGATTATTAATATTAAATAAATGTAATTATAAAACGCAATTACAAAAATTACAGATTTAAAACTTTTTATAAAATTCAATAAAATTTTACTCACATGCAGCAATTACTTCTCTTCAGTATTATTAATTTTTGCTGAACTGCATTTTCTGTTGAATGACTCAGTGCCTTTTATTACTTATTTTAGTTCTTCCATTAATTATTCTAGTTGGGATTTCTTACGAGGTACCTGAACCTCTACTCCAATTAAGTCTAAATTTCGGGGATACGAAGGAAATAGGGAATATCTTTGTTGGCTTCGAGTTTATACTCATTCGGCCTCAAATCGATCAAAACTTCTAGAATCCGAACACATTGTATGAACTCGACCAGAACCAATTCCCATGGTACTTTCATTACTAGTAACCTAGAGTTTAAATTTCATCAAAATAGCGGCATTATTTTTTGAGTTATGGTGTTTTTAAGATAAATGTTTGTTAGCCCTTGAAGTTTTCAAAGGTTCCAGAACCCGAAACCATGGTCCGATTTCGCTCATATACAGTCCCGCCATACTTTCAATACTAGTTAACCCTTGTACAAAATTGGAACGTTCTATCATAATTTTAAGGTTCTATTTTTATTAATTCGATGATAAGCCTTTAAACTTTCGGAAGTCTAAGAGAGTTACCTGAACCACCACTCCAATTGATCCAAAATTAGATAGACATGCAGGAAATAGTAAACAACACCCATATGCCAAATTTGCAGCTTCTAAATTTGTTTCAAACTACTATCTTTACCAATTTCGAAAATATGCTTTAAGGTCCTCGGAACTGAGTGGCTGGTCCCACCCACTACTCCAATTGGGCTCAGATTTCGAGTTAATATCGAAGCCAAAAAGAATATATTTCCTATTTCCTATGTGTCCCCGTAATTTAGACTTAATTGTAGTGGTTCAGCTGTGTTCAAAGGTACTTGCTGCATTTATGTAAAACTTATTTTTATATTTAAATGAATTATATGAAAAGGTCTAAATTTGTAATTGTATTTTAGAAATACATTTATTGCATATTTTGCTTTTATAAGCTTTTCTATTAGGTATATAAACTAACCATTTAAAATAATTGCAATTTTTAAAAATTTGGGTTATTAAATATATTATGCTTTGATTATCTTTTTATCACAAAATTTAATAATTAAAATTTTTTCATTTTGTAAATGAATTGGAATAAATATATTTTCATTTATTTTAAGTTTTTTTATTTTTTAATATTTTTAAATAGATAAATTAGTAAAATTTTGTAATATTTTTTAATAGATAGTGTAATTAGAAAATGATTTTAGTATTATAAAGTTAATTTGGTTAGCTATGTATTACGATCAAATTAAAAACAGCTTTTATGGTGTTAAAATGACTTATGGATAAGTCCTTAAATTTGAACCAAATAGATGTAGGGTATTTCCAAGTCGGTTGCACTGACTGTTTCTTTACTTGTTTAATGATATGTATGATTCAATTTTTAATATTTTAATTCTTATAACTTGAAAATTTCTGGATAGATTTAATTTATAAGTTTTCAGGAAACCTATTTAGTTTTCTTTGAAATATTACTAGATCCAGATTACAGGTACGGAAAAGATTAATTTCAGATTGAAATATAGCGATTAGAATTCGTTAATTCTCATATTTTATATTTATGATAAGGAATTTTGAGCACTTCTGTTATAAATATGTATTACAATGATAATGCTGCTGTTATGTGTATCTCTAATTTTCTTTAAAGTCAAAGTTATTCGAAAGAAATATTAACTTGTGATATTATAAATAAGTTTGTATAATTTGATGGTTTAAAATGTTAATAAAAACCATCAATTCTTTGATTAGCTTTTTATGACAAAGTTTAATAATTGAAATGATTTTAAATTCCTAGTATGTGTACCTATTAAAAAAGCTTGTAAATGCCAAATATGCTACAAATGTATTTCGAAAATACAATGACAAATTTGCAACTTTTCATATAGTTAATTTAAATATAAAATTCAAGCAGCAAGCACCTTTAAATACAATTTAAGTATTGTACGCAATTCCTTAGTTATGTATTATCTATGGTAATAATTCAATAAAAAATAAGATACAACAAAAAATAAAACAAAATAAATTTAATTGTTTATTAAAAACTTGTTTTGTTTTTGCGTTATAATCTATCTATATATATAAAAGCCAAAGTTTGTTTATTTGTTTGTTTGTTTGTATGTTTGTTTGTTTGTTTGTTTGTAGCGAATAGACTCCTAAACTGCCCAGCCGATTTTCATGAAAATTTGTATATAGGGGTTTTTGGGTACGGAAAGAAATCGTGGCCCAAAAATTTTGCTCTAACGGACCGCCAAGTTGGGGCTGTGGTGCAAGTATTTAAACTTCTTTGTTCTAAAATGAAAACGTTTTGACCGATTGACTTCAAATTTTGTATACGTGATGCTCTTTGAGAATTGAGTAGACGCTATTAACAGTTTTGGAATTTGTTAACCCATGTCGGGCCGACGGATGGTCAAAAAAAATTTTGGGTCCAAATTTTGTCCGATTTTATGAAATTCAGCTTTGGTTTATAAGCAAACCCCAAAAAAAATTTTGGTAAGTTCCATTAACCCATTGCGGCCCAACAGCTTTTTATAGGTTTTTTCAATACTTTACTCTAAATTCGAAACGGTTTGACCGATTGACTTCAAATTTTGTATACGTGATGCTCTTTGAGAATTGAGTAGACACTATTAACAGTTTTGGAATTTGTTAACCCATGTCGGGCCGACGGGTGGTCAAAAAAAATTTTGGGTCCAAATTTTGTCCGATTTTACGAAATTCAGCTTTGGCTTTAAAAAAAGCCCCAAAAAAAATTTTGTTGAGTTCCATTAACCCATTGCGGCCCAACAGCTTTTTATAGGTTTTCTCAATACTTTACTCTAAATTCGAAACGGTTTGAGCAATTGATTTCAAATTTTGTATACGTGATGCTCCTTGAGAATTGAGTTGACACTATTAACAGTTTTGGAATTTATTAACCCATGTCGGGCCGACGGGTGGTCAAAAAAAAATGTGGGTTTAAATTTGGTCCGATTTTATGAAATTCAGCCTTGGCTAAAAAGAAAACCCACAAAAAAATTTTATTGACTTGCATTAAACCATTGGGGCCCAACAGCTTTTTATAGGTTTCTTCAATACCTAACTCTAAATTAAAAACGGTTTGACCGATTTTCTTCAAATTTTGTATACGTGCTCCCCTGTGAGAATTAAGTTGACACTATTAACAGATTTGGAATTTGTTAACCCATGTCGGCCTGACGGTTGGTCACATGCAGCAATTACTTCTCTTCAGTATTATTAATTTTTGCTGAACTGCATTTTCTGTTGAATGACTCAGTGCCTTTTATTACTTATTTTAGTTCTTCCATTAATTATTCTAGTTGGGATTTCTTACGAGGTACCTGAACCTCTACTCCAATTAAGTCTAAATTTCGGGGATACGAAGGAAATAGGGAATATCTTTGTTGGCTTCGAGTTTATACTCATTCGGCCTCAAATCGATCAAAACTTCTAGAATCCGAACACATTGTATGAACTCGACCAGAACCAATTCCCATGGTACTTTCATTACTAGTAACCTAGAGTTTAAATTTCATCAAAATAGCGGCATTATTTTTTGAGTTATGGTGTTTTTAAGATAAATGTTTGTTAGCCCTTGAAGTTTTCAAAGGTTCCAGAACCCGAAACCATGGTCCGATTTCGCTCATATACAGTCCCGCCATACTTTCAATACTAGTTAACCCTTGTACAAAATTGGAACGTTCTATCATAATTTTAAGGTTCTATTTTTATTAATTCGATGATAAGCCTTTAAACTTTCGGAAGTCTAAGAGAGTTACCTGAACCACCACTCCAATTGATCCAAAATTAGATAGACATGCAGGAAATAGTAAACAACACCCATATGCCAAAAAAACTTGTTTTGTTTTTGCGTTATAATCTATCTATATATATAAAAGCCAAAGTTTGTTTATTTGTTTGTTTGTTTGTATGTTTGTTTGTTTGTTTGTTTGTAGCGAATAGACTCCTAAACTGCCCAGCCGATTTTCATGAAAATTTGTATATAGGGGTTTTTGGGTACGGAAAGAAATCGTGGCCCAAAAATTTTGCTCTAACGGACCGCCAAGTTGGGGCTGTGATGCAAGTATTTAAACTTCTTTGTTCTAAAATGAAAACGTTTTGACCGATTGACTTCAAATTTTGTATACGTGATGCTCTTTGAGAATTGAGTAGACGCTATTAACAGTTTTGGAATTTGTTAACCCATGTCGGGCCGACGGATGGTCAAAAAAAATTTTGGGTCCAAATTTTGTCCGATTTTATGAAATTCAGCTTTGGTTTAAAAGCAAACCCCAAAAAAAATTTTGGTAAGTTCCATTAACCCATTGCGGCCCAACAGCTTTTTATAGGTTTTTTCAATACTTTACTCTAAATTCGAAACGGTTTGACCGATTGACTTCAAATTTTGTATACGTGATGCTCTTTGAGAATTGAGTAGACACTATTAACAGTTTTGGAATTTGTTAACCCATGTCGGGCCGACGGGTGGTCAAAAAAAATTTTGGGTCCAAATTTTGTCCGATTTTACGAAATTCAGCTTTGGCTTTAAAAAAAGCCCCAAAAAAAATTTTGTTGAGTTCCATTAACCCATTGCGGCCCAACAGCTTTTTATAGGTTTTCTCAATACTTTACTCTAAATTCGAAACGGTTTGAGCAATTGATTTCAAATTTTGTATACGTGATGCTCCTTGAGAATTGAGTTGACACTATTAACAGTTTTGGAATTTATTAACCCATGTCGGGCCGACGGGTGGTCAAAAAAAAATGTGGGTTCAAATTTGGTCCGATTTTATGAAATTCAGCCTTGGCTAAAAAGAAAACCCACAAAAAAATTTTATTGACTTGCATTAAACCATTGGGGCCCAACAGCTTTTTATAGGTTTTTTCAATACCTAACTCTAAATTAAAAACGGTTTGACCGATTTTCTTCAAATTTTGTATACGTGCTCCCCTGTGAGAATTAAGTTGACACAATTAACAGATTTGGAATTTGTTAACCCATGTCGGCCTGACGGTTGGTCAAAATAATTTTGGAAGATAATATTGTCAAAATTTGCGAATTTGCTTTGGCTAAAAAGAAAGCCTCAAAAAATTTTGTTGAGTGATTTAGAAGCATGCGTCCAATTTTGCGCAATACTGCTTTGCCCAAAGAGAAAGTGTAGTTCCGTTAACCCAGTGAGGCACAGTGGCTTTTAATAGATTATTGCGTTACTTAACTCTAAATTAGAAACGATTTGACCGGTTTACCTCAAATTTTATATGTGTGAAGCAACTTGAAAATAAAGTTGAGTCTGTTAACAGTCGGTCGTACGATTTTTCAAAAAAAATTTTTTGGAAGTAAATTACGTCAAAATTTTGAAAGTAGGTTGTACTGCTTTGAAGTACAGAAAGTTTCAAAAATTACTAGAACAATCCTAGAAAAATAGTTTTAAAAAGATTGCTTTCATACATTTTAAAATTTACATGTGTAAACCGAGTGTAATTTTTGTGTTAACTTTTTGCAGTAAGATCAACTTCAATGAAACCTCCATTGAGAGGCGCAGCAACGCGCACCGGGTATTAGCTAGTATATTATAATATTTAATGTTTTTTAAAAATATAAAAATGTTAAACAAGAACGGAAATAGGAAAGAACCCTCGTGTATCAAATTTAAAGTTTCTATCTTCATGAATTTCGAGGATAAGCTTTTTAATTTTGGGATCTCTTAAGTCTAAATTTAGTCGACTCAAAGGAAATAGGAAAAATTTACCATTTTACCATTTCACAAAATTTAAAGCTTCTATGTTTATTTCAAATTACCTACTATTTTTATTAATTTCGAATATATGTTTTAAGGTCTTCGGAGTAGTGGGGGTGGTACGCAAACCACTATTCCAATTAATCCGAAATTTCACGGACCCAAGGCAAATAAGAAGAAACACCTGTGCCTCAAATTTTAAGGTTCTATCTTCTTGGATTTTGAAATTCTCCGCGTTTGGCCTCAATTCGATCAAAAACTTCTAGAATTTTAATCTATTATCCGATCCCCACCATAAGGAATCTACGCGGTACTTTCGTTACTAGTAACCTAGAGTTTAAATTTTATCATAAAAGCGTGATTAGTTTTCGAGTTATCGTGTTTCTAGAATATGTTCGTTAGCTCTTGAACCGATCAAAGGTTCCAGAACTCAAACCGATGGTCTGATTGGGCCCATATGCAGTTCCCGTCGTACTTTCAGTACTTAAGTAAATTAAGTTTTCTTTCCCATGAAATTATAATAATTACAATGTAAGCATATTTTTCCTTTAAATGAAATGGTAGCTTGTTTGGGTAACCAACAAATATATAAAATTAATAAAAGTTTTTAACTTAAAATAAATTAACTTAGTTTTGTGAAAAAATGTGTTTTTATTGGTTATTATAATTTTTTTAGTTTTAAAACATTTGATTGGCGCAGTCGGTAGGAGACCGATTCCCTCCAAATTAAAATACAAATAAAAAGTGAAATCCGCTAAACAAAATTCAATTTGGTTTAAGGTTTATTATTGTGTAAAAGTGACGGAAAATCTTTCTAAAAGATTAAAAAATTCGGTATTAATAAAAAACAAAATAAAAAAAAATTAAACAATAAATATCTACTAATAATAGAAAATATTAGTATATATATACTTAATATATAGAAAATATTTAAAAACAAAATGACAGAAATATCATTACGACTAAAAGATTCAACATGGGTTCCAGTCAAAACAAATTTATTTTTCAATTTATATTAAATTTATATTAGTTTGATTTATATAATAGAATATTAAATTAATACATTACTTATATACATGGTTTTAATATAAAAATCATATATATGTTTCTATGTATTCATTAATTTATATTAAAATCTTATTAATATAAT
Source organism: Dolichopus griseipennis (assembly GCA_963082915.1). NCBI lineage: Eukaryota > Metazoa > Arthropoda > Insecta > Diptera > Dolichopodidae > Dolichopus > Dolichopus griseipennis. The sequence goes on from CAUJBZ010000002.1 coordinate 452,998, forward strand.
CTTTAACTAGTTATCAATCTTAATACATTCCATAAGATTTCAAAAAGATTTTTTATGGATTTATAGGCATACGAAAAATTTATTAATTTTACACCTATTTTTTCATCCGTGTACCTGAACCATCACTCCAATTAATCCCCAAAGTTATAAACGTAATAGAAACAAGAGAGAACAATCTTTTACAAAATTTAAAGTGTCTATATTTATTAATTTTAAAGTGTTGCTTCTTAGAACTAGGGAGGTGAGTGGAAGGTAACTGATCTAATTTAGTTCAAACGAGCATAATTCCGAAACCAAAGAAATTAGAACCTTCAAATTTGGTGTCAGTGTGTCTCTTCCTATTCCCCTAGTGTTCTCGGAACCATTTGAGTAGGGGGCAGAAGACCATCCACACGGCTCCGAAAGAAAAAGACCTTGAAGCATATTTTCGAGAATAATAAAGATAGTAACTTCAAACAAATGTAGAAGCATCCAATTTAGGACAAGGATGTTCTTTACTATTTCCTACGTGTGCCTCTAATTCATGATAAATTACCACTCCAATTAATACCTGTTGGCACAAAGGTGTTCTTTACTATTTGCTACGTGTTCCCCTAATTTATGATCAATTGGAGCGGTGGTGCAGGTACCACTCGAAGACCTCCCAAGGTTTAAAAGCTTATCATCGAAATTAATAAAAATAGTAACTTAAGAATAATATAGAATGTTCCAATTGAACTAGTATTGAAAGTATGGCGGGGGTGACCGGTCGATTCCACTAGAACAATTCCACTAGACACAATTCCACTAGACACAATTCCACTAGAAACAATTCCACTTGGCATAATTCCCCTAGACACAATTTCACTAGCGCAATTCCACTTGGAACAATTCCACTTGTAGATAATAATTTTTTTTAAAAATTATTTAAATTTAAAATAGATTTTTTTAAGTACCTAAATTTATAAATTACTGTCAAAAATTTTATATTTAAATTAAATCAAAAAAATTAACTTTAATTTATTCTGTTTCTATTCTTCTAATTATTATTAATAAACTAGCTCTTTTGTTTTTTTTTGAAAATATTATATAATTTAATGAATATATTTTATATCAATTCCACTTTTTATTAGCCCAACGCATTTAGAGTTAAAAATCGCCGCAAAATAGTGGAATTATACCACGTGGAATTGTTCCCTAGTGAAATTATACCAAGTGGAATTGCGCTAGTGAAATTGTGTCTAGTGGAATTATGCCAAGTGGAATTGTTTCTAGTTGAATTGTGTCTAGGGGAATTGTTCTAGTGGAATGGGCCTAAAATCATGGCGGGGCCTGCATATGGAAAAAATCGGACAATTGTTTCGGGTTTTGGAATCTTTGAAAAGTTCTAGGGCTATCGAACATATATCCCCCCTTTCCTATTTCCGTTCATATTTAACACATTTATATTTTTAAAAAGCTATTAATTAAAACAAAATATTTTTTTACTAAACGATTAAATTTCTGTTTTATAATTTATATGATAATATCATATATTTTATTATAGGTAATATATAATTAAGACGTTGTGTACGATACTTAAGTTGTCTTTAAAGCTACTTGCTGCATGTATGTAAAATTTATTTTTATATTTAAATGAACTATATGAAAAGTTTTAAATTTGTTATAGTATTTTAAAAATACATTTATTGGATATTTTGCGTTTATAAGATTTTCTAATAGATACATAAACTAAAAATTGCTATTTAACATTTATTTTAAGTTTTAGTAAGAATTTTTAAACGTTATTAAAAAGTGTTCTTAGTATTATAAAGTTAATTTGGTTAGCTATGTCTGACGATCAAACTAATAAAAACTGTTACGGTTTTAAAATGAATTATGGACTTCTCATTAAATTTGAATCAAATAGGTTTGGGTATTTCTAAGTCGGTTGCACCGACTGACTGTTTCTTTACTATTTTAATTTCAATTTTTTAATTATTTAAATTCGTACTTGTTTAAATTTATCTATTTCTCCATCTTTTTACTTTTTGTATAAATATTTTTAAAAATGTTGCGAAGCTATGTATATTGTTTTATAACCTTTGTTTAGATTTAAATTGAAATACTTGTTTGTTGCCAACATACAATGTACCTACTCAACATACATTTTGAATTGAGTTTTGAACTATGGTGCCTTCATTTGGCTTATTTAAGGAATTAGGGAATTTTAAAATTGCTTTGAGTACAATGATTGGTTTATTTGTTTTTCAAAGTAAATCAAGCAACGTACCAAAGCGTACATTTGGCCTTCGCCGTTATTTTAGTTTTTCACTGAAATTAATGAAGACTTGCTACAGAAATGTTCCTGGGAAGCAAATTTTTAATTTTGAAAATCAAAATATTTTTGTTTTAAAAACTGAAATGAACTAATTCATAAAGATTTAAAATAATTTATATTCAGAAAAATTTTTTTATTTAAAATAATTAAAGTAATTTTTAGCCTGCTTATGATAGTTTATGATTTCGCATCATGCATTCCGGTATATTGTAAGTGTACTTAGAATCTACATGAACTAAAGTGTATTTGAAAGGGTGGTATTATAAAGGCTAATTTTCATTACAACAATTTACTGGGCAAAAGTTATAGAATAGGCAGAAGATACAAAAATAGTATTCGTGTGACAAAGATAAAACGATAAATTACTGGGAGAGTCATCCATAATCCTTAGACAAGTATTGAGAGAGTTACCATAATCCTTGGCAAAAAGATGTTCTCTAAAGTCTTTTTCCTATAAAGTTGCTACTACATGCAAAAAAAAGTGTATTCTACACAAAAATTTTTTGCATACCGTAAAATTCTGAATACAGTACCCCCCCCCCCCTCCCCAAATAAAGTACCCCGGGTACACTAATTGGAACATTTTTCCAATTACAGTACCCCGGTTACACTAATTGGATTTGTTTTTTCGCAAATAAATTTCGAACTTTATATTGGAATTATGTTTTGACTGTTTTAATAAAAATTATAAATTTTTATTAAAATTTTTTATTATAGTAATAATATAAATTATAAATCCTAGATAAATTTGGTTTGGGTGGTTCGATGGCCACAGATTTAATGTTACGTTGGATGAAAACGTGTTTCCATAAAGAAAACAGTTTTTTTGGTATTGAAAAGTTACTTTTAATAGTGGATTCTTATGGTTGCCATTTAATGGATGAAGTGACAAAAGAACTAAAGAAGCTATGCAATGCAGAGTCAATCATAATACCTCCAAAAACTACATAATTTTTACAACCATTGGATGTTTCAATTAACTATCCATTTAAAAATTTTATGAGAGCTGCTTGGAATGATTGGCTTATAAATGGTAAAGAGGAATTTACAAAAAAAAGATGCAGGAAAAAACCGACTTATCAAGATATTATTGATTTTACATCTTCAGCTTTAAAACAAATTTCGCCAGAAATCATTGAAAGGTCATTTGAGTGTTGCGGAGTTGGAGAGTTTGGAAAAGAAATATGTTTGGAAAAATTAAATAGTCGCCTCAAAACATTCTTAAATCTTGCGGGGACGTACATGAATCAAATATTTTTGAAATCCAAACGAACTAAATAATACAACTTATGAGCTGGTCGGGGTTGATGAAGCTAATGCAAACTTAGCGAATTTTGATGATGATATAGAAACTATTGATGAACGTGTAATTGATAGTCAGACTTCTTCTGATGATGATGAATATATCATCGAAACTTCCAGTGAAGTTGATACACAGGAGCTTTTCGAATTGGTTTAAATGGCTAATAAGTAATAGTTTAAAAAATTATTTAAAAAATTTAATCAGACTATATCTTAATAAATGTACCTAGTTTTTCCATTATTAATGAATTAATGTATATTTGCAGATTTTTTTTATTATTAATAAGCTATGTATATATATTTTTTTATTTTGAATAAGTAATGTAGTTATTTTGTTTTGTGAATTATACTAATTGGTTTAATTTTATTTCCCATAATACATTCCCTATCATATATAATTTTTTTTTGTTCCGAATAGTGTACCCGGGTATAGAAAACTAATTAGTGTACCCGGGTATACTAATTGGATTTATTATTTTTTCAGAATATTGCCATTTTCCAATTAGAGTACCCGGGTATTGTATTCAGAACTTTATGGTACTAATACATATTTTTATGGATACATGACATTTGAATTTTGTAAACAAACAAGAGAATGTAAACAAAGAAAAAAAAAATTTATATTATGGTTTGATGAACGAATTTTTATTTAAAATTATTTGCAATTGATTAAAATTTTATCATTTATTTTAAATTAATAAAATTTTAACTTTGAATTGAAAAATTCGCGAAATATAAATTTAAAAATTAAAAAATAAGGTTATGTAATTTTTTTTTGTCAATCATTTTGCTCTTTCTCTCCTATTAAGAGTACTATATACCTCTCTTTCTAAAGTAAAGAATACTCAATACCTTAACGTATCTCCTGTCAAAATTTGGGAGCGATCCGAAATGTTCATACATCGATTTTAAAAAAACTACTTACAATATTCTTGCATTTTTCCATTTCTCCATTCTTTTATATTACAAGTTCACTTACTATTCACTAGAACGTTAATTTTAAATTAAGTTCAATTTCAAGTCGACTGAAAATACATTTAATAATATTAGTTACAAAAATTAGGTTTTGCATGTATTCTTACAAGAGTTATGAGAGTATTTTTTAAAATTTTGCTTTTGTATGTGTTACTTGAAATATTCTTTTTTGTAAAAAATTATAATTTTTAATCTGTATGTGTTACTTCGGAAAACAAGATAACGAATTTCTTCTTCTTCTTCTTCTATGGCGCTACAGTCCGTTGTCGAACCTTGGCCTCCTGAATCATCCTCTTCCAGTTCAAGCGATCTTGGGCAGCAGTTATCCAATTTTGCTCTTGCAGCATTGATACTGAGTCTGACTCGACTGCATCAACCCATCGATTTCTCGGCTTTCCTACTGGACTTTTTCTATCTATTTTCCCGTTTAATACTTTTTTTAGAATGCGGGAATCTGGCATACGTTGTATGTGACCGGCCCACCTAAGGCGTTGTAGCTTGATGTATGTCACAACATCGCTGTCGGTGTATACATTGTATAGCTCTGTGTTGCGTCGCATTCTAAATTGGCCCTGATCGATAATTGGCCCGATAATTTTACGGAGTATTTTTCTTTCGAAACGGGAAAGTAAGTTTGCCGTCGCTTGGGTGATCGTCCACGTTTCACTGCCGTAGCATAACACCGGTCTGATAAGAGATTTGTACAGCTCAAGTTTACATTTTCTGCTGACTTCTCGAGATCTCATTATCTTCAACACAGAGTAGTATGCGTTGTTTGCCTTGCCTATCCTTCGGGTTACCTCTATTGTTTCATCGTTTCCACTTGTTATTTCGGCCCCTAGATAGACAAAACTTTTTACTACTTCCACGTTGTCATCACCAAAAGTAATGTTTTGTTTCTCTCTCTGGTTACGTCTGGATACTACTAACATTTTCGTCTTATCGATGTTTATCCTCAGACCCAGTTCTATAGCTGTTTTCTCTAACTGGATATAGCATTCTCTAACACCTGCCTCTGATCTTCCTAGTAGATTTAAGTCGTCTGCGTATGCTGCTATCTGGGTGGTTTTGAATAGCAACGTGGCATTCGGGTCAGATGGGATTTTCCTGACTATATGCTCCAGGGCAAGATTAAAAAGCATAGGCGCGAGTCCATCCCCCTGTTTCAGTCCCTGTTTGATGTTGAAGGGTTCTGTGAGGTCCCCTTGGATTTTTACCCTCGCGCTTGTGTTTTGCATAGTAGCTTTAATCAATCTTACTAGCTTTGCCGGTACGCCTAGGTTGCTTAAAACTACATATAATTTTTCCCTTTGGATAGAGTCATAGGCGGTCTTGAAATCTACGAAGATTTGATGTATATCGACATTTCTTTCCCAACACTTCTCCAATACCTGCTTCAGCACAAATAGCTGGTCCATTGTAGACCGTCCTGGCCTGAAACCGGACTGGTATTCGCCTATGATGTTTTCAGCAATTATTTCTAAGCGGGCTTTCAAGATATTAGTGAAAACTTTGTAGGAAGTGCTAAGTAGCGATATCCCTCTGTAATTTTTACAGTTGAGCTTGTCTCCTTTTTTGTAGATTGGACATATAATACTTAGTTGCCAGTCAGCGGGTATTTTTTCTTCTTGCCAAACCTTTAGTATTATTTTATGAAGGATTGTTTGTACCGTTTCTCTTCCATCTTGCAGAAGTTCAGCCGGAATTTTATCTGCACAACCACTGTTAATGTAGGTTGTCCCGTGATTTCATTTTGGGTTTGCCTTTCCACTGTGATCTGTTCTTGTTCATTTACTTCATCGTTTGGTGCATTTAGTAAATTTTCAAAATATTCTTTCCACCTGTTCTTAATGTCATCTTCAGATGATAAAAGATTATCTTCTGCATCTCTACATAAGTTTGACTGGGCTTTGTAACCATCTCTGATGATGCGGATGTCTTTGTATGCTGCTCTGATACTATCGCGATTTTGCAAATTATCTTGGACCTTTCTTAGCGCATCATTCTGCCATTTCCTTTTTTTCTTTCTGCAGATTTTGTCGGCCTCTCTTCTAAGTTACTCGAAATGTAGTTGCTTAGCACGTGTTGGTCTACTTCATTTTCTTTTGTGTGCTTCATTTCTTGCGGCTACCGCGTCTCTGCATTCTCCGTCATACCATTCGTTTCGAACTTTTATTGGCTGGAAACCAATAGTTTCTTCAGAAGCTCGATGCAGGGCCGTTTTTAAACTATCCCACATTTCATTTAGCTCCATGTGTTGCAACTCCTCTAGATTTAAGTTTGTCTCGATCGACGCTTTGTACTCGTTTTTTACAGATGTTATATTGAGTTTGCTTACGTCCAGCTTCGTTGCATTGTGTTTCCTCAATGCTCGTTTGGCTAAGTGGCTCCTAAGATCCGAGATACCTTTGTTGTGCCATTTTGTTTCTTGAATTCGCTATTTTATACTTTATTAGTTCAGGTAGCAGGGATTTTAACGCTCCTTCTTTGTTCAGTGTCCTTACATTCCATGTTGCACGATCAATATCCATTTTCTGTTGCTTGGGTCGGTGCCGTGTTTCCATTTGTATCCGAGGCTTTGATTTCGGACTCCGCCGTAGCCGGTCCCAAGCCCGGTTGAGAAAGGAGGAGGGAAGAAAAGTTGCAACCTGAATGACCACATACATCGCCGTCTCAGGAAGTAGGAAAACGCTATATAATGCAGTTGAACTCGTAACATAGTTATGGCGCGCATTATTCAACGCATTATATGGCAAATTCTGAAGCAACTTTTCAAACCCAACGGCCCTCCAAAGATGGGGGTTTGGCATACGGTTAACAGCCCTATCCAGTAAAAAAATATTGTTACGAAACCGAAATCAAAGCCTCGGATAACGAATTTATATATCATAAATATCATAAAAAATGTGATACTTACTTAATATAAAGTTCGATTTTTCAGTTGAACAAGTGACACAAAATTTTTTAAATAAACTTTTCTGAACACTTAGTGATGTACCGCGGAATACTAACGGTAAATGATGTTATTAAGAAACAAAAAGATAAATTTTTATATTGTAAGTGGAAAAATTTAAATTTAAATAATTCTGTAAATATTCTAAATACAGAAATGTCTGCAAGGAAAAAGCTCGAATTTAAAAAAATGGATTTAATAAAGGATAAAATAAAAGAAAACAAGGTTTTACTGATATTGCAGGTCCTTCACAATGTAAACATTATGCACAATTAGAAAAAAATCTAAGTAATTAAATTTTTTCTGAACACAAACCAAGCATAACTATTTTTTATTTCATACGGCTCAGTAAGTTAATTATCTGTTTTTATACCATACACCTATAGAATAAAGAGGTATATTAACTTTGGTGTGGTGTTTGTAACCACCTAAAGGAAGCGAGCTAGATATGGAAAAGTATATATATTTGTGATCAGCGTGACGTCCTTAGTCGATATAGCCATGTCCGTCCGTCCGTCCGTTCGTTGGCACGATAACTCAAAAAATAATGGAGCTATGTTGATGAAATTTAAACTGTAGGTTACTAGGGCTGAAAGTACGGCGGGGATTGCAAATGGGCGAAATCGGCCCATGGGTTCGGATTCTGGACCTTTTAATCGGTCTAGAACTAACGAACATATATAAAAAATCTCGATAACTCAACAACTAATGACGCTATCTTCATAAAATTTGTGTTGTAGGGTACTGGTAATGAAACTACGAGGCCAAACGAGCATAATTTCGATACCAATGAAGATAGAACCTCCAAATTTGGTATCAGGGTGTCTCTTTCGTTTTCCTTGGTGTACTTGAAATTTGGGCCCCATTGGAGTAGTGGGTCGGGGACCAGCCGCACATTTCTGAAGACCTTGAAGTATATCTTTAAAATTAATAAAGATAGCAGCTTGAAAAAATGTAGAAGCTTTAAATTTGGCACAAGGGTGTTCTTTACTATTTCTTGTGTGTCCCCCTAATTTGGGATCGATTGCAGTGGTGGTTCAGTACCTCTCTTAGACCTCCCAAGGTTTAAAAGCTTATAATCGAAATTATTTAAAATAGTAACTTAAAATTAAGATAGAACGTTCCAATTGTGTACAAGGGTTCACTAGTATTTAAAATACAGCGCGGACTGCATATGGGCGAAATCGTACCATGGTTTGGGGTTCTGGAACCTTTGAAAAGTTCAAGGGCTAACAAACATATATCTTAAAAATAGCATAACTCAAAAAATGATTCCGCTATTTTGGAGAAACTTAAACTGTAGGTTACTAGTATTGAAAGTACCATGAGAATTGGTTCTGGACGAGTTTGGTTAATGAGTTAATTATACAAGCTTTTGATCGATTTGAAAAATTTGAATTATTAAATATATTATGCTTTGATTAGCTTTTTATCACAAAATTTAATAATTAAAATTTTTTAACTTTTGTAATTGATTCGAAATAAATATATTTTTATTTATTTCAAGTTTTTTTGTTTTTTAATATTTTTAAATAGATAAATTAGTAAGAATTTGGAATATTTTTGAATAGATAAAATAATTAGAAAATGTTTTTTAGTACTATAAAGTTAATTTGGTTAGCCACGTCTTAAGAACAAACTAATAAAATCTTTTATGGTTTTAAAATGACTTCTTAACTTCCCATTATATTTGAACCAAATAGGTGTAGGGTATTTCTAAGTCGGTTACACTGACTGACTGTTTCTTTACTTGTTTTTTATTTAATCAAGATTTCGATCAAACGGTAAATCGTTGGCTAATCTTGAAAATTTTAATTAAGTAAGCTTTTTTAATCGTTCTTACATTTTTATGTTAAAATTATTTATGGTTGAACATTATAATTTTGTAAAATGTTTGTATTTGTGTATTATTGACTTATATATTATTTTATTTATTTGAAAATAAAAACAATTCAAAAACAACCGTCACTTAAACGCAAATACAAAAATATGGAAGAAATTAAACAAGCTTTTAGGCTTTTAAAATTTTTAATTATTATATTGTTATTTTTTAATTTAACAATAGATTTGATCGACTTCGAAAATAGTGGACCCTCATCCTCCAGTAGCGCAACTACACCTACAGGAAGCCCATTTACTTCTAAACTAAGAATAGTGAAAATATAATATTCGACACTAATAACAGCAGTTTGAATAAAAAGGAGAAAAAAAGTTAAAAACCCAAAAAATTGGCAAAGGAATAAAGTCAAAACAGCATGACTACATGGATTAAGCTATATTTCAGCTATATTATATCAGTAAAAACATTACAGCAAAAGAAATGAAATCATGCTTCATTAAATTAAACAATTAACAAAGGTTGTTTCAGGTAAAAGTCGTCGTTCCCGTACTTTTTTGTAGTTTCTTACATCTTATACTAATAGTAGTAAAATAAAAGTATGTAAAACTATTTTTCTGAATACGTTATTAAGTTATCAAATGACAGAAATGGCGTTTGATTAATTAAATTCTACAGATGGAAATCTTCAAGGAGACACAAGAGGAAAATATCAAAACATGGAAGAGCAAGTTTTAAAACGTGAAGAAAGGTAAAAGAACATATAAATTTTTTTGCAGCTATAGAATCTCATTATTTGAGAAGCAGAACTACTAGAAGATATATCGACGGAGATTTAAATGTTGCAAAAATGCATGCATAGACAAAATGCAATGATTGCGCTAAATACTAGGTAATGACTGATAAATAAAAAGAAAACAATAAACATAATTACGAAATATACATTTTTTCTAAACAAAAAGCTAGAAAACTCAAAGTTGAAGACAAAATTAGATCTGAAGAAAATAAATCAATAATAACTACAGTATTTGATTTTCAAAAAATTCTGAATGTATGAATGAAAAGAAAACTGTGCTAATATAATTTCACTCTATACAATTTAACCAGCCATCAAGGATATTGCTTTTTGTGGGACGAGATTATAGGAAAAAGAGGAGCTAACTAAGTTTGAACTTGTCTCTATAAATATTTGCTACAAGAAACTGAAAAGGGTGCTCATTTGTTTAATTTTTACTCAGACAAGTGCCCTGGTCAAAATAAAAACAAATGCTTATTTGTCTTTTATGTTTGGGTATGCAAGAAATTGAATATTGAAATAAAACACGTATTTTTAGAAAAAGGGCATACCCAAAATGAGGATGATTCTTTGCATTCAGTAATAGAAAAAGCAAAAAAACATAAGAAGCTTTACTTACCATCACAATGGTACTTTCTAATCAGAAATTGCAAAATGACTGCACCTGCTTATGAAGTATGTGAAATGACGCATGACCAGTTTTTAAATTTTTCTAGTTTTACAAAAACGGTCTTAAACAAAGACGATGAAAATCCTAAAATAAATTGGAGTAACAAAGAAATAATAAAAACGAATAGAAACTATCCTAATCAATTATTTTACAAGTACTCATTTGACTGTGAAACATTTTCTTCAATAACCCTTTTCAATTTAAATAATAAAACTGGACGTAAGAAACGTAAAAAATGTAGAATTACAAACTGAAGACCCCCCAAATTTATATGCAGAGGCTTTAGAAATTCCAAAACTAAAGTATGAAGATTTGCCACAACTTTCAAATTACATGCCATTTTATTACAGAAGTTTTTTCAAAATTTGCAATATACAACGAAGGAAGCAGAAGAAAATTTAAACTCAAGTATATGGATCGGATCAGAATTGAAAAATAAATCGATTTAGCTATGTATGTCCGTCTGTCTGTCCGCCCTTAATCACGACAACTCAAAAATTAAAGGAGCTAGGATTCTGAAATTTTCAACAAATCGGAATCGAAAAAACCGTTAGCACTATTGAAATTCAGCCAGTTTGCACAACGTGGTCGGGTAGCTGCCATATAACTTCTTTTTTTATATGATCATTACACTGTTCTTATTAAAGCTGGGTATCTGAAATTTTGTCAAAAGTAGTTTAGTGTAGTGGTCAAAGTTACTGGAAAATTTGGTTGGTCTACTGCAGAGGGTTCGAGTAAGTGCCATACAACTCCTTCTTTGGTATGAGCATCACACTCTTCACCTAATAAAGCTGTATGTTTGAAATTTTGCCAAAAGTAAATAGCCGGATGATAGAATGCTAATATTACGGGTATCCCAGTCTTGACACATTTTACCCTACTACACTCTTCCTCGTTTTTTTTCTTATTCGACTTTTTTCTTTTCTTTAGTATCATATTCTTGAATCATGTTATATGAACTATGTACAGTGAAAAATGATCTACAAATTTAATTGGTATAAATTGAGAGAATAATAATAAAAATAAAGGGTATAAAATATAAATAGTTACAATACATTTAAAATATGCCAACAGTTTTGAGAGAATTTGATAAAATATACGAATAAAATTTCCTACAAATTTTTAACATGAAAATGTATATCTATATATAACTAGCAGATTTACCCGGCGTTGCCCGGAAGCTTGCAAATTGTAAAAAAGCAAGTTTCAGCCAATTTTTTGAAATACTACTTTGCTCATAAATGAAGCCTGAAAAAAATATTTGTGGAGTTACGTTAACCCATTGTGGCCCAACAGCTTTTTATACGTTTTTTCGTTGCTTTGCTATATATTAGAAATGATTTAACCGATTAACTTCAAATTTTGTATATGTGTTCCTCTTTGAAAATGAAGTTCACTTTACTAACAGACTTGGAATTTGTTAATCCCTGCCGACCTCACAACGTGTCAACGTCACAAACGTAATGGCAAATTTATTATACCCTTTTGACTAATAGTCAATAGTCATACGGGTATAAAGAGTATCCAGCAATTATTATTATTATTAATATATTTTTCTAGAATGAGGTGTAACAAACGCATTCAATTAAATGTGTTTTGTTGGATGTATTCATTTATAAAAAAATAAAATATTAATGTTTTGTTGAATGTGTTTTATTTTAGAAAATAAAATACCCAAAATTATCATAAGCAGGCCAAAAAATATTTTATTTATTTTAATAAAAAAAAATTTTTATGAAATAAAATTTGTATTAGTTTATGAATTAATTCATTTAAGCTTTAAAAATCACAGATGATTTTCTGGAAATTTCAACTAAATAGTAAAACATTTTGTAAATAAAAATTAAGAAGGCCCCTGTGAATCAGTAACATTTGTTTAGTAATTCTTAATTATTTTCGGTGAAAATCTGAAATAAGGGCGAAGGCCCAAGGTACGCTTTGATGCATTGCTTGCTTAGCTTTAGCAAATAAATCAAACAATGTATCAAAGTAATTTCAAAGTTTCCCACATCTCGCCTTCAACTTTCGCACATCTCGCTCTTATCCCTACCTCATCTATCCCATTATTTAACATGTTGAGCAGGTACATATTAGAATGTTAGTAACAAACAAGTATTTCGATTTGAGTCTAAACAAAGGAAACAATATAGAATGTATAGCAACATTTTTAAAAGTAATTCGAGTATTTAGAGAATGTCAGCAACAAAGATTTGAATTTAAACAAAGGAAACAATATAGAATATATAAAAACATTTTTTAAAATTTTATGTACAAAACATTAATTAATACTTGAAGAAATAGATCATTATTGAAACAGAATAAACCTATAAAAAAATTTAAAATCTTCTATTAATTTATTTAATTTAGGCAAGTACGCACTTAAATAATTGAAATTTAAAAAAAAATATACCAAGAAGATTTGCTAACGACCCCAAAATTTTATAAAATACGAAACATACAAAAAGTAGACTACTTAACTTATGCATCTTCAAGTCTTTAAGATACAATAAGAAATTATAAAAGTCATTTATTTATTTTTTGTGTTTCTATTACTAGAATCTAAACATAATATGCGTTATACTAAATGTAACGGTTGCAACTTTATTTAACATACATTTAACATAATGTACATAATGAAATTAGAAATAGTTCTCAATTAGAAAAAGTTCTCTTTTAATTGACCTTCCGTCATTCTGTGACGGGCCAACAGCTAACATTACATAATTCAATTTCCACTCTAAAAATCCATATTTCAATTAAAACAATTAAATCAGGCTTCTTTGAAAATGTTTCTAAGTGGAGCTCAAAATTATCAAAATTTTTGCGCAAACTACGAATCTTTTATTGAATAATAAGAATATTAGAAATCGCATTGTGATTAATGAAGTTATCAAGTAAATAGTCAAAATCAAAATAATTTATATTTAATAATCAGTAGAAGGAAATTGATTAGTACTGAAGTTATTCATAAAACAAAAAGTAATATAAAACCAAAAGTAAATATATATATATATATATATATATATATATATATATAATATGTGTGTAACTAAAATAATTTATAAATTATCAAAGTCATTAAAACTAAATATTCTTACATACATATTGCCTTCTTTTTTCTCATAAAAATCTTACCATTCTTGACCCATAAAAATTTATAATTCTTTTCTAATTTAATTTTTTTGCTGCATTAAACAATGATCTTGTATAATTACTGAGTGAGTTATTGATAAATATCTATATTCTCTTTTTCACTTTCTCCATTAGTCTCTCCTTCGTCATCAATATCATTGGAATTTATTGAAATGTTTTTTTATATTTTTTTTTTTAGTTTTTTCATAATATTTTGTTTTAAAAGCATTGATGAGAATTTCACTCATACTATAGGGTTGGTGTGTAGATTACTTTTATTTTCAACTTCAGATTTAGATTTTATTTTTTTTTTGTATAGCAGTGAATTTTATCTGTGTTTTCAATGTTTACGTCCATTTTTTTGTTAAGAATTTCCAAAACATTAGCCTTCAAGTTTTTCTTGCTTATGTTTGGAATTCCAATAATATCCACAGTACTATGTAAGCCATCTTGTTCTATTAAACTTATTTTCACAATTTGTTTAATTATTATGTTACATTAGGTTTATATTAAAAACCATCAAATTATATAAACCTCTATACATATATTATCACAAATTAATATTTCTTTCGAATAACTTTGAGATTAATAAAAATTAGTGTCACATCATAAAGAAATCATATACATAGAGTTTTCATCTAGCTAGAACAAAAAATGTTAGTCAATTTTGTTGATTTGAAATCACCCCAAAACGGTATTTGAAATCATCACCCCATTATTGTAAAAAGATGACCGTATTTTTGGTATACTTAGTAAAAGGCGCCGTGAAATAAAGCCATACGAAATAAAGCCATAAAATGACATTATGGCTGACAATAAAATGACATTATGAAAATATAATATTATTTAACATGTTTTATTACAGTGTATTAAAAAAAATTAGGAACTTATTAATTTTTTGAATGAATTAGGTATCCGATAGACCCTACCTCTGCATTTTTTAGAAGCATTTTGTGTTTGTTTTGAACCCTAGAATAACCCTTAGTTCTATGGCAGGTTATTAGCGAAACACCCTGTATTTATCATTTATAACTGCACTTAATTATCAATTTCTATTTTTTTTTTACTTTGTTTACTATTAAACTAGAATTTGTATCAATTTTACTATATGGCTTTATTTCGTAAAATTTTAGAAAATGATATGGCTTTATTTCGCATTCAAATGTAAAACCTTTCGCATTCAAATTTACACCTTAGTAAAATCATATTGAGACTTCTTTGCTTTATTTATATTTTTATTTTGTTTGTTTGTCAATCTAAGTATGTACAATTGTTTATATTTCCTTATCAAGTTGGACGATTTCTTTTTAAAAAATTTTATTTAATATTTTTATTGTTGTTTTTTTTGTATGTTAATCGATGTATTATATGTACATTTGTGTATTTTGTATATATGTATTTCTTTGTACAATTTGGACGAATTCTTTTTTTTAGAAAACAGAGAACCTTTGAAAATAAATAATAATTATTCAAGCACTAAATGCTATTCTAACAAAAATGTAAGAAATTTGAATGTACTTGTTGAAAATTTTTAAACTGTCTCGTCAGATAAAAAAAGTTGTTTTTGCCGGCATGGTTTGAAATTTTAGAGGAGTGTAGATTTTTATTTAAAAAAGTATTCAACAGTTCTTAAAAGATTAGCTTTTCTTTAAGAAACAAAATTTAATCTAAAAAAAAACATTATTTACTTAAAAAATCAAAGTAAAAAGTTAAGGCAAAAATTAAAAAAGGAAAAACAGGATTTATCTTTATGTAGCATTATTAATAGGCAGTTTCAATTGCGTAACGAAGCCAAACAATTTGTGAATGATCCGAAGAAGAAAAAAAGGGAGCATTAAATATTCATTTTAATTCAACTAAAGGTTATAAATTTTTGAGAAATAGAGTAAAGCTTAATTTGCTCCATTTTAGTTTAGTTCCCTTAAATGATGGATCCCCATCAACATTTATACATAGGTCTTAACGACAAAAATATAAATGAGTTAGGTTATAAAAATATAAATGAGTAATTATATTCCCAGAAAAAGATTAAATTGACAGGTTGGCTGTATTAGTATTCGATGAAATAGCCATTAGAACGCTATACTATAATAGTGCACAGGATGAAATTAGTGGTTTTTCTGGTTATGGTTCCGGCAGAACAAAAGACATCGCAAAATACATACATACATTTGGGAATTATAATAACACATGTATTATAATTCAATTTAATATTATTTAATGATGTTAATAGTTTAATTTAGAAATTTGATGCAATACAATTTTAGAAGAGAGAAGTTTAATTTAGTTAATTAATGTCTATTTAAAAAGCAAAGTTTAATTTATCTATTAAATATAATTTTCAAAAAGTTACAGCCTTTAAGTATTTTTATATCTCCTTCGTCTTCGTCTACGTCCACGGTTTTTTTCGAAAAGAGACCGAAAATTATTTGCTTTAAATTGTAGTAGGTTAAATGTAGTTTTAAGTTGTAGTAGATTAAATGTAGTTTTAAGTTGTAGTAGATTAAATGCAGTTTTTAATTTATAACAATTAGTGTCGATATCCATGTTTATTATCCCACATACATATGTATATTTTATAATGTGTATTTACATACTTAAAGGGTTTTTTATGCCGAATGGAAATGAATTTTGAAAACTTATTTATATACTTTTCCATAATATATTTTACCCGGCTTTTTCCCTTTTAGAATTCTAAATTAAATAATAAAATAATAAAACAAATCTTATTGAAAATAAACAAAATATATTTTTTTAGTAGGTAGTTAAAAATCTAAAAATTAAAAGAAAATTTTACATAGGTACCTATTTTAAGCTAACGAAAATTTAAAACAGATAGGTACATTAGAAGAAAATTTATGGAATTATTTTCTATCGATTTGAAAGATTTGGAATAATGCAAGTAAAAAAATATAAAGCAAAAAAAAGAAATTTCATTTTTGTTTTTCTATCAATTTTTTTTTATTTTATAATCAAAATATACAAAACACAAACTGCATACATGCATGATACAGCGATTGATATGA
This sequence comes from Dolichopus griseipennis, assembly GCA_963082915.1. Lineage (NCBI taxonomy): Eukaryota > Metazoa > Arthropoda > Insecta > Diptera > Dolichopodidae > Dolichopus > Dolichopus griseipennis. The sequence goes on from CAUJBZ010000002.1 coordinate 469,988, forward strand.
TATATATTAATGTTTTTCAAACTTTTTATTCGGAAAAATATTATTAATAAAACAAAAATCTTTAATTTTCAAACAAGTACTTTATTGTTTGTTATCAGAAAAAGAACTGAAAATTTACTTAACTTATTATAAAATTTTAGTTACGTAATACAATTTAGATTTTACCATTGATTAAGAATTATATATAGATAAACATTTTCATGTTAAAAATTTGTATGAAACTTTTTTCGCATATTTTTTAAAATTCACTCAAAATCGTTGGCACGAATTTAAATGTATTGTAACTATTTCTATTTTATAGTATACCCTTTATTTTTATTCTCTCAAAAATTTTTCACTCTACATAGTACATTTAATATGATTCAAGAATATGAATACTATGACACTAAAAAAAAGAAAAAAATCGAATAAGAAAAAAAACGAGGAAGTGCGTAGTAGAGTAGATTGTGTCAACTCTGGGATACCCGTATGACCGTAGTATAAACATTATAATATCATCCGATTAATTACTTTTGGCAAAATTTCAAACACACAGCTTTATTAGGTGTAGTGTAATGTTCATATAAAAGAAGGAGTTGTATGGCACTTACTCGAACCCTCTGCAGTAGACCAACCAACTTTTCCAGTAACTTTGGCCATTACTCTTAACTATTTTTGGCAAAATTTCAGATACCCAGCTTTAATAAGTACAGAGTAATGTTCATATAAAACAAGAAGTTATATGGCAGCTACCCGAGCCCGTTGTGCAAACTGGCTGAATTTCAATGGCGATGAAGGTTTTTTTTAAAAATCCGATTTGTTGAAAGTTCCAGAATCCTAGCTCCTTTAATTTTTGAGTTATCGTGATTACGGATGGACAGACGCACGGACATACATAGCCAAATCGATTTATTTTTCAATTCCGATCCATACACTTGAGTCTATATCTACCCCCCTACTTCTCTGCGTCATAAACGTAATTGCAAGTTTAGTATACCCTTTTGACAAATAGTCATACTAGTATAAACAATGATTTTTTCATTCATAAATTCATAGTTCATTTTTTCGAATTGATTTCGTTTTTTTCTAAAAAATTATTTAATTTTGTATGTACTTGCGTACATACCTATATAGATATGTATGCATATAAAGGTTCTAAAATAATTATTTTAAAATCTAACTTTATAGATCTCAATAACAAATAACCTTTATGAATATTTGAAGGTGACCAAATATTTTATTTTCAATTTCTTATGAGGTTTAAATTGTAACGGGAAACTTTTTGTTTTGATTTTTTTCATTTTTGTTTAGATAAATAAATTTTTCTAAAACTTGCAAAGTGCATAGTTGTGAATGGAATCTATGAAATTTTATAAAGTGTTTATGTATAGATGTATGTATGTATTCAAATTTCTATTTCTAAATTCTTTAATCTTTAGAGGTTTTTTGTTGAATTGAGATCAATTGTAATTTTGTTTTAACTGAAAATTTCTAAATTATCTAAATTTTCAAAATCTTATTATGCATAAAATGTTCTAAAATAATTATTTTAAAATCTAAATTTATAGATTTCAATAACATATTGATATCATTTTTTTTATGATTTATTAGGTATATAATTTTTCTCTGAATTTATTTGTTTTAATAGGTACCTACTTATAAGAAGTTATTTTTTTTTACGCACCACCATAAGTTATTTTTTTTTATTACCATTGAGTACTTCAACGAGAATGAACTTGTACGCGCTGTTCTATAATGAACATGTAAAATATTTTTGCGACATACTTAACGGTTTTATAAAAAAATTACTTTGAAACAAATTGTTTTTTCTTTAGATTTTTAGTTGTTGCTTTAAAATAAAGGAAAAAATATTTGAAGCAAACTTTAAAAACTTGGATTTTGCTATTTACAATTTCTTGGTAACAAAAATTATTTGTAAAAAGAAAAAAAAATATACCTAGTAAAAAATGAGAGTAGCGAAAGTAGTATGATGAATTAGTTATTAATTATTATATTGATTAGGATATAAATTTTTTAGCAAGTTATTTTTGATTCATTGGTCCAATGTAATTAAAAAAAAAAAATATAATAAAATTATAAGATAATAAAATTTAATAAGTATATATATTTTATTTTTAGTTACATATGTTTTGAATAATAGTTACATACATAGGTATATTTTCAACTTTTGTTAAAATTTTTTTAAAATTTTAAATTCTCACTTTTGCATATTATATTTATTAATTTATTCATTTATATTCCCCCCACCACATGCAATTATTTTCGAATCAATTCTTATATTTAAATATTTACCTTATACATAAAAATAAATAGGTAATTAGGTAAAGTTTTTTTTACAAATTAGTAAAATATTTCATATTAAAATTGAAACGTACGTAGCCACCTTGTTACATTTTATTGGAATCGAATATATTTTTTGATATAAATTAAAGTGATAAATGACTTTGTTTTAAATTCATTTTTTAAATAATGTGAGAAATAAAGCAAAATATATTTTATTTTAAAGTAAAATGTCATTTTCATCGAAAGTTTATTGGCTTTAAAACTAAAATATTTCTTGTCTTAAAAATAAATGCTGTTCGAAAAAGTAGAAACTTAATTTTAAAATATATTTTCTTAAAATCAAAGTAAAAAACATTTAGAATCAAGGATATAAACAAAATTAAAATCAAAGTCACAAAAATTTTAAATCAAAATATATTATTTCTCTCTGTATATAATAAAAAAAACGGTCGATTATGAAATAAAGCACTTGAGTTCAAGTGAGTTTAAAATAAAAAAAACGTAAAATGTAAAATTAAAAGAAAAATGGAAATTCGATTTAATTTAGAGAAAATGGCATTTTCCGTTCTTGTAGGAAGTAGTATGCATATGCCGTTTCAGCGTCAGTAAAAGATCTTTTGGAGCTTTTTTAATGCCGTTTCAGCGTCAGTAGGAGCTTTTTTCGGCAGTTCTCCTAAAGTATGTAATAAAATTGTGATAAGTAAAAAGTTTTGTGCTTTTGAGTATTTTAAATTAAGCTTGGTTGTTAGGATATCAGTTATGTTTAAATTTCAAATTAAGATATTGTGCTTATTGTTCTTAATGAAATATGAAAAGTTTTAAAGCTTGGTTTAAATACACAGTTAATATTACCAATGTTTAAGCTTGATTTAATATTTCCGTGAAAATTAAAAAAAAGTTTTATAAATTAAAAAAAATAAGCTTAAGCTATTGCGCTGAATATTCTTAATTAGATATGAAAAATTTTTTAAATATCAGTTATGTTTAAATTTCAAATTAACACAATAATAAGCTTAGGCTAGTTTGAGTCTTTGAGTATTTTAAATTAATCTTGGCGGTTAGGATATCAGTTATGTTTAAATTTAAAATTAAAACAGTAATAAGCTTAAGATATTATGTTTATTGTTCTTAATTAAATATGAAAAGTTTTAAAGTTTGGTTTAAATACAAAGTTAATATTATCAAAGTTTAAGCTTGATTTAATATTCCCGTGAAAATTAAAAAAAACTTTTATTAATTCACAAAAATAAGCTTAAGCTATTGAGCTGAATATTCTTAAATAGATATGAAAAGTTTTTTAAATTTGGTTTATACTTAATATTATCAAAGTTTAAGCTGGATTTAATATTTACGTGAAAAATTTAAAAAATTCAAAGCTGATAGAGCTTGTATGTTATGTTTGAAAATTAATCTTCCATCTGCCATTTTAAAGTTGAAAAGCTTAAAAAATCGATGGAAATTTTTTGTTTGATTATTAACTTAACTGCAAAAGTTTTGAAAAAAATTAAACAAATAAACGTTTGAAATTATATTGTTAATAATATAAAGGCGTGATCATGAATACAAATTGAAAACGTGATCAAGTTCAAGTTAAAAAAAAAAAAAAATATAAAACTTGGTTTTAAAAAGTTGTTTTTAATATTAAATAACAGCATAGCATGTGTCTAAATAATATCTTTTTTATTTATCCATGAATCATGGTTTTTATCAAAGCCAAGCCATTTAAAAAAATATAAAAATTTCTCATTTTTCTTTGTTACATTTTTAGGTGAAAGTTTAATTGTATGATGATATGTTGAGTTATATTTTTCTATTAGCGATGGCAGAATAGTATATATGGCAGTAACCATTTATATGTGCCTTGTAAACTGAATTGTTTCCACATCATGTTTTTTAGGGTGCGATTGAAACGTTCTACAATTGATGCTTTTAGTTCTGAATATGTATGATAATGGTTAATTTTATATTTCCTCATTAGATTTTGAAATTTTTTGTTGAACCTTGATCAGATTGTAAATTTTTTGGTGTTTTACCAGCACGCTGAAAAATATTTTTCATTGCGATTAAAACATTATCAGCGCTTTTGTTTTTAATCGGTTCAGCATACGCAAATTTTGAAATTGTATCAATAACGGTTAATAAATATTTATATGCCTTATTAAATTTTGCATATGGAATCATTTCAACCAAATCAATTTGACAAGTATCATTTAAACCCTTTTGAATAAATTTTCTTCGTGTAAAGTTTCTTCTAGCGCCTCTATGAATTTCTGACACAACTTGTAGCCTCGAAATTATTCTCGTACCATTTAATTAAATTTTCTAAAGTGATTCTATAATTTTATATTGTATGACATTCACATGTGTCCGGTCCAGAAGTAGAATTATCATATGCCCACGGACAAAGTAAAATGAGTACTATAAATTGAAGTGAATTTATTTACTCCAGAAAAGTTTTTAATGTGTTTATATAGATGTAATATTAGTTTCTTATGATCATCTAATAAAACGGAGGAATAAATATTTAAGAACTCCTCCACTTCCATAATTCAAAATGATAGTACTAAGAATATGTTCACTGCTTTTATATGATCTCTAAATTGTATTTTAAATTCAGTTTCTTATCAGACACAGACCAAAAATGATTAATTTCATTCATCCATTTACAATGATGATAGCGGGACCATCTGGATGTGGAAAAACAACATTTGTGTGTAATTTAATTGAAAATATTGATAGATTGATTTATCCGAAAATTTAAACAATAAAATGGTGTAACCTAGAAATTTCTGCTATTCCAAAAAATCTAACTTTCCTTATATAGTCTTTTATACCAGTATTCCAAAAGAATTTAGTGGTAATGAAAATAAACCTACGTTAATTGCTCTAGATGACTTAATGTTAGATTCTGCAAAAAAAGAGGTATGTGAGCTATTTACTAAAGGTTCACACCATCGTAATTTATCTAATATATTGTTAACACAAAACGTTTTCATCAGGGAAAATTTTCAAGAGATATTTCATTAAATTGTAAATATTTAGTGCTTTTCAAAAATCCTCGAGACAAATCGCAGATTTTTCCTCTTGCTAGGCAACTATATCCAGAAAATATAAAGGGTATCTTGAGAGTATATAATGAGTCAACATCAAAACCTCATGGTTATATTGTGTTGGATTTAACACAAGACATTAACGATTTATTTCGTATTAGAACTAATATTTTTTCCAAAGAATATTGTATATATTTCTGTGATACGGGTGATTTGAATAACAACTGTTAAAAGTATGAAACGATTGAAGAAAAACCAACATATATTACATGTACTAGGAAAGTGCAACAACAAGAAATTTCGTAAAAATATTCTTAAATATTGTGATGACGATATTATAAAGACTATTGCTGAAATTGCAATCAATATATTAAATGGTAATAATAAAACATCATCGGCACAAAAAACAAAATTAAAAAAAGATAAAAAACAATTAAGATTTCTAGCCTGTGCTAAGAAAAGTATAAAAGCCAAAAGAAAAATATTAGTTCAACATGGTGTGTTTTTACCAACTTTAATCGGAACTATATTATCTGGTGTATTAGGGAAATTACTCAGTAAGGCATAATGCAGTGAACGATTGTTATGTCACCAGAAATATTTTCAAAATTTTTGTAAATTATTTCAAGATGATAAAAACTTGGATTTATTAGATCAAAAAATGAAAAAAGTTTTATATGATAAAAACTTAAAACCATTGCAAAAATACTTGTACTTATATCGTCAAAATCTCCTCAAATATGGAATTAACAAAAGACACGCAAAAAAATTACCAGAAAAGGCTAATAATCTTACATTTGATACAGACACTCAAACAAAATTCTTTTCTAAACGAAACGCATATACAGAAACTGAATTACCAAAATACAAATCAACATCAACACAGACTAATTTTGTACCATTAGTTACTGATGAAGTGTTTGAATATGATCCTAAAAAAGAGCATTCAGATATGGATATCGATTTAACACATTACAATTTAGATGAAAATTCGTTTAAAAAATTAGCTCAAACTGAAATGTTGAAAGACGAAAAACTAGTACAAAGACCATCTCTAAGTTCTGATTATCGAATGCGTGAAACAACAAGTGGTGATGTAATTTCCGTTGCTGTACCATCTCCTGAAAAAAAGAAGACACTAAGATCGGCCGGTAGTTCAATTTCCTCAACTATACTTTCACAGTTTCCTGAAACAAAAAAACGAAAATTAAAACCTTAACTAAGAAGTCCAAAACTAAGAACTTCATCAACACCGGAATGGACAACATATAAAAAGTGCAACATTTTATGTCTTAAAAGAAGTTAACAAAGATGGATAGTCAAGATGACTTCTATGTAACATTGTTAAGTAATGATAATTTAAAACTTTTTGCAGACAACACTTTAGCCTCATTCGAAAATAAATTGCCTATTCACTTTGATTTAAAAAACGGAAACTGGAAAGTAGGTCTTTCAGAAGTTTATCTGAACGATTTCCTACAAACGGAAAAATTTAACAAGGAGAATTGTGCTCTTATTAATATTGGAGAGTATAATGTTTATGTAAGAAATATTGAAAAATCTCATGAAAAAATTAAATTAACCAAATCTATAGGTTACACATATTATTCATATGACGATTCGGAATTACATTTGGATGATTGGAAATTTAATTTTTTGCCAACACTTATTAAAAATATAACTCCTAATCCGGGATTTACTCGAAACCAAGTTTTCAAAGGATAGTTTAATGAAGTTTTGACATATATCTCTAATACTAAAAATTATGATAATTTTCAAAAAGTAGCAGATCAAAACAAAAAAGGTTTAATTCGAATATCACAGACTTTTGATGAAGACAGCTTCTTTATAAAAGTTAATTACAGTTATAATATAAAACGAGGAAGATTATAGTTGGATTTTTCAACTTTTAGATACCCGTGCGTACACTATCATGTATTAAATAAATAAGAATTTCATATATTGCAATTGAACTCTTTGGGTCCATTTAGACGATGTTAACAGTTGTTGAATTCACATCGTTTTTGCTCTTTCCCACTTCCTCATTTTTTTTTGTTTTAAAATTTTTTTGTAGAAGTGGGAAAGAGAAAAAACGATGTGAATACAACAACTGTTAACATCGTCTATTTTTGTTGTTTGACAGAAAATTCAAAATATTTGTTTTTTTATAGTTAATTACAAAAAAAATTAATAAAAAAAAAATTGAATTAAAAAAAAAGATGAATTTAAAAAAAAAATATGCTCTGAACGAGATTCGAAACCACACTTTTCAATTAAAGGGTCGACGTCTTAACCACTAAGCCATCGACTTTTTGTTCATCTCAATTTTTTTTTTAAATTATTATACTTGGTATGGTATCAATTGTTTGTTTTGAATAACTGTTTTGAATTTTTTTATAAATGTATTAAAAAAAAATAAATAATTTATAAATGAGAGTTTTACGATGAATTTAAAAAAAAACAAAAAATTTTGCCCCAGCCAGAAATTGAACCGAAACGTTTTGACCACTAGTCCCATGTTCTAACCACTACACCATAGAACAATGAATAATTTGCCTACAAAACGAGTTTTTATTTATCCTAATTTTTTTTTTTAAATAATTGTAGTTGCTATGGTATCAATTGTTTGTTTTAAATAACAGTTTTGAATTTTTTTTTATAGAAATATTAAAAAAAATTAATAATTTTTAATATAAATGAGAGTTTTCTGTCAAATTTTCTATAAAATAAAATTTTTCATACATAAAATAAATACATATATTTTGATGGCGCGAAATAAAGCCATACGAAATAAAGCCATAAAATGACATTATGGCTTTATTTCGCATTCAAATGCGAAATAAAGCCATATCGAGAATTTTTTTGCGTATGGCTTTATTTCGCATTTGAATGCGAAATAAAGCCATATCATTTTCTAAAATTTTACGAAATAAAGCCATATAGTAAAATTGATACAAATTCTAGTTTAATAGTAAACAAAGTAAAAAAAAAATACCTAATTCATTCAAAAAATTAATAAGTTCCTAATTTTTTTTAATACACTGTAATAAAACATGTTAAATAATATTATATTTTCATTACGGGGGCTGCCGCCCCCGAACCCCGGCTAACTCAATTATTGAAGCTAGATTTTGAATCCAACACTAAAATGAAAAGAATGGTATAAGAATTCGGATACCTAATTCATTAAAAAAATTGATAAATTTCTAATTTTTTTAATACACTGTAATAAAACATGTTAAATAATATTACATTTTCATTAGGGGGGCTGCCGCCCCCGAACCCCCGCTAACTCAATTATTGAAACTAGATTTTGAATCCAACACTATAATGGAAAAAATGGTATGAGAATTCGGCATAGCTATTTCATACAAAAAATAATCAACCCTAATTAATAAATATAAATATTCTGGAAAAGGGGGCAATCCTGCTTTTGAATCTAACTCCAGAATCCCTCCTAATTGAGAATCCCACATATACACATATATAAATATTCTGGAAAAAGCGTAAAACCCTGCTTCTAAAACTCCTTCCTAACTATTTAAATAAAAAAGTTTGGAAAATTAAATTGCTTCTATTTTCACAAATAAAATTACATTTTTAAATGCGAAATAAAGCCATACGCGAAAAAATTGGCGATATGGCTTTATTTCACGGCGCCTATAATTTATTAAAAAGAAAATAAAAGAAAATAGATAACAAAAAATGAATTTAAAAAAAAAAAAAAATTTTCCTTAGCCTGAATTCGAACCGAACATTTTGACTACAAGTAATATGTCCTAACCACTACACCATGAATCGATTAATAATTTAACTACATTTTGTTTGTTTTTATATTTGGTTTCTATTTAGTTATTAATTTTGAAAATATTCATATAATTTCGAAAAATTTGTATGGCAGTTACCCGAAGCCTTTTTCCGATTTTAACCAAGAACAATAGGGAACCTACAAATTGTCTAAAAATTACTTTGTGAAAGTTTCAGAACTCTAGCTCTTATAGTTTTTGAGTTATCGGCCGGACGGACGGACGGACACACATAGATAGATCGATTCACTTTTCGATGCTGATTCGATACGTACCCTTGACACTATATCTAGCTCGTATATTTCGATGCGTTACAAACGGAGGAGTAATTTTAGTATACCCGATGTTCATATATGTATGCACGGGTATAACCATTGCTAAATGAATTATTTCGATAGAAACAAAATATAAAAAATTTCAAAACAAAATTACCTGAACTATTTAAATTAGCTATTGCTAATAATAAAGACGAAATAAATGGAATGGTGATGATATATTCAGATATAGTTCAATCATCTGTTTTTGGAAATAGCAAAGTACGTGCATTAAGAGCTATCAACCTAGAAAATTGCAGAATACCTACAGATATTGAATTTGAAAATGTCCAATACATGCCTATAGAAAAAAATTGTTTTGAAACGATAACGATTAAAATTTGCAACCAATAAGCCGATGGAATAAATTTTATTTCAAGTTACTATCCAACAAAAATTGTACTGCACTTTAAAAAGCAATGATTGCTTAAAAACAATATAAATACTACTACTCAAATATGATATCATATCAAACATGGAAAGAGCTTACGTGAGATATTATTTCACTCAAGTAGGTGGAGGAATCAACGATATTGGGCCTCTATTACAATTTTATCCAGCTATTCAAAGAGGTCGTGGTTTTGGAAATATATTCGGAAGTTTAATTCGTTACTTAAAGCCAGTTTTTACATCAGGTTGGAACTTAATTAAAACAGAGGCTATGAACACAAGTAAAAATATTTTGAATGATATAGCATCTCAAATCTAAGAAAATCAGTAGTTAATTAACTGCATTCGATGTATGGTGGAAGGCGAAAAGCCATAAAAAGACGGAGCAGTATAAAACGACGAACAGTTTCTAAAAAGACACATTTAAAGTCGAAGCGACGAAAAAAGCAAATTAAAACCTCTGATATATTCAATTAAATATGGAGTGTATGGGAGGTTGGGAATTGGATAAACCAAATGTAAATGATTTTAACAAATCTGGTTCTAAATCAAGGCAAAAATTATACAATAATTCTACAATAGTAGAATTAATGGGAAAATTACATGTAGATTTTTTCAACACTTCCAAATTAATTTTAAATAACGTTGACATTCGAATTGCTTTGGCATTAGAAAAACAAGATTTTTTTCTATTTTTCAATGATTCAGACGAAAGCTATTTAAAAATTCTTGAAGCTACATTATACATGAAACATTTAACAATTAATCCTAGCATATTAATAGCACATAATACTGTTTTGGAAAAGGCTAACGCAAAATATTTTTATACGAGAAGTGAAATCAAAACATTTACAATTCCAGCTAACACATCCAACATATCATTGGATAATATATTTATAGGGCAAATACCAAAAGCTCTTTTTAGTATGGTTAATAATGAAAATTTTAATGGTAAAAGATCAAAAAATCCATACCATTTCGATCATGTGAATGGAGTGCCTACACCAAACTCTGCAATTGAAACCAGTTTTACATCGAATAACAATTGCAATTCTCGTGCATATTTAACATTATTTAGCGGAACAGGTATACATCATTCTGATAAAGAACATCAAATTTCAAAAGAACTATTTTCAAAAGGTTATACAATACTAGCTTTTGATTTATCACCAGATGGTTCTGGAACTGATACATGTCAAAGTTTATTAAACCAGGGAGTAGTAAAGATTGAAGCAAGACTTAGTTCTCCATTAACTTCAACATTAACATGTATTGTGTTTGCAGAATTCGATGCCAGTATCGAAGTTGATAAAAATCGCAACGTCTACGTAAACATATAAAAGGAAGCATAGTGGAGCAATCTCTATTCATTTGAAAATGGCATACGCTCTAGTAGATTTATTATTCTGTACGGACGATAACAATACAATATTTGTTAAAAACCTTGCTGTGGCTGGAATAAAAGAAAAATGTAAAACTATTGTAAAGGAATTAAAGTATAAATTCCCAACCAAATATTTAAAAGGAACAGACATCAAGAATTACTCTTTTGGACATATGAACAATGAAAAAACAACTAATAATTTAATAAATTTGCTTGAAAAATTCGATATAGTGTTCACAAATGGTAAACTTAAAGTTGAATTTTTAACGGCATACATAGTGGAAATACTCAGCTAATTGATATTTCTCGTTTACAAAAAAATGAATACACTTCTTCGTTTAAAGGTGTTTTTGCTCTTGATCACATACCGAAAAATATTTCAAAACCTGGTATTTTAGTAATAAACACCGACACTTCTACCGAAAAAGGAACACATTGGTTAGCAATTTTCGTGCCAGTTCAAGGCTGTATAGAATATTTTGATTCATTTGGAAATCCACCATTCCACAATGAGATTGTGAAATTTCTACAAAATCAATCAAAATGTTTTGTTTTCAACAATAAGCGTTTACAAAGTGACCTTACATCAGTCTGTGGACAATATTGTTGTGTATATTTATGGATGCGATGTAAATGGAAGAGCATGAAAAATTTTATTAATTTATTCAACACAATGTCACCCCTACCCAAAAACGATAAAAAAATACAAATAATGTTTCGGAAAATTTTCAAAAAATGTATACGATAAAAACTATAAATACAAAACTTTCCAGTTATAAAACTTTAACAGTTTAAAAAAAACATGGTGCCAACATCAAATGCTGAAGTATTTACGAAAAACAAATAAACAACGATGTCAACAACGATAACGACGAAGCACAACAAAAAAATCTTTTATTAAGCTATATTTACTATTTGGATAAAAAACAAACAATAAAAATACAAACTGGATTTAATGTTGAAAATTTAGCTGCAACAATAATTTTCCAATGTCATCGCAAAGTCATTAGCAAGATGAATTATTTGCAGTGGCATGCTTTTTTATTTTCTAAATTGATAACTTTTACTGAATTTGAAATAAAAGTGTCTAAAAATTGCTTTTTTTTAAGACCTTTTACATAAACAACATCAAATATAGTTGTTAAATGTTTCTCAAAGATATTTTTAACCCCCCCTTAGGGGCCCGCTTAGCACCGTCATAAGTATCTGAAAAAAAAAAAAAATTTCCTTTTCTTTCAAAATAAATAAAAAAACAAATTAAATTTAGGGAAAAAAATTTTTTAATATTAAACTTTATTTATTTCAAAAATTTTTCCTGCGATTCGATATCAATCGATGGAATTAATTGAAATAATGCCATATTTCGTTTGTCTTTATCCCGTCCCAAAAATTTAAAATAAAACTGCGCTCTATTCAATTCCTCTTACTCCGGTTCGTTTGTTACTTTTTTTGAAAACCTGTCCGGCATGAAAACTATAATTTTTTCATTGGTTATTGGATCTTCTACCTCACAAAGCACCACTGTTTGACCTCTTTTCGTTTCTAGAAAGCGCCAGGAAACTACCTCATATATTTTATTTTGGTGTAAATATCAATATTATGATATTTTTCACTCGAACCCACTCCCAATTCCATTAAACTTTTTAAAAAACCCGCCTCATTATAGAAAATAAAAATTATAAAACAAAACAAAAAAAAAATATCTTACCATATTGTTTGTTTTATTTTGTAATATTATGTAAATAATATAATAATTTTTAATAATAGTAAAGGAAGATTGTTGTTCTTATATATGAAAAACTTTATATATGCCTTCCCTGCTCATATAAAAAATAAAATAAAAACCAACTAACTACCTCATTATGCAATTATGCAATTTTTTTTTTTTTTTCTCTTGTTTTTTAAAGTTGAAATTCTAATACGATACAACATTGTTGCAGTATTTGAAAAATATCATATAAATTAAAAAGTTGTGAAGGCTGCTGCAGCTGCGCGGTGCCAAAAACATCTTTTTATAGATTTCTTTGATTTTATGATTAGAATAGTAATGCGGGCGGCGCGCCTTTCTGAAAAAGTTAATATGCTAATAAGATGCAACATTGTTGCAGTATTTGAAAAATATAATATAAATAAAAAAGTTGGATTTATGCATTTTTTTTTTCTTTTGTTTTTTAATGTTAAAATTATAATGCAATTCAATTCTGACCTCTATAATTGCCACTTTACTGGAAATTATAGAGGTCCTGCTCATTCTTATTGCAACTTATTGTATAGACGATCAAATTTTTTCCCAATATTTTTTCACAATTTTTCCGGCTATGATTGTCATCTTTTATTTAAAGAACTAAACGAAGTGAATGGACATATTGGTGTCATTCCTTTGAATAAAGGACGTTATATTTCATTATCTAAAAAAATTACAATAGATAATAATCATTCATTTTATTTACGTTTTCTCGATAGCTTCAGATTTATGACTTCTAACCTTGATTCATTGTGTAAAAATTTAAATGAAAACGATTTGATTCATATAAAAAAAGAATTCAATAATAATGAAAAATTTAAACTTATGACTCGAAAGGGAGTTTTTCCCTATGAGTATTCAAATTCCATTGAACGACTTGACGAAACATGTTTACCGCCACAAGACAATTTTAGCAATCAAATGACGAACACACCATGTATCGATGAAGACTACATTCATGCAGTTAATGTATGGAATACGTTTAAATGTCTAAATTTATGGGACTATCTTAAACTTTACCTTATAACAGATGAACTTATTTTGACTGATGTTTTTGAAAACTTTCGAAAAATATGCTCCAAAATCTATTCTTTAGATCCTGCAAATTTTTACACTACACCTGGTTTTTCATGGGCGGCTATGTTAAAATACACTGATATGAAATTAGAGTTGTTAACTGATGTTGATATGTATAATTTTTTTAAAAAAGGGTTACGTGGTGGAATTAGTCAGTGCTCACTTAGACATTCAGTGGCAAATAATAAATTTATGGGGGAATCTTATAAAAAAAACGAACCTTCCAAATATATAGTACTAGCTAATACCCGGTGCGCGTTGCTGCGCCTCTCAATGGAGGTTTAATTGAAGTTGATGTTACTGCAAAAAGTTAACACAAAAATTACACTCGGTTTACACATGTAAATTTTAAAATGAATGAAAGCAATCTTTTTAAAACCATATTTCTAGGTTTTAAAAAGAATAATGTTCTAGTAATTTTTGAAACTTTCTGTAATTCAAAGCAGTACAAACTACTTTCCAAATTTTGACGTAATTTACTTCCAAAAAATTTGTTTTGAACAATCGTAGGACCGACTGTTAGCAGATTCAACTCTATTTTCAAGTTGTTTCACACATATAAAATTTGAGGAAAACCGGTCAAATCGTTTCTAATTTAGAGTTAAGTAACGCAAAAATCTATTAAAAGCCACTGTGCCCCACTGGGTTAACGGAACTACACTTTCTCTTTGGGCAAAGCAGTATTACGCAAAAATGGACGTAATTTGCTTCCAAATCACTCAACAAAATTTTTTGAAGCTTTCTTTTTAGTCAAAGCAGTACTTCGCAAATTTTGACAATATTATCTTCCAAAATTATTTTGACCAACCGTCGGGCCGACATGGGTTAACAAATTCCACATCTGTTAATAGTGTCAACTCAATTCTCACAGGGGAGCACGTATACAAAATTTGAAGAAAATCAGTCAAACCGTTTTTAATTTAGAGTTAGGTATTGAAAAAACCTATAAAAAGCTGTTGGGCCCTAATGGGTTAATGCAAGTCAATAAAATTTTTTTGTGGGTTTTCTTTTTAGCCAAAGCAGAATTTCATAAAATCGGACAAAATTTGAACCCAAATTTTTTTTGACCACCCGTCGGCCCGGCATGGGTTAATAAATTCCAAAACTGTTAATAGTGTCTACTCAATTCTCAAGGAGCATCTCGTATACAAAATTTGAAATCAATTGGTCAAACCGTTTCGAATTTAGAGTAAAGTATTGAAAAAACCTATAAAAAGCTGTTGGGCCGCAATGGGTTAATGGAACTCAACAAAATTTTTATTGGGGCTTTCTTTAAAGCCAAAGCAGAATTCCGTAAAATCGGACAAAATTTGGACCCAAAATTTTTTTTGACCACCCGTCGGCCCGACATGGGTTAACAAATTCCAAAACTGTTAATAGCGTCTACTCAATTCTCAAAGAGCATCACGTATACAAAATTTGAAGTCAATCGGTCAAACCGTTTCGAATTTAGAGTAAAGTATTGAAAAAACCTATAAAAAGCTGTTGGGCCGCAATGGGTTAATGGAACTCACCAAAATTTTTTTTGGGGTTTGCTTTTAAGCCAAAGCTGAATTTCATAAAATCGGACAAAATTTGGACCCAAAATTTTTTTTGACCACCCGTCGGCCCGACATGGGTTAACAAATTCCAAAACTGTTAATAGCGTCTACTCAATTCTCAAAGAGCATCACGTATACAAAATTTGAAGTCAATCGGTCAAACCGTTTTCATTTTAGAACAAAGAAGTTTAAATACTTGCACCACAGCCCCAAATTGGCGGTCCGTTAGAGCAAAATTTTTGGGCCACGATTTCCTTCCGTACCCAAAAACCCCTATATACAAATTTTCATGAAAATCGGCTGGGCAGTTTAGGAGTCTATTCGCTACAAACAAACATACAAACAAACAAACAAATAAACAAACTTTCATTTTTATATATATAGATAGATATGAAGATGCCAACAATTTATATGGATGGGCAATGATCCGATATTTACCTCATAAAGATTTTCAGTGGGTTGATACTCCTGAAAATATTGATGTGCTTTCAGTTGCCGATGATTCGCAAACTCGTTACGTTTTAGAAGTGGATTTAGATTACCCTCAACATTTACATGATTTGCACAATGATTTTCCTTTTTGTGCTGAAAACAAAGTTCCACCGAAAGGTAAAATTCCTAAACTGTTAGTTAACTTAACAAACAAACGCAAATATATTATCCATTATCGAAACTTAAAACAGTGTCTTCGAAACGGCTTGATTCTCAAAAAAATTTATAGAGTAATAAAATTCACACAAAGCAATTGGTTAAAAAAATATATTGATTTAAATAACGCTAAAAATGCTTTTGAAAAAGATTATTTTAAATTAATGAATAATGCTGTTTTTGGTAAAACAATGGAAAATGTAGATAAAAGAAAAAATGTCAAAATAGCTACATCTTGGAAAAGTCAAGGAAGACATTTAGGTGCTCGAGCGTTAATAGCAAAACCAAATTATCATAGTCACTCTAGATTTACTGAAAACTTGATAGCCATTCAGCTTAATCATACAAATATATATTATGACAAACCTATATATTTGGGATTTACGGTACTCGAACAATATAAAATTCTTATGTATGATTTTCATTATGATAATATTAAACCTAAATATGGTAGTAAGGTTTTTTTAAATTATACAAACACTGACAGTTTCATTTATACTATACAGACAGATGATTTTTACGCTGACATATTTAATGAAATACCAAAACGTTTTGATACATCAGATTATCCATCTGACAATTTATTTAATTTTCCTCTAATGAATAAAAAAGTTTTAGGTCTTTTTAAAGATGAATTTAATGGAAAAATTGTTTCTGAATTTATTAGATTAAAATCTAAAATGTATTTCCTTCAAACATATGAAAATAAAGCTATTAAAAAAGCTAAAGGAATAAAGAAATATGTTGTCAATTCTTTAACATTAGATAATTATAAAAATTGTTTGTTACAAAATGAAACTTGTTTAAAAGAAATGAAAATATTTAGATCATATTTACATACAATTTATACACAAAATTTAAATAAAGTAGCTTTTAAGTTCATTAGATAATAAAAGATATATAACTGAAGATAATATAAAAACATATGCTTGGGGGCATTATGCCATTGAGCAATAGTTGTAAAAAAAACAAAACAAAAAAAATCAAATTTTTGTTAGCTTAATAAAAAATCACAATATAAAGATGTTTAAATAAAATAAAAAATATTATACACTCATTAAAAGTGTCTTTCAATTTTAATTTTAACATTGATATTAGTTTTGTATATTAACTTTGTATTTAAACCCAAAACTATAAAAACTTTTCATATCAAATCAAGAATATTCAACTCAAAACCTATAAAACTTATATAATATTAAATCAAGCTTAAACTTATTGAAAACGTGATCAAGTTCAAGTTAAAAAAAAAAAAAAAAAAAAAAAAAAAAATTAACAATAATAATTAAAATGGTGTTATTATTATTATAAAAATTAATGAATCTGCGGTTATACCAGTGTACCATTTCCACGTATGATCATGTTTAATTTATTCAATATGTCTGGTATTCTTTATATTGCTTGCGTGCAATGTTTCCAGATCAAATTCATTTACTATTTTCTTTATCTTTATTTCACGTTCGACATGTGGTAAAATTTTATTTACATAGTATTCAAATTGAGTATCATCTACTTTAAAATCATTTATAGAAATTTTACAGTTTGAGAATTTTATTAGTTTATTACCTCTAATTTTAATTTTATTTTGCGAATTACAATTATTAAATAAAAATGTTTCATTCAAATTTTTTGTTATTACTACATTGTTTTTAATTCTATGTCTCTAGTATCATTCTTATGGTAAGTACAAATCATTTCGTCTGTATTTAATTAATTTGATATGCATTTATCATCAAATGGCATTAAATCTGAGAACAATATTACTTTTTTTTCTTAATACTTAAAAATTTTTTGCTTACATGTAAAAATGTTTTCAATGCCATTATCTAATTCTAAGTTCTTATTTTTATTTGGAATTTTTATAATTTTAGTTTTATAACATACATCGCTAGAGAAATTGGGTATTGAGATAATTAATACAATTTTGTTTTCGTAAAGTGCAACATTGTTTTTTATAAACGGTAATTTTTCTAAAGTTATATTAAAATTGTCAATTTCTTCGTTTGTCAAAATATTTTTGATAAAATTTGTAATTTACTGGATAGTATTATTTCCTTAATATTATATATTTGTTTTGATAATAATTTTATGTTTTTTTCTATTTCTGATTCTATTCTAAGTAATTTAATATCTTCATTAATTTTTTTTAAATTGTTTTGTAAGTTATTAATTTCAGTTGATATTTTGTTTTGAGTGGAATTAATGTGGTAAGTTATATTTTGGATGTGATCGGATAAGTTTTGATTTATAGAAACTTGTTGATTCGCGTTATTTTTTAATGCATTGTTATTTTCAATAATTTTTAAATGTTGTTGAATTTCATCCCTGTCATTATTATTTATGGTGCCCGTTAAAAAGCGAAGACCGTTACCTAACCGACCGTTAAGTTAATTAAACCCCTTTTTTGTATATAATGTGGGATAATGCTACTAAAATCATCTTGCAAATGTTTCAAGTCATGCAAAAGGTTAGTGGAAGTTGTGTTTTTATTTTGTAATTGTTCTACATTTTGTGCTATTTTATTTATAGTCTCTTCATACAACTTCAAGTTAATGATATGCATTATTTTTGTATAGTTATAGATGATATTTATTTTAGAATCCTGTACGAGAATATACCCATTTCCATTTTGTATCTCATGAATATCAATATGAGAGCATGCAATTATGTTGATAGTACAGAGTAAAAACATGCTCTGACACAAATGATTCCTAAGGTAATAATAAAGTAAATTCTTTCAATTTTGCTATTCGTAATTTGCAATTGTTAGTATTATTATTTGTTAGTAAAAAAAATTAAAATGTATGTGTCAAAATGTAATTCTGATTATTTACTTATTATGGATAAAGTAATCAAAAGTCTTATCTTAAAATAGATGAGGTGTCATATTGACTTAGTTCATTTTTATTTTGACTTTAATTTTCATATTTGAATTTTTTCTTAAATTGGCTAATGCATCTAGGTAATTTTTCATTATTAATTTGAAAGTGATTCTCAGTTTGATTTTTAATTTCAGTTTTGGTGTAATAATGGCTGAAGTTTTGTGACACGGTTAAGTTTTAAATATTTCGAAGCATTTTGTATTTTTATGTTTTTAGTTTTAGATTTTATAAATGTTTCTTGGATAAAAGGATATTGTGCGGATGAAATGGTGCCGTTTACAAAGTCAATTGGTCTTCTGTTAGTTGCAGAGTGGATCATTTCATTACAGATTTTACCAACTTTAACAATAGGATCTTCGTCAGATGGTAAGCCTTCTTCTTTTTCAACTACTCGTAAGATTCTAAGATGTTCATTTAGTGTATTGTGGAATCTTTCTATATCCGCATTACTATTGTGATTGTTTGGAGTAGTAAAGTGGATTTCAATTCTTTCACTGCTCAAGTAATTTTTAAAATTTAGACTATTAAAACCTTTTTCTCTATCTGAAACTATTTTTTTGGGTTTACCAAGATAAGCAAGATATTTCACAAGTCCATTTTTTAGGTCAGACCAGTTGCTTGACTTATAGGATAAACTTCCGCATGTTTTGATAATTTATAAAAGTAAGGTATGGATTGCCTTTGAACCAAATGTCCATGTGAACTATTTCTAAAGGTTTACTGGCAGTTTCTGAAATTTTAAGTGGTAGTTTTAGAGGATTACGTTCGGATTTGGCAGAATTGCAAATGGGACAATTGTTTATGATTCTTTGAATTTCTTCTTTAAATTTAGGAAAATAATATTTGTTTTTTAAATTTAGATAAACGACATTGATACCTCTGTCGGTTTGTTTTCACATGTTGGTCGAGGATGAGTTCTTGTAATTCTAGACGATATAAAATATCAAGTAAGAACGAACATTTATTTAATTTTAATAACCATTTTTCGAGAAATATTTCAAATATGTATTTTGGAAAGCACTATAAATTTTGATGTCTTCAATCATAACTCCTACTATAACTTTATTAGGAATATGATTTGTAAAAATCTCTAAGAAGAATTCTTCATTTGGATCAGGATGTGTAAAAATTTTCCGTTTTCTCTTATGGATATTTATTAATTTGAAGTTTTGTGGAGAACCTTTTTTTATAATAATTTGGGTTTTATAGAAATTTATTGGTGATTCAGATATTGGAATATATTCAGAGTTATCTTCATTTGTTGAGTGAATAATAGAAATCGGTTGAACGATTTTCATCAATATCTATTTCATTGTCAACTCTATTTTCAACAGAATTTGCAACAGCATTTGTAGAGTGTATTTCATCAATATCCATTTCATTAACATTGATTTATACTCTAGATAATGCGTAAGCAATTTTGTTTTCCTTTCCCGCAAGGTATTCGATAACAAAATTAAATTCTTCTAGTTTGATTTTCCATCTTTGCAATTTTGAATTAGGTGCCTTCAAATTGTGCAACCATTGTAAAGGTATATGGTCTGTTCTGATAGTGAATTTGCGACCAAAGATATATGGACGAAAATATTTAGTTGCCCAGACTATCGCAAGTAGTTCCTTTTCGATTGTGGAATACATATAGTAATATTAGTAAGTGTTTTTACGCTAATTGGATTAATTTTTATACTATAAATAGGATTACAAATTTTTGTATTGATAACACTCATTGTCGCTCCAGAGTCTATAATAAACTTAAGTGGTCTTCCTTTGGATTGGATCTTTATATAAGGAAGTCCTTGTTCTGTGGTTCCGAAGCAATCTATTGAAAATTTTGGACTTCGTTTGCAGTTACGTTATTCATTATTGTGTGGTCTACGTCTTTAGATTGTGAACTTTGAGGAATTTGTCGATTTGCAAAATTGTTATTATTATTTTGACAAAATCTTCTGTTTTGACTTGTATTATTTCTACTGTTAGAATCGTATCTATTATTAATACTAGAAGTATTTTGAGATCTGTGATCGTTATTGTTACTGTGATTTTTATTATTATTGTTAATTTTATTATAATTTTTGTTAGTATATGTGATAATATTTCTAAAATTGTTATTTCTAGGGTAATTACTAAAATTTTGTGAATAATTATTATTTTTAAATTTTTGGGCATTTTGATTTCCGGTTTTTCGAGAAGTATTCCTATACGGACTGAAATAAGCATACCCATCTTCATAAAGAATGTCCATAGCTTTTTCAAGAGTATCGGGGTTCCTACTATAAAGTGTAGAACGGATTGGTTCTGAAATTTTATCCATAAAAACCCTTAAAGCCGTATTGCCATTATTTTGCACGGTATATGGAGAATTTACTTCATTTTTAGCACATTTTCAAAAAATTTTGTAAAAATGTGTCTATATAGCTTCACTCTGTCCGTCCGTCCGTCCGTCCGTCCGTCCGTATGTTTACAAAAACTTTTACACCGTTTGAAATAGAATAAAGCAATTTTAACCATGGGTAGTTTTTGCAAAAAAAATAATTTCGTAGAAGAATATTTTTTTGTAGCCCCACCTGCTACGAGGCTACAGCCCCACAAAGAAAAAGCCCTATATTTAAATTGTTATAACAAGAGTACTGTTAGATATATTTTCAATCTACGGCAAACGATAGCTGGTTTCATAAACTTTATAAATTTTTAAAAGGCAAATGTTTAGGGTTGCCATACGGTACTAAAATTTAACATTACACAAAACTCAATTTTTGCAAAATTTTTTACCACACATATCTTCTGAACGGTACAAGCTAGGGTCTTGAAATTTTGGGAGAAGTTAGTTACTCATAAATTAGTAGGAGTCGGTTAACAAAATTTTTTTGCCAAGCCCCCTATTTAGGAGCTATAAGGGCTGGAAAATTGAAATTTTGCGATTTTTAAACACCTGTAACTTGAACACCTGTCCAAATTTGTTTTTAGTGATATACAAAATTCAAAGCTCCATAATTATATTTCAACATGTGTCAAAGGTTTTTCTTAATTTTGAAGGGTGACAAAGCTACAGCCCCTGCAAATTTCAAAAAAGCCCTATATTTAAATTGATATAACAAGAGTTCTGTTAGGTTTATTTTCAATCGAAAAACGATAGAAGAGAGCTGCTTTTAAAGGCTTTACAAAAATATATCGCCATAATATTTGGGGTTGCCATACGGTACTAAAATTTATCATTATATAAAACTCAATTTTTGCAAAATTTTTGGTCCCATATATCTCCTAAACAGTTTAAGATAGGTTCTTGAAATTTTAGGAGAAGTTAGATCCTTAAAAATTAGTAGGAGTCGGTTAACAAAATTTTTTTGTCAAGCCCCCTGTTTAGGAGCTATAAGGGCTCGAAAATTGAAATTTTGCTATATTTAAGCACCTGTAACTTGAATACCTGTCCAATTTTTTTTTTTTTAATATACAAAATTTAAAGGTCCAACATTATATTTTAACATATGTTAAAGGTTTTTCTTAAATTTAAAAGCGGTTCCTTAAATTGAAAAAAGAATTTCTTAGTTTTAACCATTTTTGCTTAGATTGTATAATTCTAAGTTCATTCATTTTAAAATTTACATGTGTAAACCGAGTGTAATTTTTGTGTTAACTTTTTGCAGTAACATCAACTTCAATTAAACCTCCATTGAGAGGCGCAGCAACGCGCACCGGGTATTAGCTAGTATAATATAATTTTGAAAATGTGCTTTTTTAAAAACCCTTGGTTTTTTTTTTCATCACTTGTTTATTTTGTTATTTAACCTACGTAAACAATTTTCCATACTATTATACAAATCTACACTATTTGTAGAGAAATTAACGTTTCGTAAATTGTCATATAACTCCTGACTGGATTTATTTTTCTCCGAAATTATTTAAAAGTACATTTTTTATCTCAACCTAATTTTCTACAATTTCCCTTGCCTTATCAACTAATTTACTTTTTAATCTATTTAACCCTAGAACAGTAAGCTTATTTTTATTCTCTTATTGCTAAGAACACATCGAATCGACGAATATGTGTACTAAGGCATTATTATGTCTAGAAAAAATACAAAAGTTTAATTTTTTTTTATATTTCTTATATCATTATTTATATCTCGTGTTTATATTGCTTAATGTAGATACATTTATTTTGAATATTTGCTGCATAATTTTTGTTATGCAAAAGAATTTCTTCATTTGTATGCTCAACAACCGTTGTCAGTATATCAAATGAAAAAAACAACAAAAAAACAATCTAATGGTTCTGTTACGTGAATATCGTTTCCTTAAAGTCCTGGTTTAATATGAACTATATTCTTTGATTTAGTTTTAGAAGTAGATGGGACCATGTTAGGTTGACTTTTCCAAATAAATCCATTTTTTCCAACTATATCATTGCTTTCAAAAGATATTAAACAAGTGAGGGGAAAAAACCAAGGGTTTTTAAAAAGCACATTTTCAAAATTATATACGGTTTCTTACTGAGTAGTTTATCATTTATTTTTATAAAAATATATATTATGATAATATTATAATTTTGTTATTTCATTAATAATTAATTATATGACTAATAGTGAAATACTTAGAATACAACCCCAATGCATATGCAATGCATATATATAATGTTGGAGCTTCAATGTTAACGTTTAATTTTGGAAAAACTTACACTGGTGAATAAGTTACTGTTTCATAAGAACATAAAAGTTTTAATTTTGAAGACCTAGTAGCCCTTCAATGGGGAAGGTTCCCAAATTTTTGCTTATCAAACTTATGAAGGATCTGCTCACCCCCCTCCTGTGTTCACCCTTCCATTTTTTTCCGGTTCTAGGAAATCAATTTTGAACTCCAAAAAAATTTGGAATTTTATTTAGAATATTATTATCTAGCCAAAAATGGTTAAGACTAAGAACCATTTTTTTCAATTTAAAGAGACCCTTTCAAATTTAAGAAAAACCTTTAACGTATGTTGAAATATGCTGCAGCTGTAAATTTTGCATATTTGTAAAAAAAACTTTGAACAGGTGTAAAAGTTACAGGTGGTTGAAAATAGCAAAATTTCAATTTTCTAGACCTTATAGCTCCTAAACAGGGGGCGTGACAAAAAAATTTTGTTAACTGACTCCTATTAATTTTGGAGGACCTAACTTCTCCCAAAATATCAAGAGCCTAGGTTGAACCGTTTAGAAGATATACGGGGCCAAAAATTTTGCAAAAGTTGAGTTTAGCTTAATGGTAAATTTTAGTACCGTATGGTAACCCTATTCAATTAGCTTTTAAAAACTTGTAAAGCTTATAAAAACAGCTGTTTGCTACCGTTTTCAGGTTGGAGATATACTTTATAGAACTCTAATTATAACTGTTTAAATATGGGGCTTTTTCCAACTTTGAGGGGCTGTAGCTCCGTAACTGGTGGGGCTACAGAAAAAAATTCTTCTACGAAATTAATTTTTTTGTAATATCTACCCGTGGTTAAATTTTCTTTACTCTATTTCAAACGGTGTAAAAGTTTTTGTAAACATACGGACGGACGGACGGACGGACAAAGTCAAAATTAAGAAAAACCTTTGACACTTATTGAAAGTTTCGTTTTGGAGCTTTCAATTTTGTATACAAAGAAAAAAAAATTTTGACAGGTATTCAAGTTATAGGTGTTTAAAAGCTAAATTTTTAGCAAAATTTCAATTTTCGACCCCTTACAGCTCCTAAATAGGGGGCGTGACAAAAAAATTTTGTTAACTGACTCTTACTTATTTCTAAGGATCTAACTTCTCCCAAAATTTCAAGTTTCTAGATTTAGCCGTTCCGAAGTTATGAGGGACCAAAAATTTTGTAAAACTTAGTTTTGAATAACGGTAAATTTTAGTACCGTATGGTAACCCTATTCAATTAGCTTTTAAAAATTTGTAAAGCTTATAAAAACAGCTGTCTGTTACCGTTTTCAGGTTGGAGATATACCTTATAGAACTCTAATTATAACTGTTTAAATATGGGGCTTTTTTCGACTTTGTGGGGCTGTAGCTCCGTAACGGGGGGGCTACAAAAAAAAGTTTTAACATTATATTATTTTTATTGTAATACCTACTCATTCCTGATATTTTTTTGTCAATCGTAGGTAAAAAGGGACGGACGGACGGACGGACAGAGTGAAGCTATATAGGCACATTTTTACAAAATTTTTTGAAAATGTGCTAAAAACCATTTGACTGTTCTGGCGTTTCATTAATATTGGAAGATGGTTTTTTTCTACTCATATTTGTCTCAATCGCATTCTCTATATTGTATACATCTTCTATTAAATTTTCTTCTTGAAGTAGGTAATAGTATGTATCAGCTACATTATCATCATTATCTTCAATATACTCTATTTGATCCTCAATTTCGCTATCATTTTCTTCATTTAATATTTCATATATCTCAGAGTCATCCATTACTTAAATATCGTTTTCCAACTTATCCTATATAATACAATATGTTATAATGAGTTATTTGTATTGTATGTGATAATACAAAATAAAAATTTACAATTATTTCGCACAATACTTAATTTTCAAAACAAAATTTCACATATTATTACTAAACATTCGTCATTGCGACGAACAAAGTTTAACATCTAATTACTAAATATTCGTCATATCCACGAACAAAATTTAACATCTTATTACTAAATATTCGTCATATCGACGAGTAAAATTTTACATTTATTACTAAGTATTCGTTTATTTGACGATGTGCATTTTACTTACTTATGCGTAGTTCAATTCCTGTATGAGACTATGACCTCACACATTAAATGTAAGTACAATACTAAATGATTGAGAGATACACAAAAAGTAGAAAGAAGAACGACAAAAATTCTAAGAAATACACGCAAAAAATGTTCGATGTTCGTCGAAACGACGAATACTTACTGTTCTAGGGTTAACAATATAACTTGATTTGAAGAGTCATATTTTAAAATTAAAGGTATTACACTTTCAACTAATTCTAAAAATGTATTCAAATTCTCACGATTTCCATTAAATGTTGGCAGGTTTTCGATGTATTTAATCGGATCGATCTGCAAAACCAATGGTTGACTCGTTGCTGTTTGGTCCTGTGTTAATGGCATTGTGTATCTCTGCTCCAATCTCTATGTTGATCTCGTTGTATTAGTTTTGTTGAATGATGTTCACGTATATTTACACAAAAAGTTTATTTTACTTGTACCAGTATAATGGTATATTATTATAAGTATTTTTAGTAGGAAATTTATTTATTTGTTTTTCCTTTTTTGTTTAATTTGAACTATTTTATTTATTTAGATATTAGATTGTTTTATTTGTTGTAATTGTTATAAGTTTAGAATTTCGTTTTTATATTTACGATAATTTATTTTAGTAATTTTATTAATAAACTAGTAAAAAAGCCTGTCGGACGACACGTATAATTTTAATATCTCTTTTTATATTATACCCTTTGACTACGTATGACTACGAAGTCAAAGGGTATAATAAATTTGTCATTGCGTTTGTAACGTAGAGAAGGAGGGGGGTAGATATAGACTCAAGTGTATGGATCGGATCAGAATCGAAAAAAAAAATCGATTTAGCTATGTATGTCCGTCCGATCGTCCGTCCGCACGATAACTCAGAAACTAAAGGAGCTAGAATCTTGAAATTTACATACAACTTCTTTTTTTATATGAGTATTTCTCTGTACCTATTACAATTACGTGTCTGAAATTTTGGCAAAAGTATTTTAGTTTTATGGCCAAAGTTTCTGCAATTTGGTTGGTCTGTTGCAGTGAGTTTGAGTACCTGCCATACAACTCCTTCTTTTATATGAGCATTACACTACACCTTATAAAGCTGGTATGTTTGAAATTTTGCCAAAAGTAATTAATGTTTATAATAATAATGATATAATAATATCAATTTATATAACGGTCATACGGGTATCCCAGAGTTGACACAGTCTACTCTACTACACTCTTCCTCGTCTTTTTTCCTGCTATTGCGCTACTGAATTAATAAAAGGAAATTCGTTACCAAAAGAACATTAGGTTAACATTATAATAGTTTGTTTTAGTTTTGTAAGTGACAATAAAATAGAAGTATGCCTACATACTGAAGTGTAAAAAATTTCTTAATACGTTTTTATTATAATTTTCTGTATCTACCTGTTAACAGATTTCTCATACGTTTTGATTTTTTTTTCTGTTCATAATTTACATATTATCAGCTTCATTTTTTCGTTCTCTTTTATATGTAAGCATTAGTAATTAGAAGTATGTTACATGTGTGAATAAAACTTAACATTAACATAATGCAACAGCAGCAGCGTCTTTTATTATATTTATAAAAAATAAAAACTACAAATTAAAGTTAGTTATTAGTTCTGTAAGTGATATTTAAATAAAAGTATATATATACTGAAATGTAAAAAATTTCCTTAAACGTTTTTATTATAATTTTCTGTATCTATCTGTTAACAGATTTCTCATACGTTTTGATTTTTTTTTTTCTGTTCATAATTTACATATTATCAGCTTCATTTTTTCGTTCTCTTTTATATGTAAGCATTAGTAATTAGAAGTATGTTACATGTGTGAATAAAACTTAACATTAACATAATGCAACAGCAGCAGCGTCTTTTATTATATTTATAAAAAATAAAAACTACAAAAAATAAAAACTACAAATTAAAGTTAGTTATTAGTTCTGTAAGTGATATTTAAATAAAAGTGTATATACTGAAATGTAAAAAATTTCCTTAAACGTTTTTATTATAATTTTCTGTATCTATCTGTTAACAGATTTCTCATACGTTTTGATCTTTTTTTTTTCTGTTCATAATTTACATATTATCAGCTTCATTTTTTCGTTCTCTTTTATATGTAAGCATTAGTAATTAGAAGTATGTTACATGTGTGAATAAAACTTAACATTAACATAATGCAACAGCAGCAGCGTCTTTTATTATATTTATAAAAAATAAAAACTACAAATTAAAGTTAGTTATTAGTTCTGTAAGTTCTGTAAGTGATATTTAAATAAAAGTATACATACTGAAATGTAAAAAATTTCTTTAAACGTTTTTATTATAATTTTCTATATCTATCTGTTAACAGATTTCTTATACGTTTTGATTTTTTTTTCTTTCTGTTCATAATTTACATTTATCAGTTTCATTTTTTCTTTCTCTTTTGAATGTAAGTATTTGTAAGTAGAAGTATTTTACATGTGTGAATAACACTTAACATAACATAGGGCACGTTGTCAGCAGCAGCAGCAGTTTGTCTTTTATTATATTTAGATATGGAAATAATTTTAAACTGTATTATACAAAAGGTTTTAAATTTAAAACTTTTATTTGTGTTTTGAGTTTCTTTTCCTTTATACTTGTTTTTTAAGAGTTTTCTTTTATTATTAAATTTTTATTTTTCTTTACTTAAAAAATTTTTTATCACTTGATCCCTTATATTAATTTTTTGGATCCTACCGACTGCGCCATTAATGTTTTTCAAACCTTTTATTCGGAAAAATATTATTAATAAAACAAAAATTTTTAATTTTCAAAAAAAGTACCTTATTATTTATTATCAGAAAAAGAACTGAAAATTTACTTAAACTAATTTACTTAACTTAGTATAAAATTTTAGTTACGTAATACAATTTAGATTTTACGTTACATTTTACATTTCACATTTTAAGTGTGTTATAAAAAGAAAAGTAAAATGCTGATTTTACATTATCAGCGTTTTTCGATAATTTCTCAATAAATTTAAATTAATTTAATTTTAAAAGTTTTAACAAAAAAAATGTTTGATCAGCTAATTAATTATTTAAAAAAAATATTTATTTGTTTAATAAAAAAACGGTCGATTATGAAATAAAGCACTTGAGTTCAAGTGAGTTTAAAATAAAGAAAACGTAAAATGTAAAATTAAAAGAAAAATTGAAATTCGATTTAATTTAGAGAAAATGGCATTTTCCGTTCTTGTAGGAAGTAGTATGTATATGCCGTTTCAGCGTCAGTAAAAGCTCTTTTAGTTTTGAGTTATCGTGTGGACGGACGGACGTACATACATAGCTAAATCGATTTATTTTTCGATTATGATCCGATCCATACACTTGAGACTATATATACTCCCCCCTTTTTCTGCGTCACAAACGTAATGCAAATTTATTATACCCTTTGCCTATATAGTCATACGGGTATAATAAGTAACTTAAGAGAAAAAATTTAAAAATTATTGAAAATTTAATTAATTATTCAACGGTAATCATTCAACAATAACTGCAGTACGGCAAAAATTAATATGAGGAGTGATAGTTGCATATGTGTAAAATTTGATGTTATAAATTTGTATATTACTAAAATTCGAAGCTCCAACTCAAAGGGCAATTCGCACTAATTGATTATAGAGTAGTAAATAAAAATAGGCATAACAAATTTCTAGCTTTACTATATAATACGAGTTGTAACCATACAGGTAACAGCTAAAATAAATAATAATAATTTTTGTTTAGAAAGCCCTTAAAACATAAATATATACCAATTTAATAAAACATTGGAATAATTTCCGCATGTATTTAGATAAAAGTTATGAAAATTTATTTAATAATTCTAGTACAAAAATAGAAATTACGTCAATATCGTATAATCATCAAAATTGAAATAAAATATTCACTAATATTATGAGATTTAAAATTTAACTCTGCAATAATTAAAACCCCTTAAAAATAAAAAGAAAAATTTTCGATGATTTCACAGAATATACAAGCAACGATTGAATTTCTGTTATCATGGAATTCAATGGCTTAATAGTCTGATACAAAATATTAACTATCTAATAAAACGAAGAAGATTGTAGTAGAGTAGACTGTGTCCAGAGTTGACACAGTCTACTCTACCCGTATGAGCGTTATATAAACATTATATCATTATTATTATAAATATTAAATACTTTTAGCAAATTTTCAAACATACCAGCTTTATTAGATGTAGTGTAATGCTCATATAAAAGAAGGAGTTGTATGGCAGCTGCTCGAACCTTCTGCAGTAGACCAACCAAAATTTCCAGTAACTTTGGCCATTACATGAAACTAAATTTTGGCCATAAATCTAAACTACTTTTAGAAAAATTTCAAACACGCAACTGTAATAGGTACAGAGTAATGCTTATATAGAAATAGAAGTTGTATGGCAGCTACCGGAACTCATGGATCGAAATGGCTGAATTGAAAAAGCGATGTCGGCTATTGAAAAAAAACGAATTTGTAAAAATTTTAAGATCCTAGCTCCTTTAGTTTATACGGACATACATAGCTAAATCGATTCTGATCCGATCCATACACTTGAGTCTATATAAAAACGAGGAAGATTATAGTTGCCCTTGTCAACTTTTAGATACCGGTGCATACCCACTAACCGTTATTTATTTTCCCTATGCTATTATAAATATTACAAAAAAATATAAGAAAGTAAAATAGTTAAAAAAAAATTTAACTTATTAGGTATCCCATAATTTTTGATTAACTTATTATCCCATAAAAAAAAAAAAAAAATAGCCCACCCTAAAAGTTGGTCCGAGTGATTTCCAACTTTGCCAACTAACTTGTCCTATTACTTTATCTGCCCAGTTTTGATTTTAACCTCGTAGCTTCATTAGATTCACAGTTATCGAATTGATTACTTTGTATGGCAGAATTGATTACTTTGTAAGTGCTCGATTCATTATATAACTAACAGTGTGTAATTTTTATCCTCGTAGTATAATCAGTTTCCAAGAAATTCATATTGGTGCAAAGAAGTTGTATAGCAGCCCCCCGAAAATGGGGCCGTAACATTTTGAAACTTCATATAAGTGCTCGATCCATTATATAACTAACAGTGTGTAATTTTCATCCTCGTAGTATAATTAGTTTCTAAGAAATTCATATTGGTGCAAAGAAGTTGTGTGGCAGCTCCCCAAAACCTTGATCTGGTCTTAAACAAAAAGAACCTCAAAAATGTCCAAAAAATGTTTTGTGTGATTTTCAAAACTCTTGCTCTAATTTTTCAATTCTATCTCTTATAATTAATTTTTAATTCACCAATATATTAAACTTAAGCAAAGTCAACTTCATATGATCATATTCATATAATAACCATCATATCCATAATCTATCAATCTATCAATATCAATAAGCCATTTACTTAAAAAAAATCTTTGTCTTCTTTTTTGCTTATCTTAAATAAACTACGCATCATTTAAATCGTATGAAATTCTAACTCGAAATCGTTATCTACATAAAAAACAAAAAACAAAAAAACAAAAAAATAAAAAAACAAAATTCATATAATTTCATGTTAAATACAAGATGCATAGCTAACTTTAAAATTTTTGTATGAAAATGTTGGAGTTGAAAAAGTTAGTTGTTCGAGAGCTACCCGAAGTTTTAGTCCGATCTTAACCAAAAAAAATAGGGAACCTAGAAATTGATTGAAAAATATTTTGTGAAAATTTCAAAACTGTAGCTCTTTTAGTTTTTGAGTTATCGTGCTGACACGCAGACGGACGGACGGACAGACACACATAGCTAGATCGACTCATTTTTCGATTCTGAGCCAATACGTACCCTTGACACTATATCTAGCTCGTCTAGATCGATGCGTTACAAACGGAGGAGCAAATCTAATATACCCGATGTCATATATGTATGCACGGGTATAACAAGTTAATTTTGAGGTTAATAAATATTGGACAAGCAGATTAAAAAATTCATTTACTATGAATAAATTTGGTTTTAATTTAAAATTTTTTTTACAAAATTCAATAACATAACAAATTAACAATTTAAACAATTATATTGTAAAAGGAAGAATAGTAAGAAAAATATATTAATTGCATGTCTAAGTTAAATTAATATTAAAATTTGCACGGTATATGGAGAATTTACTTCATTTTTTATTTTGTTATTTAACCTACGTAAACAATTTTTCATACTATTATACAAATCTACACTATTTGTAGAGAAACTAACGTTTCGTAAATTGTCATATAACTCCTGACGGATTTTTTTTCTCCGAAATTATTTAAAAGTACATTTTTTATCTCAACCTAATTTTCTACAATTTCCCTAGCCTTATCAACTAATTTACTTTTTAATCTATTTAACACTATAACTTGACTTGAAGAGTCATATTTTAAAATTATAGGTATTACACTTTCAACTAATTCTAAAAATGTATTCAAATTCTCACCATTTCCATTAAATGTTGGCAGGTTTTCGATGTATTTAATCGGATCGATCTGCAAAACCAATGGTTGACTCGTTGCTGTTTGGTCCTGTGTTAATGGCATTGTATATCTCTGCTCCAATCTCTTTGTTGATCTCGTTGTATTAGTTTTGTTGAATGATGTTCACGTATATTTACGCAAAAAGTTTATTTTATTTGTACCAGTATAAGGTATTTTTTTTTTTTTTTTTTATTCAATTTTTAATTTAATTTCAGATAATTTTACAATAATATATAAAATTATGTATAAGAAATTAAGTAATTCTTAAACTACAGCTTATAATTAACATTTAATAACTTAAAATTTTTTACAATTTTTCTAATTTCCAGTTTTTTTTTTTTTATTTTTCAAAAATTATTCCCTCAACATTGCAAGTAGAAATCGAAAAATTAAAAGAATTAAAAAATGATGGTGCAATTGCTATTACTTGTAAAAATAAAGAATCTGTTAAAATAGTAGAAGATGCAATAAAAGAAAAATTAGGTAAAAATTATGATATTCAGGTAACTAAAGAAATAAATCCCAAGATATTAATTGTGGGAATGAGTGAAGAAATATTTAAAGAACTAATTGTGGATGCAATAAAGAAGCAAAATAGTATAGAATTTAGTGAGGTGAAATGTTTAAAGGTATATAAGGCTCAAAAAAATAAAAAATATTATTTTAATGCAATAGTTGAAATGGATGGAAATGCATTTAAAAAAATTATGGAAATTGGAAAAATTAATATAGAATGGGATCGTTGTAAGGTATATGAACATTTACAAATTTTAAGGTGCTTTAATTGTTATGGTTTTAATCATAAGGCTACAGATTGTAAAAATGGAATTTGTTGTTTTAAATGTGGTGAAACTGATCATAAATCAAATGAATGTCAGGAAGCTGTTAAAAAATGTGTAAATTGTATAAGAGCTAAGATTAAATTAGGTCTTACAGACTTCAATGTGGAACACGACTCCAGAAGTGTATCATGTCCTAGTTATGTAAAAAAATTAAATGTTGCAAGAAGTAAAACAGCATATTAACAATTAAAGAATGTTGAAGGTGTTTGTCTTAATATACAAGGTACGATAAATAATTTTGCACAAATAGAATCGGTACTTATCCCTAAAAAATACGATTTTATTTCATTAACTGAAACTCATTTAACGAAGGATGATGATGATAGTTTAATTTATATAGAGAATTATAATATTATAAGAGTAAATTCAACTTCAAAACATACGGGTGGTATACTAATTTATTTAAAAAAATGTTGGAATTATGAGATAATAAGCTACTTTAGCTCAGCATTGAATTGGTGGGGGATAAATGTAAAAATATATAAACAAAATCGATATATTAATATAGTGGTGGTATACAGATCTCCAAAATATATAAACATCAATTCAGATTTTTATCTGAATTTTTCAAAATGGATTGAAGATATTGGAGAAAATACAGAAAAAACTATTATTATGGGAGACTTTAACATAAATTGGCTAATGAACAGTAATACAAAAAATTTTTTACAAGGTATAATTCATGATAATGGGTTTAAACAGGTAGTGAGACAACCAACACGTATCACCATGCGTTCTAAAACACTAATTGACTTGGTAATGGTAAATGACAAATATAATGTTAAGGTAATGGTGGACAACCAGTTAAAAATAAGTGATCATGAAACAATAGTAATAAGTATACAAAATGAAAATACTATGGATGTTAAAAAAAACATTAAATATTTTAAATACAATAAGAATATATTTAGGGCAAAAGTATGCCAAAGTGAATTGCTAACAGTATATTATACAAATTGTAATTTGAAAGCTGATATTTTTAGTAAATCTCTAACTACAATTTTAAAAGAATTTGTAAAAAAGCAAACCATAAGGGAAAGTTGTTAATGGTATACGGAAGAACTAAGAATTATGAATATAGAAAAAGTTAAACAATACCAGAGAGCAATTTTGATAGATAATATAAATGAGTGGCATAGGTATAAACATATTAGAAATATTTATTCCAACAAACTTTTTGAAACAAAAAATAGTTTTATTAATAATCAAATTGAAAATGCAAGAGACCAAAAATCTATGTGGCTTAAAATAAAAAGTTATATATTAAGAAAACCAAGGAATGAAATCAAAGAAGTTTATTTCGGGAGTAAAATATATTCAAAAGAGGCTGAGATTGCTACAAAATTTAATCAATATTTTGTAGATAGTATAAGTAAAATAAATAGTAGTATAGCATTTAAGCAATATAGTAATATCATTGACAACTATTCTTATCAATTTAAATTACAGTTAATTAGTATTGAGAATTAAAAAAAGTTATAAAATCATTAAATAACAAAAGAGATCTTAATATGATGAATAAGAATATTTTTATTGAATGTTTTGATTTAATTGGAGAGAATTTTTTAACTATTGTTAATGAATCGTTGAAATCAGGTACTTTCCCTGATACTTAGAAAGAAACTGTTGTAATTCCCATTCCGAAAGTAGCTGGAACAAAAAATTGTAAAGAATTTCGTCCTGTGAATATGAACTGCATTGAATCAAAAATATTAGAAAAAATTGTTTTTGAACAATTAACAAACTATTTTGAAAAAAATAATTTAATCGCTAAATTGCAATCAGGCTTTAGAAGAGGACACAGTTGTGAATCTCTACTTAATCTGGTTATAACTAATTGGAAGGATGCAGTAGACGATAAAAGGACAATTTTTGCAGTATTTCTCGACCTACGCAGGGCCTTTGAAACAATAGATAGATTAATTTTATTAAAAAAACTTCAAAGGTATGGTGTTACTGGTACTGAAATAAAATGGTTTGAATCGTATTTACAAAATAGAAAGCAACGTACAAAAGTAAAAGAATGTATTTCAGAAGTAATAGACACAAAGCTTGGAGTACCTCAAGGATCAGTTCTTGGAGTATTTTTGTTCTTAATATACATCAACGATATTCAGAAATGCATTAAATTTAATGAAATTGCACTTTTCGCGGATGATGCTCTTTTATATATAATAGGTGATAATGTAAATGATTGCGTTAATAAAATAAACTTAGATTTACAAAATTTAAATTAATGGTTCCAAATGAACAAACTAAAAATAAATATGATAAAACTAAATGTTTGATAATTAATAGTAAATTAAATAATAACCTTGTTGTTTTTAATAATGAAAATATAGAAATAGTTAATGAAATAAAATATTTAGGGGTGATTGTTGATAATAATTTAAATTTCAAATCGCATATTGATTACATTTGTAAAAAAATTGCTAAAAAAATTTACTTTTTTTCAAAAATTAGAAAGAATATCACATTAGCTTGTGCAATTAATTTATATAATGTTATTATAAAACCCCACTTTGAGTATTGCTCTTCAATAATTTTTATGTCAAACCAAAGTATGATGAGTAGCTTGCAAAAACTGCAAAATAAATCAATGAGGATTATATTAAAAGTTAATAGATATACAGCTAGATTATATATGTTAAATACATTAAAGTGGTTAAGCGTAAGGCAAAAAGTAATAATGAATGTTTTAATTCAAGTATTTAAAATTAAATATGGTTTATTACCTAATTATCTATCTGAAAAATTATTGTATGTAAATGAAGTTCATAATTATTATTTAAGAAATAGATTAGATTTTAGATTAGATGCAGTAAGAAATGAAAGAAATAAAAAAATATTGTTTTACAATGGATTAAAAATGTATAATGCCTTACCAAATGAAATAAAAATAGAATCAAAATTAGAAGTTTATAAAAAATTAATTATTAAGTATATTAAAGAAAATATTTCTTATATTTAAAAAAGATTATAAAAACAAAATGTGATAATTGTTAAACTAGTTTTAAACTAAATAAATGAATAAATAAATAAATAAAAATAAAAAATAAATTTTTTGTTTTTTTTTAAATTTTCAAATTTTAGAGATTAATTTCTAAGATTTTTTACAAATTTTCTAAGTTTACTTTTAAATATTTTTAAATTTTGACTGTTTTTAATTTCTACCGGTAGCGAGTTGAAAAGTTTTATTGCGCTGCATTTTAGACTTTTTAGGTTCAACGTTGTTTTGGCTTTAGGAATTTCGATATTTTTCCTGTTTCTGGTTAGATAATTATGAATATTCTCCCTATTTTGAAGTTTTACTTTTGACTTAATATTATTGTTCAGGATATTATACATGTATTTACATTTTTCAAAGTAAATTAGTTGGTTAATATCCAGTGTATCAATTATTTTATATAAATTATTGGTTCTGGTTCTCATATTCAAATTAAATAAAGTTTTGAGGGCTCTATTCATTACCGCACTCATTTGATTTTTATGAAAATATGAACAATGACTCCAACTGCATATATTATACCTAATTCTTGATAACATATGGCCATTATTAAGTTTAGCAGCATAATTCGGAATACTCCCCATTCTTCTGACAGCCATTGTTATAGGAATAATTTTTTTTTAATGCTTTTTATATGTTTATCCCATCTTAAGTTATCATCAATTATCATTCCCAAGTACTTAACATTATCAACTTGTTCTATTATAGTATCCTTTACCTTAAGCGTAATCTTATCATTTGTTTTCTTTTGCATTTTGAATATCATATAATTAGTTTTTTTCGCATTTATACATAATTCATTTTGGTCCAACCAACTGCAATATATCTTTAAGTCATCATTTAGTATATTTTGAAGCTCTTCTAATGTTTTCGCTTTTGCTATAAGGTTTGTATCATCTGCATAAATGTTGTACTTTGACTTAATATTGTTTTTAGGTAAGTCCATTATATACAGCAGGTATAATAACGGCCCCAGTAATGAACCTTGTGGTACGCCTGTTTTTATTACTAGTTCATCACTTAGTACTTCATTAACTTTAGCACGTTGAGTTCTATTTGTCAAATAACTTTTTAGTAAAAGATTACTGTTACCTCGAATTTCTAAGTTGTCTAGCAATCTGATAAGTCTGGAATGACTTACCATATCAAATGCTTTTGTTAAGTCAATAAAAACTGCGCCAACATAGTATCCGTCATCCAACGCATCGTAAATATGTTCCAAGGTTGCTGCGATAGCTGATTCTGTACCACTTTTTTCTAAGAAACCATACTGATTAGCATCAAAGCCTATTGTTTTAGTAATGAAACTTCTTATTCTTGAATTAATAACTTTTTCATATATTTTCGAAATTGAGTTTAGAATTGAAATTGGTCTATAGTTAACACAGTCTTCTTTTGAACCACTTTTGTGAATAGGAACTAAATATGCTTTTTTTAACGAATCAGGAAATATACCATTAGTGAAACTTTCATTTATCAGTTTCACTAAAGATGGGGTTATAATATTGACCAACTTTTGTAGATCTCTCACTGTAATTTTATCCAATCCTGGAGTTGCATTTTTATTTAAATTCATAATAATTTGATGGATTTCTGGTTCTATAACTGGAATAAGAAACAACGAGTTGCTATTAAATAAATTTTGTGAGAAGCTAGTAAAATCGTTGGTATTTAGAATGTTTTTTGTAATACGTTCTCCTATTTCAGTAAAAAAGTTATTGAGAGTATTTGCAGTTTCATCATCATTTTTAGTTTTTTCACCATTGCTTTTAATAACATGACTAACATTTTTCAGTTTATCTTCATTGGTATTTTTTATAGAATTATTCAATATTTTCCATAATTTCCTAGAATCACTCCCGGCTTTTTCAATATTTCTATTAATATAATGTTTTTTTCTTCTTTTATTAATTGTTCTACCTTTTTCTTCATTTTTATATATTTTGCCTGTTTATCACTATTGGTCGGATCATTTTTATGTCGATTATATAATGCTTTTCTTATTTTCAGCTTGTCATGAATAAAAGGTGTTATCCAGCTATTATTTCTCGTTCTCATCGGTATTGTCTTAGTACATAATCTTTTTGCTTCTTGTATAATTTTTACTAAGGTTTCGATTTCTGGTATATTATTGTTTTCAATTTTGTATTTTACTATGGAACGCATTTGATTATAATCGATTTTGTTTATGTTGTACTTTTTCATTGGTAACTTCTCAATGTTAATTGCTTTAATAGTTACTATTGCCAATTGATGGTCCGATAGGCAGTTATTTTCTATTATATAATTAACATCATAATTGCCATTTATGTTTGTTATTATGTGATCAATTAAGGTGCTAGAGTTAGTTGTATTTCTTGTACTTTCCGTTATATTAACTATGCTATATCCAGAAGTTGCTATAATATCCTTATACTTAATTACTTAATAATTACATTGGAGTTCTCAAATAGATTTAGATTGGTATCTGCAAAAAATATATGATTTGCCTTATCTACCAGTTTAGGTTCAAGAAACTCCATAAATAGGTTGCTGTTTTACACTGGAGCTTTATAAAATGTACCGAATTTTAATTTTGGTTTTGAGTTCAGGATTTCAATTACAGTAAAGTTATATTTTTCATCTTTACATATTTCATATTATTCTTATTTTAGTATATTATTATAAGTATTATTAGTAGGAAATTTATTTATTTGTTTTTCCTTTTTTGTTTTTAATTTGAACTATTTTATTTATTTAGATATTAGATTGTTTTATCTGTTGTAATTGTTATAAGTTTAGAATTTCGTTTTTATATTTACGATAATTTATTTTAGTAATTTTATTAATAAATATGGAAATAATTTTAAACTGTATTATACAAAAGGTTTTAAATTTAAAACTTTTATTTGTGTTTTGAGTTTCTTTTCCTTTATACTTGTTTTTTAAGAGTTTTCTTTTATTATTAAATTTTTATTTTTCTTTACCTAAAAAATTTTTTATCACTTGATCCCTTATATTAATTTTTAGGATCCTACCGACTGCGCCATTAATGTTTTTCAAACTTTTTATTCGGAAAAATATTATTAATAAAACAAAAATTTTTAATTTGCAAAAAAAGTACTTTATTATTTTTTTTTTTTTTTTTTTTTCCTAAGGGAGGAAAAAACCTTCAAAAGGCACCTGGTAACCTAATCCCCCAGGTAGTGTGAGATTTTTACTACACTAAAACAACCTCCCCCCGTAGCCAAAATAATGGGATAAGCACCCTAGCTGCTTGCGCAGTATTATGGCTGAAAAGTTACTGCTAGTCATACATATAAATGACTTTTAGGGGTTGAAAGGGCAACCCAGGAGGTATAAGTTGACATTCTTCTTGAATTTTTCCGGTTTAAACGAATTGGGAAACACATATGGGGGTAATGTGTTCCACAATTTGGAGGTGCGACTCAGAAAAGAGTTCCCAAATTTCAGAGTTCTTGTTCTGAAAAGCTCAACTGTATATGGATGTGATTGAGCTGCTAACCGTGTGTTACGGCGGTAGGGTTTGATTTTAGGCATCATGTTTTTGATTTCTTTTGAAGTATTGCCTAGAAGATATTTATAAAAAAGACAAGCAGCTCCTACATTACGGCGGTGACTTAAAGACGTTAAGTCTTTTGTGACGTTATTATCATTGATAATACGAACAGCTCTCTTTTGTATCTTATCCAGATACTGAAGAGCGGTGCTGGGAGCTCCAGCAAATATGTGAGAGTTATACTCAAGTCTCGGCCGAATATAGGTTTTATAAATTTGTAATAGATTTGGAGGTGTAAAGTATTTCCTACTCCTACTTAAGAATCCCAGGCATTTCGCGGCATCTTTTGCGACCGAAAAAATGTGGTCGTTCCACGAAAGTTTTGCATTTATTTCCATGCCTAGAATTCTTAATGATTCGGAGTTTTGAATACCTACATTGCCAAAAGGAATGTTAAGTAAGGGATCGCTTCGCTTGGTTGATAACAAACAGCTTTGGGTTTTAGAAGCATTAAAACTTACCCTGTTCACGCTTCCCCAATCTTGAATTATTTGGAGATCATTATTTGAGGAACTTGAAACTTTGGTTCGTTCATTGTTTACCGATGTTGAGGTAGCATCAGCTGCTCTCTCAAAAAGGTAAGAGCAATCAAGAGTGCTGTCATCAGCAAAGCTATGAATTTTATTGGAGGTAATGGATAGAAGATCATTGATAAATATTAGAAATAAGATTGGTGATAGGACCGAGCCTTGAGGGACACCAGCATTGATTTCAAATTTTTTGGAAGTAAAACCATCCAAAACAACTTGTATTGAACGGTGTGAAAGGAAAGATTCTATCCATGAATTGAAGATTTTTCCTAGACCAAAAGCTTCTAGCTTTTTTGGTAGCGCGGCATGTCAAACGCGATCAAAGGCTTTGGATATATCTAGAGCGATTATGTTCGTCTCGCCATATTTTTCCAAGCAACGACCCCATTTTTCAGTCAAAAATATCAGCAGGTCACCTGTTGATCTATTTGACCTAAAACCATATTGATGGTCACTTATGAGGTCATTACTCTCCAGATATCTTTTTAAATGGAAATTAATTATTAACTCCATAACCTTTGATAGTACTGATGTTAGAGCAATTGGTCTATAATTTTCAGGATTGCTCTGGGCACCCTTTTTTGGGATTGGCTGGACATAAGCAACTTTCCATATAGAAGGGTAAGTTCCAGAAACAAAGGATATGTGAAAAAGTTTGCTTAGTGGACCAGCTAGGGTGTTAGCGCATTTTTGGAGGACAATTGGTGGAATATCGTCAGGACCAGCAGATTTGTGAACATTCAGACCCTTAAGAACTTTAGCAACAACTCGTGGGCGAAAATAAAGTTTTGAATTTGTTGGTACATAGACCGGAGGAGAGGCTGTTGTTGCCGGCAGTGTTGAATTGGCTGCGAAGATTTGAGCCAGCAAATCTGCCTTTTGTTCAGGGTCAGCAATGACAGCATTATTATAAATTAGTGGAGGAGTTGTAGAAGAAGTGAAGTTGTTTTTTACTGATTTGGCAAATGACCAGAAACTTTTGCTGCCTTTTGGGAAGCGAATAACTTTTTGCCTTAGTAAAAAATCATGTTTAAATTTTTGCTGCCTTAAAATTCTTTTGCATCGCTTACTAACTTCTGTAAATGAGAGCCGGTTGCTTTCGGTTGGTTGCCTCTTGAACTCAAAGAAAGCTTTATTTTTTTTCTTAATAGCTTGCCTGCATTTTTTGTTTAACCAATTCTGGTTACGGTGTTTAGCACTTGTAATCTTACTTGGTATGAAAAGATTCATGCCAAGGAGAATAGCGCTAGTTAATGCGTTGGCAGCTACATCAACATTTCTATTGTTGAAAAAAAGAGACCAATTAAAGTTTTTGAAAGAGGAGTTTAAACCATCCCAGTTGGCTTTATTTAGGAGCCAAATTTTATGATTGGGAGGAACTTTTTGGTTAATTAAATTTTGCATTTGAAATTGAGAACTGATAAGGCAGTGGTCAGAGCTGCCTAATGGGCTAATGACAGAAATGTTGTATTTTTCCGGATGAGAAGTTAGAAATAGATCCAGAGTATAAGCACTATGGCTTGAATAGTCTGGTATGCGAGTAGGTTCTTTCACCAATTGTGTAAGTTGGTGAAGAGCGCTAAAAAGTTCTACATATTTGCCTTCTGCCGATGTATGAGGAGAGTATAGAAGCCAATTTTTATTGTGGATATTGAAATCGCCTGCTACAACGATTTCAGTTTCGGGATTATCCTGAAGGATACTAATTATAGAATCCGATAAAATATCAAATTCTACAATTGTGTTCTCCTTCGAAATATTTGGACTTCTGTACAAAAAACAAAAATGCGTTGAATGGCCACCAAAAATAAATTTGGTCTAAACATAGTTAAACTCTGGATTTGTGCCTATGTTATATTTATCCAGAATTTGGTAGGCCGTATCGTTACGAATATAAAGAGCAATACCTCTATGAGGACTAAAAAACGTTTCAAGTTTGTAACCAGGAATACTGAACTTAACCGCATCCTGGTTTGAAAAAACCTGAGTTTCGTTTAGTGCTAACACGGCTGGATTTTTTGACGTAAGGTGAACATATACTCCGAAATAATTGGAATCTAGCCCACTAATGTTTGCAAAATTTATGCTGGTTTGACTCAGCATAAATCAGATTTGGTTTTCAAGAAGAATTACAACTATACGAAATAATGAGTGGAATTTTTTTTTTTTTTTTTTGTTTGATTCAGTCAAAACTATCAATCTAATTGAGTTGAGTTTGCTTACAGTGACGCAGCCACGGCCAGTTATCCCACACTGTAGTATATACACCTTCCAGCATGAGATAGTGTCCGACAGGAGAATCACTGCAGCAAAAAAAAAACGCCTATTTACTTGGCTTTGTACATAAAGTTAAGATTATCGAAAAAAGAAAGAGAAAAAAAATAAAAATTTAATTGTAAAATTTACATATTTATTAATAGTTTTTATAAAAATAATTAAAGAGAAGAAAAAATAAAAATTGTATATAAAGAAAAAAAAAAATTTTGAATTTAAATTTAGATTTTTCTCAGAATAAAATTTGAGAAGAACTTTATTTTAAATTTATCGTTTGATATTCGCTGAGAATTAAAATTTGATATTTACTGGATCTATTTACATTAATTTTAATTATGTAATAATATATGTATATATAACAGTTTGACATGCAATTAGATGAATATCTGACTGAATAGGAGTAAGAGGGATAGCTATAGTGTTTGATAAATTGAGTTTATTATTTATTATAAGATTGAAATATAACTTTTTATTTTTTTAAAAAACAAATTCTAAAAGTTTTATTTAATATATTATAAAAAAGAAAAAAAAAAAAAAACACATAAAAACAAAATTAATAATTAGTAATTAAATGTGTTATTTAAGTGTAACTTGGTTAATTTTTGTGATGTTATATTAAATTTAATTTAAGTTAAATCAAATTGATGTTAATAGTGCTATTAAAAATTTTATATGCAAGAATAAACAATATAGAATAGCTAAAAGAAATTAAATTTGATTAATCAAACCACAATTATGAAAAAAAAAATGAAAAATTATTTTATTTTTAATTTTTATAACTAAAGGCTTACTTAAATTAGGAAGTTATAAGAAAAGTTTTTTACCCAAAATTAGTAAACAAAAAGTGCAGCCATGTTGTAAACTGCAGTAACAGAAAAAAAAAAAAAAGGAAAATGTATTACCAAAATTCAACATAAAAAAAAAAATAATAAAATAAAACACTACAAAAATTTAAAAAGATTAAAAAGAACTACTTAGCCTGGTTAATCTGTTAATCCAATCCACTAAAATCAAAATTTAACCAACTTCACTAAAATTATCACTAAAATTAATAAATATTAAAACAAAAATAAATAAAAAAAAAAAAAAAAAAAAAAAAAAAAAAATTTAAATTATTTTAGTGATTTTAAAATTAAAATTAATAAATATTAAAACAAAAAAAATAAAAAAAAATTAAAAATAAAAATAGCAACAAAGCACATAGACAATATCAGAAAAAAAAATTGTTATTTAACTATTTGTTATCAGAAAAAGAACTGAAAATTTACTTAAACTAATTTACTTAACTTAGTATAAAATTTTAGTTA
This sequence comes from Dolichopus griseipennis, assembly GCA_963082915.1. Lineage (NCBI taxonomy): Eukaryota > Metazoa > Arthropoda > Insecta > Diptera > Dolichopodidae > Dolichopus > Dolichopus griseipennis. The sequence goes on from CAUJBZ010000002.1 coordinate 513,893, forward strand.
CGTAATACAATTTAGATTTTACGTCACATTTTAAATTTCACATTTTAAGTGTGTTATAAAAAGAAAAGTAAAATGCTGATTTTACATTATCAGCGTTTTTCGATAATTTCTCAATAAATTTAAATTAATTTAATTTTAAAAGTTTTAACAAAAAAAATGTTTGATCAGCTAATTAATTATTTAAAAAAAATATTTATTTGTTTAATAAAAAAACGGTCGATTATGAAATAAAGCACTTGAGTTCAAGTGAGTTTAAAATAAAGAAAACGGAAAATGTAAAATTAAAAGAAAAATTGAAATTCGATTTAATTTAGAGAAAATGGCATTTTCCGTTCTTGTAGGAAGTAGTATGTATATGCCGTTTCAGCGTCAGTAAAAGCTCTTTTAGTTTTGAGTTATCGTGTGGACGGACGGACGTACATACATAGCTAAATCGATTTATTTTTCGATTATGATCCGATGCATACACTTGAGACTATATATACCCCCCCTCTTTTTCTGCATCACAAACGTAATGGCAAATTTATTATACCCTTTGCCTATATAGTCAGTCATACGGGTATAATAAGTAACTTGAGAGAAAAAATTTAAAAATTATTGAAAATTTAATTAATTATTCAACGGTAATCATTCAACAATAACTGCAGTACGGCAAAAATTAATATGTATTTAGATAAAAGTTATGAAAATTTATTTAATAATTCTAGTACAAAAATAGAAATTACGTCAATATCGTATAATCATCAAAATTAAAATAAAATATTTACTAATATTATGAGAGAAACTATACCAAAACGTAAAAGAGAATTACAAAAATCTGCAAAAATTTAACTCTGCAATAATTAAAAACCCCTTTTTCGATGATTTCACAGAATATACAAGCAACGATTGAATTTCTGTTATCATGGAATTCAATGGCTTAATAGTCTGATACAAAATATTAACTATCTAATAAAACGAAGAAGAGTGTAGTAGAGTAGACTGTGTCCAGAGTTGACACAGTCTACTCTACCCGTATGAGCGTTATATAAACATTATATCATTATTATTATAAATATTAAATACTTTTGGCAAATTTTCAAACATACCAGCTTTATTATGTAGTGTAATGCTCATATAAAAGAAGGAGTTGTATGGCAGCTGCTCGAACCTTCTGCAGTAGACCAACCAAAATTTCCAGTAACTTTGGCCATTACACGAAACTAAATTTTGATAATAAATCTAAACTACTTTTAGAAAAATATCAAACACGCAACTGTAATAGGTACAGAGTAATGCTTATATAAAAATAGAAGTTGTATGGCAGCTACCGGAACTCATGGATCGAAATGGCTGGATTGAAAAAGCGATGTCGGCTATTGAAAAAAAAACGAATTTGCAAAAATTTTAAGATCCTAGCTCCTTTAGTTTATACGGACATACATAGCTAAATCGATTCTGATCCGATTCATACACTTGAGTCTATATAAAAACAAGTTCATTTTGCGGTTAATAAATATTGGACAAGCAGATTAAAAAATTCATTTACTATGAATAAATTTGGTTTTAATTTAAAATTTTTTTTACAAAATTCAATAACATAACAAATTAACAATTTAAACAATTATATTGTAAAAGGAAGAATAGTAAGAAAAATATATTAATTGCATGTCTAAGTTAAATTAATATTAAAAAAAAATTGAGTGTGTAATATATTTAAATAGCAAACCTTATTTTTTGAAATTTCTTTTGTGGTTTAAAAGTTATTTGATGTTAATAAAATAAAACAAAAAACGGCTTGTGAATTTCCTTTCGAATCACATGGTTTGAGTATTTGTGAATGGTTACACATCCAACGGATTTAAAATAAAATCTGGTGTCCTTATGGTATCAGTAGTTGCCCCCACTTTGTTTTTAATATTTATTAATGACATAGTTTTAATAACCTCCAATCCAATTCATAGTTTTACGGACGAAAGCAGCCACGTGACTTCCTATAAACTTTATAGCCACTGTAACTTTAATAGATCAAAATTTCTAAACGACAAGCTAAACTGATAAGTGAGTCCTCGTTTTGCCTTCTAAGACGTGATTATGCGAATCATTATGTGGATAAGCAAGGAAAAGTCTCTGAATCTAGGCAGTTCAGTTAATTCAGTTAATTATTGCTTTGTCAATCTAATAGTTGGAGATATGTGCGGATCTTGAGCTAGCTTATTATTATTTTTGCTAATTATAATGTAATGTTTGCTGTCATTATTATTATTATAATTATTACATGTATCATTATTATTAGTACTGTTATTATTATTACTATTATTATTGTTACTAGTATCCTCATTATATCCTTGTTGTTATTTTTGATAATATTATTAGTATTATCACTAATGTTATTGCTATTAATTTTAACAACTGGATAACTAGATGACAGTACCAACGTGTTTCGTTGAAAAATAGGGCAATTTTTATTATTATTTACTTCAGCTACATTGTTACTATTTAAATCCGCTTTCATAGTTATATCTTGAATAAAATTACGATATTTTTTTCTTCCGATGATTGTGCATCTGTATTAATTGTTTCAATGCTAAATTAACCTTTTTTTAGTTTAGCAGTGTTAAAAGTGATAGCAAATGGAATAAGAATAGCTTTTTTTTTAATTTGTGTTTGATTTATTAAGTGTAGAGTCTTCAAAACGCGGCACTGTGGTGCCATTTTTACAGTGTTTATAAGCTACTAGCAGATTTACCAGGTGTTGCCCAAATAGGTGTAGGGTATTTTTAAGTCGGTTGCACCTGATTGTTATTTTTATACAATTTAAGTTTTTGTGTCGGTTTTGAAAGTGTGAAAATGATGGTGTTTTTGTGTTTATTACACATCCTATAAATCGGTTCATAATTGCCATAATTTCTTCTATGAAAACTTAACATAAATATTAACATAAAATTGTTATTGGTTGAATTAATGTTAATGTTATTGGGAATTTGAGGAGAAGAAATGTTGCCTTTTACAACTTTAGTAAGAATAATAACATCAGCAACTTCTCGTCTTAATTTAAAAGTTTTCAAGTGAATTAAATTCAACCTATTTTCATACAGATGTAAGATCAGCGGGTTTGAAAATTTAATTTTTCTCAAGGTAAATTTTAAAAAATTTCTTTGCACCGCCTCTATCCTATTAATATGTACCTCGTAAAATGGTGACCAAAATTGGCTAGCATATTCTAAATTAGGTCTAACAAGACAAGAATATAAAGATTTAAGAACCATAAGGATCATTAAATTCTTTAGACCAACCTTTTATAAAACTAAGTATAGAAGTGAATTTTAAAATTAAGATTATCATCAAAGTAAACGCCTAAGTCTTTAATAGAATTCGTTTTAGAAATGCTAATTAAAGCAGTAATTAAAACAAATCAGATTAAAACAACGTTTGAAACACATAAGTGCATATATTTGAAGTTGAAACATGGTTTACCGAGATTATAAAAAAAGAGGATCTAAGTAACTGCCTCGTGGAACTCCGGAGTTGGCGTTAAAAAGTTATCTATCAGATAAATATGAGCCAACCCATTTTACAAAAATATCTGAAAAACAAGTTTTCTCAGTTTTAACAGTATTATAGAATGTGGTAAAACTTCAAAAGCTTTACTATAATCTATAAAGATACCATCTGTTTGAGAACCTTATTCCATATTTTCCATGATTTACAGTGACTATATGAATAGAATCATACATTATTAATTCGACCATTTTTAGAAGAAAAGAAAGTTTCGCAATTGGTCGATAGTTAATAATTTAATTTTTGGCATTTTTCTTATGAATAGGTCTAACATATGAGTGTTTCCAGATAAAAGGAAACAATCCTGAATTTTAAGAAGAATTAAACAGTATAGAAAGTGGAATAGCCAAAGCGCTTGAACACTTTTTGAGTATAATACGGAATACCATCAAGTTGTTGATCCTGAAAGTTAAAAATTTCTCTAGTCCAAACTCGAATTTCAATATGGTTGGATTTAACCACGTTTCAGTTAATGCAAATACGTCAAAATTTAAAATAGATGAATTTTGAAAAACATCATTAGTCTTTGTTCTTAAATCTCTAAAATTTTGATAAGAAAAAGACATGTTATATTTGTTTAAGTTACGGTTGATAGATACCTTGCGAAGATTATTTTGTGGCGCTGGGGAGAAAGAAATTTTGATGACATTCACGAGCTGAGTTTAAAAGCTTATAATAATTACTCTCACAGTGACTTCGATAAGATTTAAGACCACCTTCTACATCTTATTTAGAAACATCAATAGGATTGTGAAATATATTTCTATATAACTTATATAGGTCTTCGTATTTAGTTGGGAGTTCTTCTATATTAATTAAAACTTTAAGGTTAGTAAGAGTTTTACCTTCTAGAACACGATAATTTTTTGTATTTCTTAGGGGAGGAAAAAATCTTGTAAAGTCATCTGAAATCCTAATCCCCTAGGTTGTGTGACATTTTTACTCAACTGAAACAACCTTCTCCCGTAGTCAAAATAATGGAATAAGCACCTTAGCTGCTTGCGCACTATAATGACTGTAAAGTAGCGAGAAGACATAAATATATATGTCTATCAAGGGTTGAATGGGCTAACCAAGACGTATAAGTTGACTTCCTTCTTGAATTTTTCTAAGTCATATGATTTTGGAAACGAATTACCCCATATGTGTTTCCCAATTCATGTGTGACTTAAAAAAACAGTTGCAAAGTTCTTGTTCTAAAACGCTCTACTGATGGACTCTAGCCCTCTAATATTTGCAAAATTTATGATGATTTACTCTGCATAAATCAGACTTTGATTTCAAGAAAAATGTCAACCATACGAAAATAATAGGTGATGCTGCCGCGGTCATTTATCTCATAATATAGTAGTATATACACCTTCCAGCATGAGACAGTGGCCGACAGCAGAGCAAAACAAAACACCACTTTATTTGGTTTCGTACAAAGGGTCGAAATATAGCAAGATGATAGGAAATTTAAGAAAAAAAAAAAAAAAAATTTTTAAATTAATATAATGTTGGGACTCCCATTTCTAAATTTAAAATATTTGACAGTAATTTATAAATTTACTTAAAAAAATCAATTTTAAATTTAAATAATTTTTAAAAAAAATTATTATCTACAAGTGGAATTATACAAAGTGGAATTGTTTCTAGTGGAATTGTGTCTAGTGGAATTGTTCTAGTGGAATTGTGTCTTGTGGAATTGTGTCTAGTGGAATTGTTCTAGTGGAATCGACCGGTCACGAAAGGAAAGATTGAAGATAGGAAGGTGGGAAGATGGAGAGATGAGGATGGGAAGAGGGAACTTTAAAATTGCTTTGATGACATTGCTTGGTTTATTTCAAAGTAAATCAAGCAATGTAACAAAGCGTCCATTAGGCTTCCGCCATTATTTCAGCATTTCACAGAAATTAATGAAGACTTAAAACAGGAATGATCCTGTAAATCATAGTCTCTATTTTTAATACCAAAACGTTTTACTATTTATTTAAATATTCCAGAAAATCTTCTGTGATTTTCAAAACTGAAATGAACTAATTCATAAACTAATAAATAAATTAATCAGTTATTGATTAAATTCAAAACTATACGTACGTGTTTTAATTTTCTTTATCGATACAAAATTTATTTAATTATAACGGTAACGGAAAATTAATTGCTCAGCAATTATTAATAAAAAATTATCGGGGACAAATTATAAAAAAATTCTTTAATTACACGAAATGGCGTCGTTCCACAAATGCAAGATGAAAATTAAAGGTGAACAAGGAATTGAATGTGGAGTATCCAAAAAAATTTTCCATGAAGCATTTATGGAAAAAGTGGATCAATCCACAGTTAGTATTCTGTGCGCAAACCAAAATATAATAAATTTATCTGCGATGACTGTCTCCAGTATATAGAAAATATAGACCTGGTATTGCAGAATATGAAACAAGCGGTAGAGAAAAATAATGAACATCTCAAGGAAAACAAAGATCAAAAATAATTACATAAAGAGGTTAGATGAAATTACAAATATACAAAAAAAAATCGCGGCGATTTTTAACTCTAAATGCGTTGGGCTAATAAAAAGTGGAATTGCGCTAGTGGAATTATACCACGTGGAATTGTTCTCTAGTGAAATTATACCAAGTGGAATTGCGCTAGTGAAATTGTGTCTAGTGGAATTATACCAAGTGGAATTGTTTCTAGTGGAATTGTGTCTAGTGGAATTGTTCTTGTGGAACGGGCCTAAAATCTTTCCTTTAAATTTCTTTAAATTATTTTTTCTATTTAAAAAAAGGTTAAAAATGAAAAAAAAATGGTGTAGGGGCAGAGCGATACCTGAGTTCAATGCACCAGCCACCATAGAAGTCAAACAAAATATATTTTTTTTTTAACTTAATTAGGTATAATAGAAAAAATTTGAAATAAAATTTATAACACGTACGTACATACATACGTACATATAAATAGGTACATTATAAAATTTTGGCACAAACAATTATTTCGATTTGAATCTAAACAAAGGTTGTGAAACAATAAACCTATGTATAGCAACATTTTTTAAAAATATATATGCAACCAATTAATAGATAGAGAAGTAGATCATTATTGAAACAAAATAACCCTATAAAAAAAATTAAAATTAAAAATCTTTTATTAAAAAAACAAATTTATCGAATTTAATTTGAACAAGTAAAGAAACAGTCAGTCGGTGCAACCGACTTAGAAATACCCTACACCTATTTGGTTCAAATTTAAGGACATATCCATAAGTCATTTTAATACCATAGAAGCTGTTATTAATTTGATCGTAAGACATAGCTAGCCAAATTAACTGTATAATACTAAAAACATTTTCTAATTACCCTATCTATTAAAAAATACTATAAATTCTTACTAATTTATCTATTTAAAAATATTAAAAAACAAACAAACTTGAAATAAATGAAAATATATTTATTCCAATTCAATTACAAAATGAAAAAATTCTAAGTATTAAATTTTGTGATAAAAAGATAATCAAAGCATAATATATTTAATAATCCAAATTTTTAAAAATTGCAATTATTTTAAATAGTTAGTTTATATACCTAATAGAAAAACTTATAAACGCAAAATATGCAATAAATGTATTTCTAAAATACAATGAAAAATTTACACCTTTTCATATAATTCATTTAAATATAAAAATAAATTTTACATAAATGCAGCAAGTACCTTTGAACATAGCTGAACCACTACAATTAAGTCTAGTTTTCGGAGACACATAGGACATAGGAAATGTATTCTTTGGCTTCGAAATTAAACTCGACCACAACCAATTCCCATGGTACTTTCATTACTAGTAACCTACTGTTAAATTTCATCTAAATACCGGCATTATTTTTTGAGTTATGGTGTTTTTAAGATATATGTTTGTTAGTTCTTGAACTTTTCAAGGGTTCCAGGACCCGAAATTATGGTACGATTTCGCCCATATGCAGTCCCGTCATACTTTCAATACTAGTTAACCCTTGTACACAATTGGAACGCTCTATTTTAATTTTAAGTTACTAGTTTTATTAATTTCGATGATAAGCTTTTACACATTGGGGGGTCTAAGAGAGGTTCTGAACCACCACTCCAATTGATCCCAAATTAGGGGGGGCACGCAAGAAATAGTAAAGAACACCCTTGTGGCAAATTGGAAGCTTCTACATTTGTTTCAAGTAACTATCTTTATTAATTTTGAAAATATGCTTTAAGGGCCTAAGAACTGAGTGGCTGGTCCCCGATCCACTACTCCAATGGGGCCCGAATTTCAAAGACATTTACGAAATAGGAAGGGACACCCTGATACCAAATTTGGAGGTTCTATCTTCATTGGTTTCGGAATTATGCTCGTTTGGCCTAAATTCGATCAAAAAGTTCTAAGTTCCGAACCCATTGTCCAATCCTCACCGTACGTAATCACCGCCGTAGTTTCGCTGCCAATAACCTACAGCACAAATTTCATGAAGATAGCCTCATTAGTTGTTGAGTTATCGTGATTTTTTATATATGTTCCTTAGCCCTGACATCGATTAAAAGGTCCGGAATCCGAACCGTTGGGCTAATTTCGCCCTTATATAGTCCACGCTGTACTTATAGTACTAGTTAACCCTTGTACACAATTTGAACGGTCTATCCTAATTTTAAGTAACTATTTTTAGTAATTTCGATTATAAGCCTTTAAAACTTGGGAGGTCTGAGAGGGGTACAGAACCACCACTCCAATTGATCCCAAATTAGGGGAACACGCAAAAGATAGTAAAGAACACCCTTGAGGCAAATTGGAAGCTTCTACATTTTTTAAAGATGTTATCTTTATTAATTTTAAAGATATGCTTTAAGGTCTTCGGAAATGTGTGGCTGGTCCCCGACCTACTACTCCAATGGGACCCAAATTCACAAGACACTTAGGAAATAGGAAGGGACACCCTGATACTAAATTTGGAGGTTCTATCTTCATTGGTTTCGGAATTATGCTCGTTTGGCCTAAATTCGATCAAAAAGTTCTAGGTTCCGAACCCATGGCCCAATCCCGACCTTACGCAATTCCCGAAGTATTTTCACTACTAGTAACCTACAGCACAAATTTGATGAAGATAGCGTCCTTAGTTGTTGAGTTATCGTGATTTTTTATATTTGTTCGTTAGCCCTGAAACCGATTAAAAGGTCCAGAATCCGAACCCATGGGCCGATTTCGCCCATATGCAATCCCCGCCGTACTTTCAGTCCTAGTAACCTACAGTTAAAATTTCATCAAGATAGCTCCATTATTTTTTGAGTTATCGTGCCTACGGACGGACGGACGGACGGACGGACGGACGGACATGGCTATATCGACTAAGGCGGTCACGCTGATCACAAAAATATATACTTTTCCATATCTAGCTCGCTTCCTTTAGGTGGTTACAAACACCATACCAAAGTTAATATACCCCTTTACCTATTCTATAGGTGTAGGGTATAAAAATTAAAGCAAAGAACGCACTTTATAAATATTTATCATTTTATCCAATTCCAAACAAACAAAAGGTAGATTACAAAACTTATTCATCTTGAAGCTTTTAAGATACAACAAGAAATTATATGAGTAATTATTAAATTGTCAGGGGTAGGTAATACAATAAAGTAAATATGAGTAATTATACCCTACACCTATAGAATAGGTAAAGGGGTATATTAACTTTGGTATGGTGTTTGTAACCACCTAAAGGAAGCGAGCTAGATATGGAAAAGTATATATATTTGTGATCAGCGTGACCGCCTTAGTCGATATAGCCATGTCCGTCCGTCCGTCCGTAGGCACGATAACTCAAAAAATAATGGAGCTATCTTGATGAAATTTTAACTGTAGGTTACTAGGACTGAAAGTACGGCGGGGATTGCATATGGGCGAAATCGGCCCATGGGTTCGGATTCTGGACCTTTTAATCGGTTTCAGGGCCAACGAACAAATATAAAAAATCACGATAACTCAACAACTAATGACGCTATCTTCATCAAATTTGTGCTGTAGATTACTAGTAATGAAACTACTTCGGGAATTGCGTAAGGTCGGGATTGGACCATGGGTTCGGAACCTAGAACTTTTTCATCGAATTTAGGCCAAACGAGCATAATTCCGAAACCAATGAAGATAGAACCTCCAAATTTAGTATCAGGGTGTCCCTTCCTATTTCACATTTCCGAAGACCTTAAAGCATATCTTTAAAATTAATAAAGATAACAACTTGAAAAAATGTAGAAGCTTCCAATTTGCCAAACAAGGGTGTTCTTTACTATCTCTTGCGTGTTCCCCTAATTTGGGATCAATTGGAGTGGTGGTTCTGTACTCCTCTCAGACCTCCCAAGTTTTAAAGGCTTATAATCGAAATTACTAAAAATAGTTACTTAAAATTAGGATAGACCGTTCAAATTGTGTACAAGGGTTAACTAGTACTATAAGTACAGCGCGGACTATATAAGGGCGAAATCAGCCCAACGGTTCGGATTCCGGACCTTTTAATCGATGTCAGGGCTAAGGAACATATATAAAAAATCACGATAACTCAACAACTAATGAGGCTATCTTCATGAAATTTGTGCTGTAGGTTATTGGCAGCGAAACTACGGCGGTGATTACGTACGGTGAGGATTGGACAATGGGTTCGGAACTTAGAACTTTTTGATCGAATTTAGGCCAAACGAGCATAATTCCGAAACCAATGAAGATAGAACCTCCAAATTTGGTATCAGAGTGTCCCTTCCTATTTCGTAAGTGTCTTTGAAATTTGGGCCCCATTGGAGTAGTGGATCGGGGACCAGCCACTCAGTTCTTAGGCCCTTAAAGCATATTTTCGAAATTAATAAAGCTAGTAACTTGAAACAAATGTAGAAGCTTCAAATACATTTATTGCATATTTTGCTTTTATAAGCTTTTCTATTAGGTATATAAACTAACCATTTAAAATAATTGCAATTTTTAAAAATTTGGATTATTAAATATATTATGCTTTGATTATCTTTTTATCACAAAATTTAATAATTAGAATTTTTTCATTTTGTAATTGAATTGGAATAAATATATTTTCATTTATTTCAAGTTTGTTTGTTTTTTAATATTTTTAAATAGATAAATTAGTAAGAATTTGTAGTATTTTTTAATAGATAGGGTAATTAGAAAATGTTTTTAGTATTATACAGTTAATTTGGTTAGCTCTGTCTTACGATCAGCTTCTATGGTGTTAAAATGACTTATGGATATGTCCTTAAATTTGAACCAAATAGGTGTAGGGTATTTCTAAGTCGGTTGCACCGACTGACTGTTTCTTTACTTGTTTTTTTTTTGTTTTGTATCTATTATTATACCTTTACAACCTCAAATTGGGACTAAACAATTTCAAATTGGAACTAAACAATTTCAAAATGGGAATAAACAATTTCAAAATATGAATAAACAATTTCAAATTCTAGGGTTTTCTATAAGAACATGATAACTACATTTTTGTTATTTCGAGTAAAAGACGATTGAATTGAAGAAATTTTATTTCTATTTTATTTTACTTATATAAAAACATTAAATACTAAAAATTTAGTAAAAATATTTAAAAAGTTAAGATTTTTAAATATTATTACTAAATATTACTTTGTATTAAAATTTTAACATATATTTCTATATATCGCATAAGATATACAGTTTTGCCAATTGAAACTATATTCAATAAGAAATTAGTAAGTGCGGTTATTTGGTTATGAATGATTTGAAATATGCTTTTGACTTTTCAAACTTTTCGAAAAAAAATAGATAACTGCAGTTATTCATTTATGTAAAGATCAGGAAAAATTTAAAATTTATTATAATTCAGAACTAAGTCAGATTACTTTATGCACTCATATTGTACATTAATTAAAATAAAAAGATCAGAATGAAAATAATAAATAAAACTTACATCATAAAGTTGGAAAATAATTTATTTTAAACTTAAAAAATTAATTCATACTTCAAAATTTAACATACAAAATTATAACATAAATAAAAATAATAAATAAAATAACAAAGTAACATTAAAAATAAAAAATTTATTTTGATAACTATTAGCAAAAATTTAATCTTCTTCATCAAGTCGTAGAGAACATCTTCCGTCATATCATCGGTGCATAAATTATTGTAGTAGTCGTGAAATATGGATGGAATCTCTCCAAACATGCTCACAATATCTTTCTTCTTTTCCTTTGATATAGTGTTAGGACCATTTCGTAATATTTTCAGTGGTGGTATTTTACTTCGATTTCTTCCTTTCATCATGTCGGCGAACGTGTATTCAGCATCATAACTTACTCTGTATTCCAATTTGCCAAAATTGTCTTTCGTATATTTTATATTACGTATTTCTTTCTATTGTACTTTTTCATTTATAATGTTTTTGGTATTTCTTTTAAAAATAGTTTTAGCCGCATTTTTAAAATCAAAAATGGCCTTTGACGTCATTTCATAAACTTGGAATGGATTTTTTGTTCGGCAAGATGCAATAAGTTGACGCCAATCATATGGATAGCAAATTTGAGCTCCACGTTTCTTTTTCAATTACTGCATGATCGTTGTCGCATTCTAGAAAAGTATATCCGGGTTCAAGGAATTTATGTTCCAAAATATTACAATTCATATTTTCTTTTTTCATCAAAAGGTTAAACATAGTCCATATAAAAAAATTTTTATTTTGCCCCATACAGGTATCTGAATAAAGTATAATGTGTTCTGATAAACGATCTTTATTAATTTCAAAATATTTCCAAATGCAGGAACCTATTTCATTCGGTCCTCTACCACTTATGCTTTCGTCCCAAATAAAGCATGTCGTTTCATTACGTGAGCAATTTCTCACAGTCAAGTCAAAAGTCCATAAACATCTTTTATAAAATCCATTACCCGATTTAATCCAAGGTGTAGGTAGACATTGTTGTAAATCAAAACATAATACCATCTTTTGAGAATCAGCTTTATCCAGCCATATGCATTTTCTGCAAAATTTTGATGTATGTTCCTTTGTACAATAAACTCTTCCTTTTTTGTATTATTTTTCTCCTGTTTTATTTTAAGTTCAAAAATATCGCATTTAGAACACGTATCAACCATAGGTTTTTTAAATTTTAATCCACCATCCATCCACCTCCTTTTTTTTATTTGAATCTATACACTTTTTAAAATTAGCTTTTCCTCTGCAATCTTTCATTATGGTTTTGTTTTGCATTTTTTGACAAAGATAATTAATAAACCCCGTTTTTTCACCAAAGATACAAAGGAAGCTTGATTTACATACTTTTACATTTTTTTTATCGAATTTCACATGATATTGTATTGTATTTTCTCTGTTTTTAAGCGTAGATTTTAAATTAGTAATTCGGCTTTTACTAGTAACTGTTATTAATTTACTCATATAACCTTGACGTAGTGCATAAGAACCCATATTCCAATATTCTTGGAAAAGATTAGTTTTAATAATCAGTTTTCATCTGGAAAGATAGATGGTGACGCACGAATTTCATATATTTCGTCTGGAAGGATAGAAGGTGTTGATTGTCCACTTCTTTCGATTTCATTTATTTCATTGTCGTTTTCATATGGAAGGATAGATGGTGTTGATTGTGCACTTCTTTCCATTTCATTTATTTCATTGTCGTTTTCATGTGGAAGGATAGATGGTGATGCACGAATTTCATTTATTTCATTTGGAAAGATAGATGCACATTGAGTGAAAGTCTTTTCTTGATTCTTGTTGCGGTCATTTTGATCTAAAAAAAAACAGTTGAATAAAATAACTTGATATTGCAGATAGTAAGAATTATTATATAGGTATACCTATATTTTCATCCTTTTGTTTTTCCTGCTTCAATGAAGAGATATTTAAATTATGTGACACAATGTTTTTTAATAACATAATATTGTATTAATTTTACAGATTAACAAAATATAAAACACCAACAATTTAAAAAAAAAAAAACTACCTGAATTAGTAATGTCAATAATTTCAATTGGTGTACCTTCAACTATTTCCAAAAAATCTTTTGATTCTCCAAAAATCTCTCGATATAACTCCTGCGTTACAATAATATTATATTGCAAAAAATAATATTATAAGAATATTTAAAAAAATAAAAATCACTGTGATTTAAAAATTTTTATAACACGTCTTCTAGTATTGAATATAATAGCATTAATGTATAACTTGCAAATACGTTAAATTATTTTCAAATCATAATTGTATAACTGCAGTGGTATTCTTGCATAAACATGATATCTGAATGAGCAACAATATAAATTTGAAACGTATAAGTATATAACTGTAGTTGTTTCATTTTCATTTTGTTGCAAAACGATTACATTTGCATTGTAAAAGTGTATAAAATGACATATCAATATTTTAATGGCGTTTTAGATTTATATGATCTCCATAAATGAATAACTGCAGATATATAATTTTGTTAGATTATTTTTAAAAAAATTTGTTAGTTATAAAGTTTTTTAAGGATTTTTTTTTAAAAACTACTAAAATATTTAAATTTTTTTTTTTTTGGCGTAAAATTTTAAAATACTATTGCATTCATAACTCTTATCTGTCAAAAATGTAATTATCATGTTCTTATAGAAAACCCTAGAATTGAAACTTAACAATTTCAAAAAGGGAATTGAATTGAACAAAAAATAAATAAAAATTTATACCGGGCGCGATAAATATTTTATATTTATCGCGCCGGTTAGGACTTAGGACTTTTTAATTCATAACTGCATTAATAAATTTTTAATAAATATATTTTAAATTAACTGAATTAAAAACTATTTATTTTTCCCATTTTGAAATTGTTAAGTCTCAATTTGAAATTGTTTATTCCTATTTTGAAATTTTTTATTCCCATTTTGAAATTGTAAGGTTCCAATTTGAAATTGTTTAGTCCCAATTTGAAGTTGTAAAGGTATAGAATCGAAGAATAATCTGTGTAATACGAAATGTAGGTAACGGTTGCGATTTTATTTAAGAATATGGTATTCATGTATATAATGAAATTAGAAATAGTTCTTAATTAGAAAAAGTTTTCTTTTAATTGACCTTCCGCCATTCTGTGACGGGCCAACATCTAGTTAAAAAATAAAAAATAAAAAGCAACAAATACACAAATAAATAGAAATCTGTTGTTAATTCGTTGATAGTCACGAACAGAATGGAATTATACGAATCATTGTGAAGGTAAGCTAAAAACAGCCTAACGTTATTAAAAACTCGTTCCTCCCGAAATCTTGACAGAGCATATTCGCCCTCTCCGAGTAATGATTCATGAGTCATTCTAGTAATGGGTGGCATAAGAGGTTTAACAAACGACTTCCTTATTGTACCACCATTTACAGTATTAGAATGATTTTTTTCAAGTACATCTGTAGGAGAAATTGAATTAATGGCTACATTTGCATAGCTGGTAATATTGTTACCATTGTCAATTTTATTATTGGGATACCACCATGGACGAAATTAGAGTACTTATTTTTCTAAAAAGAAGAAGTTGAGTAAGTTACTGAAGTTAAACAACTAGTATTATTAGAAGTCCAGTAAGTTAATTTATTTAAACAGCTAGTATTAACAACACTATTGATATTATTGCTAATCGTTAACATTAAATTAATACTAAAAATTAAAGATTTTTAGTTTTGTAGAGTGCCTCAAAATTCAAAAAAATTTTCATTTTCTTTAAACCAAATTTGTGTTAAAAAAACAATATAAATAAGTTTACCAGAATTTCTAAATTAAATATTAAGAATTCATAAGGCAAAAGTCAGAACTGCCCTCTGGGTTGATAAACATGTTGTTTTTTCCAGATTTGAAGTTTCAAATAAAACCAGAATTCAAACACTATGGTTTGCCTAGTTTGGGGTACGACTGAGTTTCTATATCAACTAAAAGCACCAAATAATTCTTAAAATTTGAATATATTTATTTTTATATTTATTTTCGGAAGATTTATCAAAAGAATTTTTATTTTTAAAATAAATTTAAAATTCAATAAATATTTTTTTATTTAGATTTTTTATTACTACGAAATTAAGTAACCCTCATTATCTACCAGAGGTTGCTGTGAAAGTTGCTTTATTAAATTTCATGATAACTACTCAAGGATTGCAAGATCAAATATTAGCAATAACGGTTGCTAAAGAAAGACCTGATTTGGAAGCAGACAGAAATGCATTAATTGTTCAAGGAGCTGAAAATAACAGACTTTTATTTGAGACAGAAAAAAAAATTTTGGAAGTTCTTTCAACGGCAGAAAATATTTTAGAAGACGAAACTGCTGTTAAAACTTTAAGTTCTGCTAAAATTTTAGCTAATGAAATAAATGAAAAACAAGTTATTACGATTGCCACCGAGAAACAAATCAACATAGCCAGAGAAGCTTATAATCCTATCGCTGTACATGCTACAATTCTATTCTTTACAATAGGTAAAAGCGTCAGATTAGTTCTAGTTACTTAAGTATAAATTATTTAAAATTATTTTAGTTGAGTTAGCAAATATTGACCCAATGTACCAATATAGTTTGGCATGGTTTTTTGGGCTATATATAAATTCAATAGATAACACTGAAAAAATTGAAGATGTAAATGCAAGATTGGATGATTTACAAAACCATTTTACGTATAATTTGTATAAAAATATTTGTAGAAGCCTTTTTGAAAAGGTAAGAGATATTAACATTCCTACTAAATGTATTAAAAATTTACTTTTTTTAAATTATGTTTTATATTAAATCATGAATCATTTGATTATCATGATTAAGTTAAATTGAGAAAAAATAAAATTGTTTATTGTTACGATAAACATTATTTATTTTTTCCTTTCACCTAGGGTAAGCTAAGGAGATACTAAAACTACACTTTGCCAAACATCTATTCTGATAGGTGGTCAAAGGTTGCGAGTCATAATCCCCCAGGTACTTTGGGCTCGTTAAACGATTCATAGGGCCCCAAAAATTTCATTGAAAAATCATTTTTAACAATAAAAAATTGGCAGTAAATTGCGCTGTGATTTAGGCTCTAAATGCTATATAAAAGCTCATTTCAAGAGATATTGTTAAAATGTGCCTGTATAGTTTCGCTCTGTCCGTCCGTCTGTCCTTCCATTTCTTGTTGAAATAGAGTACATTGTTTGAAATATAGCTACGGGTACGTATTGCAAAAAAAATAATTTCATGGAAGAACTTTTTTCTGTAGCTCCACCTGTCACGAGGCTATATCCACCCAAAGTCCGCAAAAATCCTATTTAAATTGCTATAACAAGAGTTCTCTTAGGTATATTTTCAATCCGAAAACTTAAAAGACAGCTGTTTTAACAAGCTCTATAAAGTTTTGAAAGGCAAATGTACAGGTTGAATACTTGTCCAAATTGTTTTTCAGTAATAACAAAGCTCCAACATTATATATTAACGAATAACAAAGATTTTTCTTAATTTTGAAGGGTGATAGAGCCACAGCCCCCGAAAATTCCAAAAACTCTTTATTCCAATTGATACAACCTTTTCACTATTATTCATAATTAATAATGAATTGATGAAATAACTAAATCATAAGATTATTATTTATATACATAAATTTTTATAAAATTAAATTATACATACTCAGTATGAAGCACTATATAATTTTAAAATGTGGTTTTTTAGAAACAAATGGTTTTTTGCATTAATTGTTTATAAACATTTTGCTAAAAATTTAAAATGTTTTAAAGACTTATATAAAATGGTAATTTTTAAATCGAATTTTTAGAAAAAAAAACCTTCAAAAATAATTTAACAAAATGTTTTCGTTTCAATTGATTTATTTATTTATTTCATATTCGATTTATTTATTTATTTCATTTTTCAACAATTAACAAAAATATACAAAATATTATTCAAAAACAATTATTATAAACTAGTAATCAAAAATGTAATCGCAAAGCAAAAAAAAAAAAAAATACAACAAATTTACCAAAAAAACAATTAAAAAAACAGTCAGTCGGTGCAACCGACTTAGAAATATCCTACACCTATTTGGTTCAAATTTAAGGACATATCCATAAGTCATTTTAACACCATAAAAGCTGTTATTAATTTGATCGTAAGACATAGCTAACCAAATTAACTTTATAATACTAAAAACATTTTCTAATTACACTATCTATTAAAAAATATTACAAATTCTTACTAATTTATCTATTTAAAAATATTAAAATACAAACAAACTTGAAATAAATGAAAATATATTTATTCCAATTCAATTACAAAATGAAAAAATTCTAATTATTAAATTTTGTGATAAAAAGATAATCAAAGCATAATATATTTAATAATCCAAATTTTTAAAAATTGCAATTATTTCAAATGGTTAGTTTATATACCTAATAGAAAAGCTTATAAACGCAAAATATGCAATAAATGTATTTCTAAAATACAATTTCAAATTTAGGCCTTCCCATATAATTCATTTAAATATAAATAAATTTTACATAAATGCAGCAAGTACCTTTGAACATAGCTGAACCAGTACAATTAAGTCTAGATTTCGGAGACACATAGAACATAGAAAATATATTCTTTGGCTTCGAAATTAAACTCGACCACAACCAATTCCCATGGTACTTTCATTACTAGTAACCTAGAGTTTAAATTTCATCAAAATACCGGCATTATTTTTTGAGTTATGGTGCTTTTAAGATATATGTTTGTTAGTCCTTGAACTTTTTAAGGTTTCCAGAACCCGAAACCATGGTACGATTTCGCCCATATGCAGTCCTGTCATACTTTCAATACTAGTTAACCCTTGCACACAATTGGAACATTCTATCTTAATTTTAAGTTACTAGTTTTATTAATTTCGATGATAAGCTTTTACACATTGGGGGGTCTAAGACAGGTACTGAACCACCACTCCAATTGATCCCAAATTAGGGGGGCAAGCAAGAAATAGTAAAGAACACCCTGGGCCAAATTTGAAGCTTCTACATTTGTTTCAAGTTACTATCTTTATTAATTTCGAAAATATGCTTTAAGGTCCCCGGAACTGAGTAGCTGGTCCCCGATCCACTACTCCAATGTGGCCCAAATTTCAAAGGCACTTACGAAATACGAAGGGACACCCTGATACCAAATTTGGAGGTTCTATTTTCATTGGTTTCGGAATTATGCTAGTTTGGCCTAAATTCAATCAAAAAGTTCTCAGTTCCGAACTCATAGTACAATACCCACCGTACGCAATCCCCGTCGTAGTTTCATTACAAGTACCCTACAACACAAATTTTATGAAGATAGCGACATTAGTTGTTGAGTTATCGAGATTTTTTATATATGTTCGTTAGTCCTTAGACCGATTAAAAAGTCCAGAATCCGAACCCATGGGCCGATTTCGCCCATTTGCAATCCCCGCCGTTCTTTCAGTCCTAGTAACCTACAGTTAAATTTTCATCAAGATAGCTCCATTATTTTTTGATTTATCGTGCCTACGGACGGACAAACGGACATGACTATATCGAATCAGGAGGTCACGCTTATCACAAATATTTATACTTCTCCATATCTAGCTCGCTTCCTTTAGGTGGTTACAAACACCATACCAAAGTTAATATACCCCTTTACCTATTCTATAGGTGTAGGGTATAACAAGGAAGAGTGTATCACTCAACCAAATTTTCTTGGTAAAACCTACTAAATAAATTCGTTGATTTCAACAAAATATATGATGAGATTTCAACCCAAAAGAATTTCGTTGATATTGAAAATATTTTATTTTTAAATTTATTGTTAAGTATAAAGAATTATTGTCAATTTCTAAAATAAATTGTCAAACAAATTTTACATAAAAAATTTGAAAAAACAATAAAGTGTCAAAAATATTTTTTATTTTGACAATTATTATTTTCATTTATTTAACAATTTATTATACCCTACTAGAATAGGTAAAGGGGTATATTAACTTTGGTATGGTGTTTGTAACCACCTAAAGGAAGCGAGCTAGATATGGAGAAGTATATATATTTGTGATCAGCGTGACCTCCTGAGTCGATACAGCCATGTCCGTCCGTCCGTCCGTAGGCACGATAACTCAAAAAATAATGGAGCTATCTTGATGAAATTTTAACTGTAGGTTACTAGGACTGAAAGTACAGCGGGGATTGCATATGGGCGCAATCGGCCCATGGGTTCGGATTCTGGACCTTTTACAATTTTTTTATTAAACAAGTAAAGAAACAGTCAGTCGGTGCAACCAACTTAGAAATACCTTACACCCATTTGGTTCAAATTTAAGGACATATCTTTATAGCTGTTATTAATTTGATTGTAAGACATAGCTAACCAAATTAACTTTATAATACTAAAAACATTTTCTAATTACACTATCTATTAAAAAATATTACAAATTCTTACTAATTTATTTATTTAAAAATATTAAAAAACAAAAAAAATTGTTATAAATGAAAGTATATTTATTCCAATTCAATTACAAAATGAAAAAATTCCAGTTATTTAATTTTGTAATAAAAAAATAATCAAAGCATAATATATTTAATAATCCAAATTTTTCAAAATTGCAATTATTTTAAATGGCTAGTTAATATACTTAATAGAAAAGCTTATAAACGCAAAATATGCAATAAATGTATTTCTAAAATACAATTACAAATTTACACCTTGTCATATAATTCATTTAAATATTCAAATAAATTTTACATAAATGCAGCAAGTACCTTTGAACATAGCTGAACCACTACAATTAAGTCTAAATTTCGGGGACACAAAGGAAATAGGAAATATATTCTTTGGCTTCGAAATTATACTCGTTCGGCCTCAAATCGATCAAAAGCTTCTTGAATCCGAACTCATTGACCAAACACGACCAGAACAATTCCAATGGTACTTTCATTACTAGTAACCTAGAGTTTAAATTTCATCAAAATAGCGGCATTATTTTTTGAGTTATGGGGTTTTTAAGATATATGTTTGTTAGCTCTTGAACTTTTCAAGGGTTCCAGAACCCGAAATTATGGCACGATTTCGCCCATATGCAGTCCCCGTCATACTTTCAATGCAAGTTAACCCTTGTACACAATTGGAACGTTCTATCTTAATTTTAAGTAACTAGTTTTATTAATTTCGATGATAAACTTGTACACATTGGGGGAGTCTAAGAAAGGTACAAAATTAGAGGGACATGCAGGAAATAGTAAAGAACACCCATGTGTCAAATTTGAAGCTTCTACATTTGTTTCAAGTTACTATCTTTATTAATTCCGAAAATATGGTTTAAGGTCCTTGGAACTGAGTGGCTGGTCCACACCCACTACTCCAATTGGGCTCAAATTTACAGGACACTAAGGAAATCGAAAGCGACACCCTGAAACCAAATTTGGAGGTTCTATCTTCATTGGTTCCGGAATTATGCTAGTTTGACCTAAATTCGATCAAAAAGTTCTAAGTTCCGAACCCATTGTCCAATCCTCACCGTACGCAATCGCCGCCACAGTTTCATTACCAATAACCTACAGCACAAATTTCATGAAGATAGCGTCATTAGATGTTGAGTTATCGTGATTATTTATATATGTTCGTTAGCCCTGAAACCGATTAAAAGGTCCAGAATCCGAACCCTTGGGCTGATTTCGCCCTTATGCAATCCACGCTTAACTTTAAGCACTAGTTAACCCTTGTACACAATTTGAGAGTTCTATCTTAATTTTAAGTTACTATTTTTAATAATTTCGATTATAAGCTTTTAAAACTTAAGAGGTCTAAGAGGGATACTGAACCACCACTCCAATTGATCCCAAATTAGGGGGACACGCAAGGGATAGTAAAGAACACCCTTGCGCCAAATTTGAAGCTTTTACATTTTTCTAAGTTGTTATTTTTATTAATTTTAAAGATATGCTTTAAGGTCTTCGGAAATGTATGGCTGGTCCCCGACCCACTACTCCAATGGGGCCCAAATTTCAAAGACATTAAGGAAATAGGAAGGGACACCCTGATACAAAATTTGGAGGTTATATCTTCATTAGTTTCGGAATTATGCTCGTTTGGCCTAAATTCGATCAAAAAGTTCTAGGTTCCGAACCCATGGTCCAATCCCGAACTTACGCAATCCCCGAAGTAGTTTCATTACTAGTAACCTACAGCAGAAATTTGATGAAGAAATCGTCATTAGTTGTTGAGTTATTGTGATTTTTTATATATGATCGTTAGCCCTTCGATCGATAAAAAGGTCCAGAATCCGAACCAATGGGCCGATTTCGCCCATATGCAATCCCCGCCATACTTACTGTCCTAGTGCTATTAACCTAATTTTGATGCTATTAATAACTATTTAAGTTGTTATGATTTCTCATTTTTAACCTCTTTTAATTTAAATGATGCAGTTAATCATTTCTATAAAATTGTTCATTCTATTATTTCACAATATGTTCCGTTAGTTGTAGACAATAGTTATAAATCCTGTCCACCATGGTTTACTAAACGTCTTAAAAAATTAAAAAATAGAAAAAAATGAAGTTTTTTCTTTCTCGTTAAATGAAGATAATTTTTTGCATTTATCAAACTTTCCTAATACTACACTGGGTAATATTCATATTGACTCTAATTTGGTATTTAACTATTTGACAAAACTTGATAGTAACACTAGTCCTGGGATCGACGGCATCCCTAACTTATTTTTAAATAAATGCTCATCTTCATTATCTGGTCCTCTTTCTTCTTTATTTAATTCTTCTTTAGCTTCTGGTATCTTCCCTTCTATTTGGAAAACTGCCATAATTAAGCCAGTTCATAAAAAAAATCTTAAAAACGATGTTACTAACTATCGTCCAATTGCTAAACTTTCTTCTATACCTAAGCTTTTTGAACTAATTGTATTTGATTCTATTTATGATCATTGTACTTGTTTTTTATCGCCTTTCCAACATGGCTTTGTAAAGCTAAAATCAACCGTTACCAATCTTGTTGAATCTACATCTACATTTATTAATAATATGGAAGATGGCTTCCAAACAGATGTAATATATACAGATTTTAGCAAAACCTTTGATCTTCTTCCACATAATGTTATTATTTTTAAGCTAAATAAATTAGGATTTCCGACTTATTTTATAGATTGGATTAATTCTTACCTCTCTGATCGTAGATATAGTGTTTCTTTTAGATCCTCGATATCTTCTGAGTTTGCAGCTCCCACAGGGTAGCCTTTCTTGGACCTTTACTTTTCATTATTTCTATTAATGATGTTTCTTCTTTAATAATTAATAGTCACATTAAAATTTATGCCGATGATATGAAACTTTTCAAAAAAATTGTAAATTTGGAGGATGCATTAGCCCTACAAGCTGATCTTAATCGTTTTTACAATTGGTGTTCCAACAATAATCTCCAACTCAATGTTACCAAATGTGCTTCAATCAGTTTTACACGCCGCTTAAGTCCAATTTCTTATGTATATTCTTTTAATAATCAAATCATTTCAAAAGTCACTTCAATTAAAGATTTAGGGGTACTCTTTGATAGTAAACTTTCATTTCAACTTCATTATTCTGATATATTAAATAAAGCCAATTCTATGCTCGATTTTATTAAACGTTGGGCAAGAGAATTTGAAGACCCTTATGTATTGAAATCTCTTTATACCTGCCTGGTTAGACCTAATTTGGAATATGCCAGTCAAGTTTGGTGTCCATTTTATGGTGTCCATATAAATAGAATTGAATCGGTTCAGAAAAAATTTCTCAGGTATGCTTCACGTCTTCTTCCTTGGGAGGACCCTTTTAGATTACCTCCTTACGAACATAGAATAAATTTAATACATCTCAATACACTTGAAATGCGCCGTAAAGTTGCAGATATTGTATTTCTAATTGAATTAATTAAAGGCAACATTTCTTCTTCTCAACTACTCGCTAAACTTAATTTTTCTTCGCATTCTAGATTAAGATCTGCTAATTTGTTTAATTTACAGTTTCACCGAACTAACTATGGTAAATATGAACCAATTAATAGAATGATGTCTCTCTGTAATATATACCAATCCCATATTAACTTTTCCCAAACTAAACAATCATTAAAAAATAACTTGTATTTGTGTTCTTGAAATTTTTGGACTTACATTCTTTGACCTTTGTCTTCTTAATTGAAGCTTTTTAGCACATTTTCAAAAAATTTTGTAAAAATGTGCCTATATAGCTTCACTCTGTCCGTCCGTCCGTCCTTCCGTCCGTCCCTTTTTACCTACGATTGACTAAAAAATATCAAAAATGGGTAGGTTTTGCAATAAAAATAATTTAATGTTAAAACTTTTTTTTGTAGCCCCCCCCGTTACGGAGCTACAGCCCCACAAAGTCGAAAAAAGCCCCATATTTAAACAGTTATAATTAGAGTTCTATAAGGTATATTTCCAACCTGAAAACGGTAACAGACAGCTGCTCTTATAAGCTTTACAAATTTTTAAAATCCAATTGTATAGGGTTACCATACGGTACTAAAATTTACCGTTATTCAAAACTAAGTTTTACAAAATTTTTGGTCCCTCATAACTTCGGAACGGCTAAATCTAGAAACTTGAAATTTTGGGAGAAGTTAGATCCTTAGAAATAAGTAAGAGCCAGTTAACAAAATTTTTTTGTCACGCCCCCTCTTTAGGAGCTGTAAGGGGTCGAAAATTGAAATTTTGCTAAAAATTTAGCTTTTAAACACCTATAACTTGAATACCAGTTAAAATTTTTTTTTATTTGTATACAAAATTGAAAGCTCGAAGACGAAGGTTTCAATAAGTGTCAAAGGTTTTTCTTAATTTTGACTTTGTCCGTCCGTCCGTATGTTTACAAAAACTTTTACACCGTTTGAAATAGAGTAAAGAAATTTTAACCACGGGTAGATATTACAAAAAAAATAATTTCGTAGAAGAATTTTTTTCTGTAGCCCCACCCGTTACGGAGCTACAGCCTTTCAAAGTTGGAAAAAGCCCTATTTTTAAATTATTATAACATGAGTTTTGTTAAGTGTATTTTCAATCTGAAAACGGCAAAAGATAGCTGGTTTTATAAGCTTCACAAAAATATAAGGCTAAAATGTATAGGGTTACCATACGGTACTAAAATTTACCATTGAGCTAAACTCAACTTTTGCAAAATTTTTGGCCCCATATATCTTCTAAACGGTTCAACCTAGGGTCTTGAAATTTTGGGAGAAGTTAGGTCCTTCAAAATTAGTAGGAGTCGGTTAACAAAATTTTTTTGTCACGCCCCCTGTTTAGGAGCTATAAGGGCTCGAAAATTGAAATTTTGCTATTTTCAACCACCTGTAACTTTAACATCTGTTCAAATTTTTTTTTACAAATATGCAAAATTTATAGCTGCAGCATCATATTTCAACATACGTTAAAGGTTTTTCTTAAATTTGAAAGGGTCTCTTTAAATTGAAGAAATTGTTCTTTGTCTTAACCATTTTTGGTTTGATAATAATATTCTAGGTAAAATTCCAAATTTTGTTGGATTTCAAAATTGATTTCCTAGAACCGAAAAAAATGGAAGGGTGAGGACAGGAGGGGGTGGGTAGATCCATCATAAGTTTGCTAAGCAAAAATTTGGGAACCTTCCCAATTGAAGGGCTACTAGGCCTTCAAAATTAAAACTTTTATGTTCTTATAAAACAATAATTTATTCATCATTGTAAGTTTTTCCAAAATTAAACGTTAACATTGAAGCTCCAACATTATATTTTGCACTTATTAACAGGTTTTCTTGAGTGCATTGGGGTTATATTCTAAGTAATTCACTATTAGTCATATAATTAATTATTAATGAAATAACAAAATTATAATATTATCATAATATATATTTTTATAAAAATACATGATAAAATACTCAGTAAGAAACCGTATATAATTTTAAAAATGTGCTTTTTAAAAACCCTTGGTTTTTTCCCCTCACTTGTTTGTTTAAATATAATTAGTATAATTTTTAACTTTTTTTTCACACTTTTTTTTTTCTTAAAATTTTTTTTTTATGTAAAATTAATTATTAAATTATTAATTTCTATAATCTTTACTTTCTTTTTTGTTTTTTTTAATGTTTAATTTTAGTTTATTAATTTAATGTAAATTTTGTAACTTGCTTGAATTAAGCTCGGAATAAATAAATAAATAAGTAACCTACAGTTAAAATTTCATCAAGATAGCTCCATTATTTTTCAAGTTATCGTGCCCACGAACGGACGGACGGACATGGCTATATCGACTCAGGAGGTCACGCTGATAACAAATATATATATTTTTCCATATCTAGCTCGCTTCCTTTAGGTGGTTACAAACACCATACCAAAGTTAATATACCCTTTTACCTATTCTATAGGTGTAGGGCATAACAATGAAAAAAAAAGCTTAATTTAATTTTTATAATAGAATTATTTAGTTTATAGAATTGAAGATTTATCAAATTAGTATGTTGTTAATTGGTAAAAAAACATTTACTTACCAGTACTCTGACAGGAATCAGTTAACAATTGTTCGAAAAACTCTTTTCATTTTGGATCAATGATTTCGGGTTTTATAAATATTTAATATGTATGTTTTGAAATCATCCCACTTAGCAAATGTTCTCATGCATATTATTAATACTTCGATGAATGAAGGCATTTTTCCTAATGCATGGAAAGAAACGTTTGTAAGACCAATTCCAAAAGTTTGTCATCCTAAATATCCAAATGAGTTTAGGCCAGTTAATTTGAGTCTTCTATACGAAAAGATACTACAAAAAGTAGTTAATTTGCAGTTACAACATTATTTAAATAAAAATAATATTTTGTGTAATGAGCAAAGTGGATTTAGAGAAAAACATTCCTGTGAAACTGCATTAAAATTGTTTTTTGTGAATGGAAATTAGCAAAAAAAAATAATTTAATAATTATTGCTGTTTTCTTGGACTTTAAGAGCTTTTGAGACTGTAGACCGAGATATTTTATTAAAAAAATTCGAAAAATATAGTATTGACGATATTGAGCACAAATGGTTTAAAAGTTTTGTCGAAATGTGGAAGAATGTTGCTCCAAACTCAATAAAGATCTACAAAATTTCTTTAATTGGCTGTGTATGAATAAGTTAAAATTAAATTCGGAGAAAACAAAATGCATGGTATGCAAAATGAATTGAAGATTTATCAAATTAGTATGTTGTTAATTGGTAAAAAAACATTTACTTACCAGTACTCTGACAGGAATCAGTTAACAATTGTTCGAAAAACTCTTTTCATTTTGGATCAATGATTTCGGGTTTTATAAATATTTAATATGTATGTTTTGAAATCATCCCACTTAGCAAATGTTCTCATGCATATTATTAATACTTCGATGAATGAAGGCATTTTTCCTAATGCATGGAAAGAAACGTTTGTACGACCATTTCCAAAAGTTTGTCATCCTAAATATCCAAATGAGTTTAGGCCAGTTAATATGAGTCTTCTATACGAAAAGAAACTACAAAAAGTAGTTAATTTGCAGTTACAACATTATTTAAATAAAAACAAGTAAAGAAACAGTCAGTCGGTGCAACCGACTTAGAAATACCCTACACCTATTTGGTTCAAATTTAAGGACATATCCATAAGTCATTTTAACACCATAAAAGCTGTTATTAATTTGATCGTAAGACATAGCTAACCAAATTAACTTTATAATACTAAAAACATTTTCTAATTACACTATCTATTAAAAAATATTACAAAATCTTACTAATTTATCTATTTAAAAATATTAAAAAACAAACAAACTTGAAATAAATGAAAATATATTTATTCCAATTCAATTACAAAATGAAAAAATTCTAATTATTAAATTTTGTGATAAAAAGATAATCAAAGCATAATATATTTAATAATCCCAATTTTTAAAAATTGCAATTATTTTAAATGGTTAGTTTATATACCTAATAGAAAAGCTTATAAACGCAAAATATGCAATAAATGTACTTCTAAAATACAATTACAAATTTTGAACTTTTCATATAATTCATTTAAATATTCAATTAAATTTTACATAAATGCAGCAAGTACCTTTGAACACAGCTGAACCACTACAATTTAGTCTAGATTTCGGAGACACTTAGGACATAGGAAATATATTCTTTGGCTTTGAAATTAAACTCGACCAGAACCAATTCGCATGGTACTTTCATTACTAGTAACCTAGAGTTTAAATTTCATCAAAATACCGGCATTATTTTTTGAGTAATGGTGTTTTTAAGATATATGTTTTTTAGTCCTTGAACTTGTCATGGGTTCCAGAACCCGAAACCATGGTACGATTTCGCCCATATGCAGTCCCGTCATACTTTCAATACTAGTTAACCCTTGTATACAATTGGAACGTTCTATCTTAATTTTAAGTTACTAGTTTTATTAATTTCGATGATAAGCTTTTACACATAGGGGGGGTCTAAGAGAGGTCCTGAACCACCACTACAAATGATCCCAAATAAGGGGGGCACGGAAGAAATAGTAAAGAACACCCTGGGCCAAATTTGAAGCTTCTACATTTGTTTCAAGTTACTATTTTTATTAATTTCGAAAATATGCTTTAAGGTCCTCGGAACTGAGTGGCTGGTCCCCGACCCACTAGTCCAATGGGGCCCAAATTTCAAAGACACTTACGCAATAGGAAGGGACACCCTGATACCAAATTTGGAGGTTATATCTTCATTGGTTTCGGAATTACGCTAGTTTGGCCTAAATTCGATCAAAAAATTCTCAGTTCCGAACCCATTGTCCAATCCGCACCGTACGTAATCACTGCCGTAGTTTCATTACCAATAACCTACAGCACAAATTTCATGAAGATAGACTCTTTCGTTGTTGAGTTATCGTGATTTTTAATATATGTTCGTTATCCCTGACACCGACTAAAAGGTCCAG
Organism: Dolichopus griseipennis; assembly: GCA_963082915.1. Taxonomy (NCBI): domain Eukaryota; kingdom Metazoa; phylum Arthropoda; class Insecta; order Diptera; family Dolichopodidae; genus Dolichopus; species Dolichopus griseipennis. The sequence continues at coordinate 542,362 of CAUJBZ010000002.1, forward strand.
AATCCGAACCCATGGGCTGATTTCGCCCTTATACAGCCCGCGCTTTACTTATAGTACTAGTTAACCCTTGTACACAATTTGAACGGTCTATCTTAATTTTTAGTAACTATTTTTAGTAATTTCGATTATAAGCTTTTAAAACTTGGGAGGTCTGAGAGGGGTACTGAACCACCTCTCCAGTTGATCCCAAATTAAAGGAACACGCAAGAGATAGTAAAGAACACCCTTGTGGCAAATTGGAAGCTTCTACATTTGTTTCAAGTTACTATTTTTATTAATTTTAAAGATATGCTTTAAGGTCTTCGGAAATGTGTGGCTGGTCCCCGACCCACTACTCCAATGGGGCCCAAATTCCCAATTTGAGGTTCTATCTTCACTGGTTTCGGAATTATGCTCGTTTGGCCTAAATTCGATCAAAAAGTTTTAGGTTCCGAACCCATGGTCCAATCCCGACCTTACGCAATCCCCGAAGTAGTTTCATTACTAGTAACCTACAGCACAAATTTGATGAAGATAGCGTCATTAGTTGTTGAGTTATCGTGATTTTTTATATATGTTCGTTAGCCCTTCGATCGATTAAAAGGTCCAAAATCCGAACCCATGGGCCGATTTCGCCCATATGCAATCCCCGCCGTATTTTCAGTCCTAGTAACCTACAGTTAAAATTTCATCAAGATAGCTCCATTATTTTTTGAGTTATCGTGCCTACGGACGGACGGACGGACGGACATGGCTATATCGACTAAGGCGGTCACGCTGATCAGAAATATATATACTTTTCCATATCTAGCTCGCTTCCTTTAAGTGGTTAAAAACACCATACCAAAGTTAATATACCCCTTTACCTATTTTATAGGTGTAGGGTATAATAATATTTTGTGTAATGAGCAAAGTGGATTTAGAGAAAAACATTCCTGTGAAACTGCATTAAATTTGTTTTTTGTGAATGGAAATTAGCAAAAGAAAATAATGTTATAATTATTGCTGTTTTCTTAGACTTTAAAAGAGCTTTTGAGACTGTAGACCGAGATATTTTATTAAAAAAATTCGAAAAATATAGTATTGACGATATTGAGCTCAAATGGTTTAAAAGTTTTGTCGAAATGTGGAAGAATGTTGCTCCAAACTCAATAAAGATCTACAAAATCTCTTTAATTGGCTGTGTATGAATAAATTAAAATTAAATTTGGAGAAAACAAAATGCATGGTAATGAATGATAGAACGGGAAGCAATACTGATATACGAATAGACAATAATACAATAGAAAGAGTAAGGGTAATTAAGTATTTAGGAGTGCAAATTCATCATAATTTAACGGTAGATAAGCTTGCAGAGTACATATGCAATAAGATATCTCAGAAAGTTGGTTACTTAGGCAGGATACCGAATAAACTAACATTAAAAAGTGTAATAACAATATGCAATACAATTATTCTTGCAAAATAAAGCAATGCGAATCATATTAAAACGAGGCAGAAGAACGAACATAAGATTTATGCTGGGAGAGCTAAAATGGATGTCTGTACGCCAGAGACTTGATAACAATACTCTGGTATTCATTTTTAAAATGAAGATGCTGCCAGAATATTTAAGAAATCTTATAAATTATGTTGGAGAATCAACAAATTATAATCTAAGATCGGCAAATTTATTTAGGCTTCTTTTTTTCAGGAAAAATAACACTCAAAATAATTTATTTCACAAAGGCTTACAATTACTCAATAATCTTCCAACTGCAGTTAGAAATTTAACTAATATAAATAGTTTTAAAAAAACTTTGATCCAGTATTTGATTCATAACGAATTTTAAAAGATAGTTAGATAATGTAGATAATCAAAATCCTTAAATCTTGTACTAACTTTCTGTATAATTTCATTTCTAATTTCAAAATTGTAAATTAAATTTTATATACTAAATTTTATATTGGGATATGAGTTAAAAATAGTATTCTATACTAATAAAATTAATAAAAACAAAAAAAAAATTTTTGCCAATAATTTAACAATGATTGGATTTAAATAGCGATGACGGTTATTACAAAAAACAACGAATTTTCGAAAATTTCAAGATCCTAGCTCCTTCAGTTTTTGATTTATCGTACGGACGGACGGGTATAACAAGTAAGTAAAGAAACAGTCAGTCAACAACCGACTTAGAAATGCCCTACACCTATTTGGTTAAAATTTAATAGGAAGTCCATAAGTTATTTTAAAACCACAAAAGCTTTAATTAGTTTGATCGTAAGACATAGCTAACGAAATTAACTTTATATTACTACAAACATTTTCTAATTATTTTATCAATTAAAAAATAATAAAAATTTTTACTAATTTATCTATTTTAAAATATTAAACAACAAATAAAATTGACATAAATGGATTCGTAAAATGCAATTGCAAAATTTTCATATTTAAAACTTTTTATCCAATTCAATAAAATTTTACACAAATGCAGCAATTGTTTTTAGAATTTTTGTAGTGCATTTACAGTTGAATGATTTAGTACCCTTGATTAATTATTTAAATTTCAAATAATTTTTAAATTTATTTATTTAATTTACTTTTTTTTTAATGTTTTAAATATAATTAAACTCAAAGATATAGAAATATTTATTTGTAATAATACAAATATAAAAGTTTGTATAATTTTATGGATTTTAATGTTAATTAAAACCATTAATGCTTTCACTAGGTTTTTATCACAAAATTTAATAATCAAAATATGAAATAAATTTATTTCTAAAATACAATGACAAAATTGGAACTTTTTACATAATTCATTTAAATATAAAAATAAATTTTACAACTTAAGTATCGTACCCAATTTCTTAATTATATATTACCTATGGTAATAATTCAATAAAAAAATTATTATATCCATATTTTTTTAATAAAAATTAAAAAAAAAAAACTTCGTCGTTTATTAAAATAATATTTAGTTTTTATTTTATAAAATATAATACATAATATGTTTTATAGTAAAATTATTTGCCTTTTGCATAAGTACAACAGCTGGGTGGCACAGTGGTTAAGTGCCGACCTTTCATGCGAAAGGGCCCGGGTTCGAATTCTAGTGAAAGTGAAAAAACTTTAAAAAAGTAAAATATAAAATATTACAATATAAACAAAAAATAGAATTGTAAATATTGAAAATCTAAGACGTTTCTACATGTTATAAGGCCTAGTACTATCTCATGTTTAAATTGTATGTGGAATTCAATAAGACAAATTCTAATAACACGAATATAATATGACCCCTGTTCCAAGATGTACCTATGGTATAGACAGGCTTATTAGCCTAACAGTTGAACAGTAAGAGCTTAAAAAAAAAAACAAAAAAAAAAAACAAGTACAAGGCATAACTTGTATTGAAAGAACAGCGGGGACTGCATATTGGCGAAATCGGATGAATGCTTTCGGGTTCTGGAACTTTTGGTCAGTTCAAGAGATATCGAAAATATAATCAAAAACACGATAACTCTTATTTTGATGAAATTTAAACTTTATGTTACTAGTAATCAAAGTCCGCGGTGCTTATGGTCAGCATCGGACAGTGGGTTCGGATTCTAGAAACTTTTGATCACTTTTTCAAACTTTTTGCAAATTTGGCACATGGGTGTTCTTTTCTATTTCCTGCGCGTCCCCCTAATTTTGGATCAATTGGAGTGGTGGTTCAGTACCTCTCTTAGACCCCCCAAGGTTTAAAAGCTTATCATCGAAATTATTAAAAATAGTAACTTAAAATTAAAATAGAACGTTCCAATTGTGTACATGGGTTAACTAGTATTGAAAGTATGACGGGGATTGCATATAGGCGAAATCGTACCATGGTTTCGGGTTCTGGAACCTTTAAAGGGTTCTTTCCTATTTCCGTTTATATTTAAGACTATTATATTTTTGAAAGGCTAAGAATTTTACCATAAAACATATTTTGTATAATATTTTATAAATTAAAAACAAAATATTTTTTTAATAAACGGTTAAATTCCTTTTTTTTAATGTTAAAATATCATATATTTTATTGAATTATTACCAAAGGTGATATATAATTAAGACATTGTGTACAATACTTAAGCTATATTCAAAGGTACTTGCTGCATTTATGTAAAATTTATTTTTATATTAAATGAATTATATGAAAAGTTTTAAATTTGTAATTGTATTTTTGGAATACATTTAGTGCATATTTTGCGTTCATAAGCTTTAAAATAATTGAAACTAACCATTTTAAATAAACTAATCATTTAAAATAATTGCAATTTTAAAAAACTTGAATTATTAAATATATTATGCTTTGATTAGCTTTGTATCACAAAATTTAATAATTCAAATTTTTCCACTTTTGTAATTGAATTGAAATAAATGTATTTCAATATTGAAGCTCCAACATTTGTTAACAGGTTTTCTTGAGTGCATTGGAATTATATTCTAAGTATTGATTTTACTATTATTCATAACTAGCTAATACCCAGAGCGCGTTCCAATGGAGGTTTAATTTAAGGTGATGTTACTGCAAACAGTTAACATAAAAATTACACATAGTGTAAATGTTAATTCTAAAATAATGTCATTTTAAACGATTTTGCTAGGATTATTCTAGTAATTTTTTAAAGTTCCTGTAATTCAAAGTAGTACTAACTACTTTCCAAAATTGGACGTAATTTACTTGCAAAATTTTTTTTTTTCAATCGTAGTACCGACATTTGCTACCAAACACCAAGCCTGCTGACAGACTCAACTCCATTTTCAAGATGCTTCACGCATACAAAATTTAGAGTCAACCGGTCAAACCGTTTCTAATTTAGAGTAAAGTAACAAAAAAACCTATAAAAAGCTGTTGGGCCTCAATGGGTTAATAGGTTCAACCAAATTTTTTTTGTGGCTTTCTTTTAGCCAAAGTAGTATTTCGTAATATCGGGCAAAATTTGGACCCAAAATTTTTTTTGACCAACAGTCGGCCCGACATTTCAATTGATTAATTCTGAGTTGACCTTTAGGTTAAATATGAAATTTTTTCCGTAACATTATTAATCTTGGCTATGTTATGTAGTCTACTGGTTGGAAACCATCTAGGCAGATTGAATATGTGTTTCAGGAGTTTATTTTGCGCAATTTGTAATTTTTTAATGTGAGTTGCAGCACAATCACCAAGAGAATAATGAGAATTAATTTATTTTCTGTAGTCAGAGTGGCTGTTCTATTAATGAAAGGATACAGCATGCGAGTACACTTATTAATTTTGTCAATAGTAATCGAGGTGTGTTTCTGAAAGGTTAGTCTTTTGTCAAAAGTAACTCCAAGATATTTAATGCTATCAGACCAATTTATTTCAGTATTATCCAAATTTAATGACGCAGATGGATTGAGTGAGACTTTTCGTTTTTTGGTAAAGTAAATGGAAACTGTTTTTGAAGCGTTTATTTTAATTTTCAATTTCGAAAAATATTAAAATAGAATATCGAGCGAATTTTAAAGATTTCTTAGTATAATACTAGGGCTAGTACCAGCGGAGTAAAGAGCTGCGTCGTCTTCAAATATTGATATTTTTGAGTCATCTAATCTGGGGATATCTGCAGTGTACATATTGTAGAGTATTGGCCCTAGTACTGAGCCTTGTGGAACTCCTGCCTTAATTTTATACCTATCAGAAGACGTATTATTGAGCATGACTCGAAATTCTCTTTCGTGGAGGAAATTTTGTATAATTTTTATTAAATAAATTGGAAAGTCATATTGAGCTTCAGTTTATGGAGCAGACCAGCATGACAAGCAGTATCAAAGGCAGAATTAATGTCAGGGTCACTAGGCCAATAGAGTTACGTTCTTCTAAGTTAGATTTAGCAATTATTTTAACTCTTAGTAGCGGATGAATAGTGCTATGATTTTGTCTGAATCCAAAAATTTTGTCAATTCTATTTGGTCAAAACTTTCAATTATGTCTTGTTCAATTTTGCTTATTGATTCCTTAACCAATAGACTGGTCGCATTGTCACTTAAGTTACAATTGACAGTATGTTTGTCAAAAAATGTTTGGCTAATGCGTTGGCTTTCTCAGCGTTTGTAAATTGTACGTTATTATTGTTGTCTTTTAGGACGGCTATATGTTTATTTTCACTTTTGATATTCTTTGCAAATTTCCAAAAGGGCTTTGACGATTTTTAGAGTGTCTTTAGGGTACTAGACCATTTCATATTGCGATATTCTTTAATTTTATTTTAATTAAATTATTGAAATGATTTAACTGCGCGTAAAAAAAATGTGGAATGCTTCACGATTTTGCGTGTCATCCTTGCGCAGGATATATAAAATACATGAATGTAACTCACAGATATAGAATACCATATAACTTAAATACAAAATATATATAAAATATATATAATATAATTGTATCTCTTGGAAATCTAGGACGTTTTTACATTTTGTAAGGCCTAGTAATATCTCATGTTTAAATTGGATTTTCGAATTCATTAAGATTAATTCTAATAACAGGAATATAATATGACCCCCGGTTCCAACAGGTACCTATGGTATAGACGGGTTTATTAGCCTAACAGTTGAACTATTAGCGCTATGTACAGACATATATACAAATTATTTTTATTTCTTTATTAATTTTAAAATTTCTATATTATAAAAAATTAATTTTAGAAAACTTTTTTACTAAAATATTTCCCTGCCTTTTTCCGTTTGAGAATTCTAACATAAATTAAAACAAATTTTCAATCAGAACAATTTTTTAATTTTAGAAATAATTTGTCCGGAAAAATATTTATATTGAAAAAGCAGGCCTAAGAGAAGTTATATTAATTTTTCTTAATTATTAATAATAAATAAAAACTTTATATTACAGTTTTATATTAAAATATTGTTATATTCAGTTTATAATATAACGTGGGAACCTAAAATATAGTTGTTCTCAACTGTCATTTGGTACCCCAATTAAAACATCTAGTTAAGTTCAACATAGTCAAATAAATATTTCCTAAATTTTGTAAAAATAAAAATGCTGACTACAATTTGATTCAAATACATTATTTTACAAAATTTCATTTAAAAATTAAAATTTAATTTAAATGCATTATTTTACAAAATTTAAACTTAAATAAATTTAATATTATATTTATTTTAAATTATTAAAATTTAATTCATTTACAAAACTGAAATAAATAAACACTACTAACTTGAAGAATTGCTTTTTAATTATTCAGAAAAAACAAGCAAATTCAAGAAATATTTACGGACAATGTATGTATTTCAAAACTTTTACCTTTCTATTTCCCAATTCTCAATTCAATAGGAAAATAATTTTCGTAAATAAAAACATGTTTGTTTAATATAAATATGTAATTAAACAAGGTATTAACCAGCTGACATCCAAAGATTGCGCTAATTATGAAATCGACATGGTGTTTTCAATTTCGCAAGTTTTGAAATGCTGATTTAATCTAATGGTTGACCCAATGAAGAGTATGGTGGTAAAAATTTTAAAAAAGAACCACTTTGCCCGTAATCAATTCTACAACATCTCTTCCTATATAAAGTTTGGCATTATGCATAACCAAAAAGCTGTTTTGGTTTGAGCTCTTTTAAAAATATTTTAAACCGATCATCATTACCACTTCCATTTGATATTATTTTATGGTGCACCATACCAGAAGTATTTATTGCAGCAATTAGTGAAATGTTCTTTCCTCTTATAGTAGGCACCACAATTCTAACACGCAACTCTAACAAGGACATTCTCAAAATAATAAAATTCTCAAATGAAGATTGTCAAATGGATTCTGGATTGTCAAATTAAGATTTTGATAACTACAGCTTAGAAAATGATAAGACTTAGCTCTGCTTCAATTGTTAAATAACAAATATAAAGCGCGATTCAGTTTTATAGGGTAGTTCAAGTAACTTGTCGTGGGTTAATACCAGTAAAGCTAATTACTACAAAACTGGATGAAATACTAGAAAGGTAGAATGCATTAATTTCTAAGCGAAGCTACACAGAGAAGATCATATCTGAGTTGAGAGACAATTTCAACAAATTAGTGAAAGAGAATTCTCTACTTCGAGAAAGGCAGAAGTATTAAATTGGTAAGCAAAACCACAATAATGAGATAATATCAGAACTTAGAGAGTACATTGATAAGCTGATGGAAGAGAACATTCAACTTCAAAATGATAATATAATAATCAAAAACCGAATAGAAGGGGATAAAATTCAAATAGAAAGTAGTAAATAAAACCAACTAGGCATAGAATTAACAGGTGTCACAAATGTTCCAAATGAAAATTTAGACGACACAGTAATAAAAATTGCAATTAATCTGAGTGTTGATTTGGCTAAGGATGAAATAAAAGATGTGGAGTTAGTTTCAGCTAACTTGAAAAATTCAGGTGAAATAAATCAAGAAACAAAATAATGGCAGCTAAAAGGATAATACAACTAAACTGCTCTTAACTATTTCCTAGCACTTCTAATACTGTACAGACAATTTTCATAAATGAACGGCTTACAAAATTCTTTAGTTATATCTATAAGAAAGCTGGAGACTTAAGGAAGCAAAAAATTATAAAATTCGAGTATAATTAAAACGAGTATATTTAAAATTTAGGACATAAGTCTTTTTTTTTAGCTTTGGACGAATCGGAATAGTGGTATGCGTACTACCCTCCCTACTTCAAGACCTTAAAGCATATATTCAAAATTAATAAAGATAGTAGCTTGAAATATATATAGAAGTTTTAAATTCTGGTATAACGGTGCTTTTTTCTTATGTCCTTTGTGTTCCCGAAACTTACACTTAATTGTAGTGGTGGTTCAGATGCCTCCTAAGAAATCCCAAAATTAAAAAGGTTATCTTCGAAATTTATGAAGTTAGAATAAATTTACAAGAGACAAAATACAAGTAAAAAGGAATGTTTAGAGAGGTAAAGGTCTAATGACACCGGTTAAAAGAATAAAACTTATTCAAAAACAAAAATGCTCATGATATGATAAAATTTAATTATAAATTAGCAGATTTACCCGGCGTTGCTCAGGAGTGTGCAAATTGTAAAAAAGCAAGTTTCGGCAGTTCGAAGTACTGCTTTGGTTAAAAAGAAACCCTCAAAAAGCTGTTTCCAGGAGTGTGCAAATTGTAAAAAAGCAAGTTTCGGCAGTTCGAAGTACTGCTTTGGTTAAAAAGAAACCCTCAATAAAGCTGTTGCCGCCTGACAATTGTCCAAAAAAAAATTTAGGAAGTATATTAAAACAAAAACTTTAAAAAACAGTTTGAACGATTTTTTTTTTGTGATTTAGATTACCATTAATGAGACTATGGCGGAGACTGCGTACAAACGAGGTCGGGATCCTAGAAGTTTTTGATCGAATTTAGGCCAAACAAGCATAATTCCGAAACCAATGAAGATAAAACCTTCAAATTTGGCATTAGCGTGCCTCTTCCTATGTCCTTAGAGGCCTGGAACTATTGGAATTTCGGAACTATTGGAATAGTGGGTAGGGGACCATCCACACAGTTCTGAAAACCTTAAAGCATTATTTGAAATCTTTGAAATTATTAAAAAAATAGCTTAAAATTAAGATAGAACGTTCCAATTGTGTACAAGGGTTCACTAGTATCAAAAGTATGACTGGGACTGCATATGGACGAAATCGTACCATGGTTTCGGGTTTTAGAACCTTTGAAAAGTTCAAAAGCTAACAAACGTATATCGTAAAAACACCAAAACTCAGAAACTAATTACGCTATTTTGATAAAATTTATATTCTAGGTTACTCGTAATGAAAGTACCATGGAATTGGTTCTTATCGGGTTCGGATTCTATAAACTTTTGATCGAATTGAAGTCAAACAAGTATAATTTCGAAACCAAAGAAGATAGAACATTATATTTGGAGCACATGTGTTTCTTGTTATTGGTTTTATGTACGTGAAATTTTGGATGAATTGGAATACCGGTATGCGTACCACCTCCACTACTCCCAATAATATATTCCAAGTTAATAAAGATAAAAAAATTAAATTTGATATACTATTTCCGTTCTTATTTAACACTTTTATATTTTAAAAAGGCTAAGAGTTTTATTATTAAACATATTATGTATTATATTTTATAAATTAAAAACTAAATATTTTTTTAATTTTTATTATATCATATCTATATTTTATTGAATTATTAGTGTATTACCATAGGTAATATATAATTAAGAAATTGTGTACGATACTTAATTTGTAAAATTTATTTTTAATTATTATAATTAATTTTGTTAAAAATTAATTATATGAACAGTTCTAAATTTATCATTGTACTTTAGAAATACATTTATTATATTTTGATTATTAAATTTTGTGATAAAAAGCTAATGAAAGCATTAACGGTTTTAACTAACGTTAAAAACCATGAAATTACATAAACTTTTATATTAATACAAATTAATATTTCTTTCGAATAACTTTGAATTTAAATGGTTTTAGTATTATAAAGTAAATTTGGTTAGCCATGTCTTACGATAAAATTAATAAAAGCTTTTATGATTTTAAAATGACTTATGAACTTCCAATTAGGTTTGAACTAAATAGGTGTAAGGTATTTCTAAGTCGGTTTCCGAATGACTGTTCTTTCTTTACTTTGTAAGGTTCGAACACGCTTGATTATTGTATTTTAACTGTTTATATTAGTATACTTTATTTTCATGTCTTTCCTTATTTATAACTTAGAGTTTAAACTAACGCTACTAATACTAATACATTATTTTATTTATCAATCATAATTATAAAATTATATTTTATGGTAATCGATACCATTTACATTGTTATCAATAATTTATACAATAAGTATCATAGCATAATTATTGCATTCCTTAGTTTATTAACCTTATGAATAATTCAATGCAATGCATACATTGTATTAATATAATGTATCAAATTTATCTTAATCAGGTCGGTCAATGCATTCAAATGAATTTAGTAAAGAATGCAAATTAAGCAAAAGGTTGACGGCCTGTATAATTCTTATCTTTTAATTAAATTAATAAGGGCAATTCATTATGATATTATTCCGTACTTATGTGTTTTATACTACACCTCGCACCAAAAGAAAAGGGAAAGGGAAAAAAAAAATTTTATACCGAAAAATTATTTTTGTTTACAAAAACAAATATTTAGTTATTTTTTTTTCGCTTTTCTTTTCATTTAATATATTTTTTTTTTTTTGAAATTTTATCCAATATTCTTATGAGGGTAACAAAAAAAATTTTGTATTGTGTCTTAATAATATTTACTATATTTTATTATAGTTATTATATAATTAAATTGATATATTAAAAAAAATTCAAATTTGTTTAAATTGTAACAAAAAAAAAAATTATTATATAATTTTGCTGAGCTGATCAACTCATTAATTTAATTAAATTAGGTCACTTAAATTTATTTGTATTAGGTAATAAACAATTTTATTGAGCTAGGTCAAGATATTAAGTAAATATTAAATGTTAAAAAAAAATAAAAAATAAAATAAGATTGATTAACGTTATTAATTAATTACTTTACTTTTCGAACTATGTATTTAATTTATGAATTTAACCAATCTATTTTTATGTACAATTTCTTCTTTATTTTCTAAGTTTTTTATTGTAATATTTGAATCTTTTAGGTTTGTTATTACAAATGGACCATTATATAATGCATCTAACTCATGTGTATTTTCTCTTCTCAACAATATTTTAACATTTATTTTGAAATCGTACCTTTTAGCATTCTGATCACAAATTCTTTTATTATTTTATTTAGCCTGATCTAATAAATATTGAGCATTTTTATTCATTACTTAAAGGTTTTATTTTAATTCTTTGCTATAACTATCGAAATTATATATAGGCTCGATTTTGCTATTAAATACAAATTCTGGTAGTACTGGTGTTTTACCAAAAACTAATTCAAATGGAGCATACTTTTCTTTAAAACTCACATTTGGTGTGGAATTGTGACAGTGTGTAAAATATGGTAGGTAACTGTCCCAGTTATCTATATTTTCGTTTATATATGATCTTAAGGTTTCTTTCTATTGTTCCTAGAATTTCATGATGGTCAGCTGTTGAGCATTCATGTTGAATATTTAGTAGGAGGAGAATTTCTTTCATGTTAAAATGCTTCTCATAGGTCCGAATATTAAAACACAATTCTCGACAATAGCTTTTGCAACTGTTTTAGCTTCTTTGTTGGGAATTGGTACTGTTATCAAAAATTTGGTCAAGTCGCATATTATAGTTACTGCGTATTGGTTATTATTTATGATCTTGGGTAAGGGACCAATTGTATCTATTTCTACCCTATCAAATGGCTTTTGAGGAGTCATTGTTCATTGTAAAGGTTCTTTATGTTTCCTTTTTATTTTATTTATCTGGTATTTTTTACAGTTTTAAATGTATTTCGCTATGTCTTTTGCCATTCCTTTCCAATAATATATTTTTCTTAATTTGGCATATAATCTTTTTTATCCTACATGTCCTCCGAAAATAGGATCATTATGGTATTTGTTTAGTATGTTATCTATATTAAGAACTTTTTCTACCGTTTTCGGTGTATTTATTATCGCGATTTTTAATTTATTTATAATTCTATTACCTATTTCTTTGAAATTATTTATTGTATATTGAGTAAATATAATTTTTCTGTTTCTTTCTCTAGCGCGCTTAAAAATAACTCTTTTTTTTTAACTATGAATTTACTCATTTTTAAATTTATTATACATTTTCTTTTTATACCCGTAATTTTTTCTTTTTATACTATATAGTCAAAGGGTATAACAAATTTGCCATTACGTTTGTGACGCAAACTCAAGTGTATCATCGGATCAGAATCGAAAAATAAATCGATTTGGCTATGTATGTCCGTCCGCCCGTCCGCACGATAACTCAAAAACTAAAGGACCTAGGATCTTGAAATTTTCGCAAATCCATTTTTTTGCAATAGCCGTCATCGCTATTTAAATCCAGTCATTTTGGTCCATGGGTTCGGGTAGCTGCCATACAACTTCTTTTTTTATATGAGTATTACTCTGTACCTATTGCAGCTGCGTGTCTGAAATTTTACCAATAGTAGTTTAGTTTTATGGCCAAAGTTTCTGCAAGAATTTGGTTTGTCTACTGCAGTGGGTTCGAGTAGCTGCCACACAACTTCTTACTTTATATGGGCATTACTCTATACCTATTGAAGCAGGGTGTTTGAACTTTTCCTAAAAATATTTAGTGTAATGGCCGGATTCTGTAAAATTTGGTTTGTCTACTGCAGAGGGTTCGAGTAGCTGCCATACAACTTCTTCTTTTATATGAGCATTACACTACACCTAATGAAGCTGGGTGTCTGAAGGTTTGCCAAAAATAGTTTAGTGTAATGGCCAAAGTTAATGCAAAATTTGGTTGGTCTACTGCCGAGGGTTCGAGTAGCTGCCATACAACTCCTTCTTTAATATGAGTATTACACTACATCTAATAAAGCTGTATGTTTTAAATTTTGCCAAAAGTAATTAACCGGATGATATAATGTATATGTTACGGTCATACGGGTATCCCAGAGATGACACAGTCTACTCTACCAGTCTCTTCCTCGTTTTAAATATTTTAGCTAGCTATTATTTATTATAATTTTTATTTTGGGAACGTTTTAATTTTTCAAAGATTCGTAAATTTTTATATTTTTCTTTTCATTACAATCTTACTCAGAAGATTGAATTTTACTATAAGATTTTTTCTTTTCTTTATCTATATTATTATTATTGGTTGCCGATCTTGTTCGTACCTTCATAATTTGAACAGTATTATTATTATTTTATGGGTAACTTGCAAATCTTTTATATTTATAGTGACAAAGCGTCCGCTACTACGTTTAGTTTACCTTTGATGTATTATATTGTAAAGTTATATTCTTCTAGGTCAAGTCTCATAGGTGTCAATTTAGATGATAGATTTTTTAATGAGAACAAGTAAGTCAATGATTTATGATCGCTTTTAACGACGAAGTGTGTACCATAAATATAAGGTCTATAATGTGTAATCGCGAAATGGATGGCTGCTAACTCTTTTTCAATTGTGGATTTCTTTGATTCACCTTTTGTAAATGATTTAAAAGCAAATAAAATTGGTAAATCTATTCCACTAGCTGTTGGCCCGTCACAGAATGACGGAAGGTCAATTGAAAGAAGAACTTTTTCTAATTAAGAACTATTTCTAATTTCATTATGTAGTACATTATGTTAAAAGTATCTCAAATAAAATTGCAATCGTTACATTTTGTATAACGCATATTATGCTTCGATTTTAGTAATAGATGCACAGAAAATAAAGAAATGACTCATATAATTTCTTGAAGTATCTTAAAAACTTAGTTATATAAAATAAGTTAGTTAGTCTACTTTTTTTATGTTTCGTATTTTATAAAATGTTGGGGTCGTTAGTTCAAATCTCTTCTTGGTCTAATTTTTTTTTAATTTTAATTAATATTTTTTTTTTATTTAAGTGCGTACGTGCTTAAATTAAATAAATTAGTAAAAGATTTTAAATTTTTTTATAAGTTTATTCTGTTTCAATAATGATCTATTTCTCCATCTATTAATGTTTTGTATATAAATTTTTAAAAAATGTTGCTATACATTCTATATTGTTTCCTTTGTTTAGATTCAAATCGAAATCCTTGTTTGTTGCTAACATTCTATAATGTACATCCTTAACTTAACATGCTCAATAATGTATCTATAATTTATATGTACGTAAAATTGTATTAAATAAATGTTGAAATTTAAATTAAATTTTGCATTATCAAATTCAAATTATAAATTTTATTTGGAAGTTTTTCAATATACCTAATTTACTTTAAAAACAATTTATTTTGTTTGTCTTCTATGGTGCACTGAGCTCAGGTATTGTATACCCGAAGCCACTTGCCCAAACTTCACCATAATCTTCCATTTTTAACTTTTTTTAAATTGTAAAATATTTAAAAGATTATGAAGGAAACATGAAGGGATGGGAGATAGATGAGGGAGAGTTAAGAGCGAGATGTGGGAAACTTTGAAATTAATTTGACACATTGCTTGATGTTTTATTTGCTTAAGCAAAGCCAGCAATGCATCAAAGCGAATAATTAAGACTATCTCCACAAATATTCATGTGAAGCATAGTCTTCTTAATTTTTTTTTAGAAAATGTTTTACTATTTAATTAAAATTTCCAGAAAATCATCTGTGATTTTTAAAGCTGAAATGAATTTATTCATATACTAATAAATAAATTTTATTTCATCAAAAAATATTTTTTTTTTTTATTAAAAATAAATAAAATATTTTTTGGCCTGCTTATGATAATTTTGGATATTTTATTTTCTAAAATAAAACACATCCAACAAAACATTAATATTTTATTTTTTTATAATTGAACACATCCAACAAAACACATTTAATTGAATGCGTTTGTTACACCTCACTCTAGACAAATATATTAATAATAATTATAATTTTGACTTAGAGCAGCTCCTACAGCATCTTTTGATGCATCTACTACTAATGTAAATTCTTTTGAAAAATCTGGATAATGCAGAATAGTAGGTTTTAATAATGAATCTTTTAATTTTTGAAAAGATATCTGACATTCTTTACTCGAATTAAAAACAGCTGTTTTTCTCGAGAATGCATTTAGCGGTTTTGCTATACCTGTAAAATTAAGTATGAATTTACTGTAATATTTTGTAAAAGCAACGAAACGTCTAGTTTCATCTTTATCTTTTAGTACTGGATATTTAGAGATTACTTCATATTTAGAATCGTCTGCATATATACCTTGATCAGCACATTTATGACCTAAATATGTAACTTCTGATTTGAAAAATTTACATTTTCAGAATTTAGTTTTAGACTGTATTTCTGACATATTGTGAAAACTGATTTCAAATTCTTTAAATGATGATTTTCTGAGCAACCTGTTACAATAATTTCATCCATATAGAGAAAACATTGTAACGGTGTTGCACTTTCGAAAGCAAGTGACATCATCTTCGAAAATGAATGTGGAGAGGCGTTAAGTTCAAATGGAAGAACTTTCCAGCTATAGCTACCTGATTGCGTGCTAAAAGAAGTTATGTCGATTGCTCATCTAGTGGTATTGATGAAAACCGGAATATAAATCCAATACTGAGAAAAACTTTGTTCTACCTAAATTATCAAGAATATCTTCTATTCTTAGGAGTGGAAATTTGTCAGCTATAAGTTTCTTATTTACCATCCTATAGCCAATACACATTCTCCATTTATTAACATTACCTTTCTTTGGCACTAGAATTATTGGGCTATTGTAATTAGATTGACTTGGTTCAATCAGTTTATTTTTAATTAGTTTCTTGACTTGTCTATTTACTTCTTCTGTTTGTGTATGAGCTTGTCTATAATTTTTAATATATACTGGATTATCATCTATAATCCTTAATTTTTGTTTGTTAAAATTATTAACGGACATAGGGTCTGAGTCTAACTGAAATATGGTTGAATACTCATCGCATAATTTAAGTAATTTGGGTAAGTACAATTTATTTGAATATTTTGTAATTATTTCGTTTAGTTCCTTAGTACGATTAAATTTTTTATTATAATTTTGTTTAAGTTCTATTATTTCAAAATCAGACAATGGTAAAGTTTTTAACTTTATATTTTGTGAAATTAATTTATTTTCAGAATTCGTATTCATAACTCGAACAAAAGGGTTTTTAGAAGCCACTATTGTTCTTGGTATGAACACGCCTTCTGAAATTTCTTGATCCAAAATTAGACAATCATTGTCAACTGGTAAAATAAATTGTCTCAAAACCTCTGAACGGGCGGGTAGTACTATAGTTTGATTATGGGGTCCACTATAAATTGGAGTTTCCAAGATATTGCGATTTGTTTTTATTGATAGTTTCATAACATCATAATCAATATTACATTTATAGAATTTTATAAAGTCTTTACCCAGTATACCATCAGCTGGTATATCGAAATTGTCTGGTACCGCATGTAACTCACATGGTACTTCATAATTTTGTTTATAAAATTTAGTATCTATGATACCCAAAGACTCAATATAATTATTAGTAATACCCTTAATTTTTATTATGTTATTTTTATTTATTTTAAAATTATTATTAATTGATAAAATTTTTATCAGGAATGTCCGCTTGTGTATCTATCAGAAAATTTAATTTGGACATATTTAGTTTAGTTGCAATTGAAACGTAGTCTGAAAAATTTAGATTTAATGTATAAATGTTTTTGATTAGTTTGTTTACTGTTCCTCCTCTGTATGTTGTTCTTCTACTCCCCTCTGCCCCTGCCATTGAGTGGTCCTGTAGAGGTTTCCATATATCTTACATTACTATTATTCCTATTATTGTTAGCTCTGTATTGTTGGTTATTAAATTGTCTATTATTATTGAAACTATTCCTATAATTATTATTTCTATTCCTATTAAAATTAACTTGATTATTTCTAGAGCTATTTTTATTAAAGTTGTTGTAATTATTAGGTTTATTTTTATTAAAATTATTTGTTCTGTTATTAAAATTACCCCTAAAATTATATCTAAAATTACGATTTTAAGTTTTAGTGCTAATAGACAACACTTGTTTCTCTTTGCTTGCTATATTTGTTTCTACAATAAATTTTGCAAGAACTTCCTTTAGGTCGTGTTTGTATTTGGAAGCTGCTAGAACCGATTTTACTAAATCAGAACGAGCTGAAGCTCTACACATATCGATTGTTTTCTCAACCGACAGTTCGACTGCTTTATTTCAACTGATCCCTTCCATAACTAGAGGTCTTCTAAAAATCTCTGCTAAATTCTCTGCTTGTTCTGCGAAATCTTGTAGGGTAACTCTATCAGCTTTTAACGCTTGCATCCTACCTTCAACTATTTTTAAACTTTCCGTCCTTATTTTTCTTTTAAGGGTTTGTATGATTTTACCAGCGGTATCTTCATTTGTTATCAATTCTCTAGCTTTTCCTTCTAGTTCTGATAGTATTATAGATTTTAATAGTACTTTTAAGACTGCTATTGTTGCCATCTCCTCTAACAGATTCACAAAATCGATTAAGGATTGTAAAATTAGCGGGTCACCATTCTAGTTCTTATTTATGGTGCACGACGCTAACTTTAAAAATTCTGGGTTGGATAACGCCATTGTTTCAATTATTGAATCTTTACTTGAGTCAGATTTTACACTTTCCAATTCAGAACTTTTGTAGTATAAAATATACATTCAAGTACAGAACTTAAGTATGGCATAATAGATTGCCCATTCTAATTTAAATCATTAAATATCAGATTAAATATAAGTGCATTGACCAATATAGAAATATGAATCTGAATGGTATATAATATTTAGAACGATCATAATGATTGATCATAATCAAATATGTTTCATATATTTCATAAAGGCAATGACCTAAAGGAATGCAATGGTTATATTATGTTTAGTTATAGTAAATGATAAAAGTAATCGATATTAATTATCGATTTTGTTGTATATGTGTATACTGATATGGCACAATTTTATAAGAATAAGATAGAAAGTTTATTAGTATTAGTAGCGTTAGTATTAAGTTTATAAATATAGTAATTAAGTAAAATAAAGCATTCAGTTTTAAGTAGAAGATAAAACATGTTGTTTCTTTTTTATGAATACCATTATATGGCGACCGTGACAAAAAGTGAAATTAATAAAAGTTTCCTTTTATTTCGGTTCGGGTTAATATAAAAAAAAAAAAATTTATATAAAGAAAAATTCTAGTGAAAAAAGGGACAAGAATTATTAGCCCTCAACAAAAAAAAATATATTACCAACTATGTGTAACTAAAAACTAAGTAACAATAAATAAATAAAAGAAAAAGAAAAACACTTGTCTAAATAAAAACTATCAGTGAGTGAACAAAAAATTTAAATAAAATAATTTGAAAATTCAAAAAAAATATAAAATAAACTAAAAAAAAAAAGAAAAAAAAAAATTTTTTTCTTACTCTTTTTGAAAAAAAAAACGAAAAGAAACAGTGCTAAAAGAAAAATAGTGATATCATGGGTGGAACTAAATCAAAAATTGACACCCAGGGCGACATCAACAACAACATTATAATAGATATACTCCAAGAACAACACGACAACGTATATTGGATCCTGTTAATTATCGCAATTATCAAAGTACTTGAAGCAGTGAACTTAATTTACAACGGAATCAGGAAAAATATTAAAAGGAGATACCAGGTGCGAGTACCACAAATCGAGTAATCAAAAAAAAAAAACACAAGATAAGTCAAATTTTTTTTTCTTTTCTTTAATTTTTAATAAATTCTCGTTTAAATATAAATTCAAAATTATTATTATTAAAATAAACTAAATATGTTATATACACTTGTATAAATAAGCTAAATAATATTGTCAATCGTAAATGTTTAACGAATTAAATTAAATAATGTACAAAATTTTTATTTCTATATGCAAATATTGTAATACTAAATAGCAAACTCATATGGCTTAATATAAAATCTTAGAAATATAGTAAAAAAAAAAAAAGAAGAAAAAAATGAGGAAAAGTAGAATATATAGTTATGTACAAAACAAAACTAAATAATATAAATAAATTTTTTTTGAGTGAAAGTAAATAAAAAAAAAAAAACAAAAAAAAAAAACATTTCTTTTAAAGTAAAACCTTGCAATTTAGAACCGATAATTAAGGAATTAATGTAATAATGTATACTATAACTTTGAACTTTTTAACGCTAGACAAAATATGAGCATTTTGATTTTTTGATAAAACACCCTTACATGTATATATATATATAAATTTTTTTATGTGTTTAATAATTTGATAATATATAAACCTATGTACAAAGAACTAATAACGGTAAGGAACGACTTTATAAAAGCTACAAAGACAATATTAAAAAAACACAGGTCAAAAAACCAAACAACATTAGTCCAAAACAAAATAAGAATTACAAGGTGTTATAATAGGTTACTAAAATTAATACAAAAATTGTGGGGTATAACTGAAAATAAAAGAAATTTAATAGAGCATTTCAACTTTGCTAGAGATAGGTTACAAAGGGTGTATAAAGTATTACACTGTGATTATATAGTACCAAATAGTATAAATAGTCTTATGAACATACCAGACGACATTAAATCCGAATCTGAGACAGACAGTAACGACTCCGTAATAGATACAATGGCTTTGACAAATCCAGAATTTCTGAAGTTAGCTTCCTGCACCATTAATAAGAATTATTCCGGGGATCCATTAAGTCTACAATCATATATAGACTCAGTAAACTTATTGGAAGAAATGGCAACTTCGACTACATTAAAAACCCTACTAAAATCCTTTATGTTATCAAGATTAGAGGGAAAAGCAAGAGAAGTAATAACAGATGAAGACACACCTAGTAAAATTATTGAAACATTAAAAAGAAAAATTAAAACAGAAAATTCGAAAATTATAGAAGGTAGAATGCAAGCTCTAAAAGCAGATAGAGTTGCATTACAAGAATTTGCTAAACAGGCCGAAGATTTAGCCGAAAAATTTAGAAGATCTTTAATAATGGAAGGGATCAGCAACACAAAAGCAGTCGAACTATCAGTCGAAAAAACGGTTGATATGTGTAGAGGATCAGCAAGGTCTGATCTGGTAAAATCGGTTTTGGCATCTTCTAAATTTGAAGATCCAAAAGAAGTTATTGCAAAATTTATGATAGAGATTAATACGGAGAATAAAGAAAAACAGGTTTTGTCTTTCAATACAAAACCTCAATACCGTAATTTCAGGAACAAAAATTTTAATAATTATAATAATAATAATAAGTATAACAACTTTAACAAAAACAAATCTAGAAATAATCAGTCTAACATTTATAGAAATAACAATTATAGAAATAACAATCCTAATAATAATCTTAATAATAATTTTAATAATAATCGTAAAAATAATAGAAACAATAATAGGAATTATGGTAGTGTCAGGTACCTGGAAAACACTACAGCCCCTCAATGGCATGGGCAGAGGGGGGCAGAAACTCAAGATACAGAAGAACAATAAATAATCCTGTCAAAAATGTATATACGTTAAATTTAAATTTTTCAGACTATGTTTCTCTAAATACAAAATTACATACGTCTAAACTTAATTTCTTAATAGATACTCAAGCAGATATCTCTTTAGTAAAAATCTCATCTGTCAATAACAAATTCAACTTAAATAAAAATAATACTATAAAAATTAAAGGTATAACAAGCAATTACATAAAATCTTTGGGTACAGTATGTACAAAAATCTATGTACAAAACTATGAATTACCTTGCGAATTGCACGTTGTACCGGATAATTTCGATATACCAGCCGATGGTATACTCGGTAAAGACTTCATAAAATTTTATAAATGTAATATAAATTATGAAAATATGAGAGTTTCAATAAAAACAAATTATAATATTATAGAAATTCCAATCCTTAACGGACCCAATAACCAAACAATGGTAATACCGGCTCGTTCAGAAGTTGTAAGGAAATTTTCTTTGCCTTCAGATAACGATTGCTTGATTTTGGATCAAGAAATTTCAGAAGGAGTATTTATACCAAGAACAATAGTGTCTTCTAAGAACCCTTTTGTTCGCGTTATGAATACGAATTCAGAAAATAAATTGATTCCATCTAGTATTAAATTAAAAACTTTACCATTGTCTGATTTTGAAATAGTAGAATTAAAACAAAATTACAATAAGACCAATAACCGTATTAAAGAATTAAATCAGATCATATCTGAAAATACAAATAAAATGTATATACCCAAATTATTAAAACTATGTAATGAATTTGCCGATATTTTTCAATTAGAAACGGACCCTATGTCTGTCAATAACTTCTATAAACAAAAATTAAGAATTATGGATGACAATCCAGTTTACATCAAAAACTATAGACAAGCGCATACGCAAAAGGATGAAATAAATAAACAAGTCAATAAACTATTAAAAAATAAATTGATTGAACCAAGTCAATCAAATTACAATAGCCCAATAATTTTAGTACCGAAAAAAGGTAATCAAAACAAATGGAGAATGTGTATTGATTATAGGATGGTTAACAAAAAATTAATAGCGGATAAATTTCCACTTCCAAGAATAGAAGACATTCTTGACAATTTAGGTAGAACAAAATTCTTCTCAGTATTAGACTTATACTCAGGTTTTCATCAAGTACCACTAGATGAACAATCTAGAGACATAACTTCATTTAGCACACAATCAGGTAGCTATAGATGGAAAGTTCTTCCATTCGGACTTAACGTCTCTCCAAATTCATTTTCTAGAATGATGTCACTTGCTTTTGCAGGTGCGACACCTTTACAATGTTTCCTTTATATGGATGACATTATAGTAACAGGCTGTTCCGAAAATCATCACATGAAAAACTTGAAATCTGTTTTTACAATTTGTAAACAATATAATTTAAAATTAAATCCTGAAAAGTGCAAATTTTTCAAAACTGAAGTTACATACTTAGGTCATAAATGTACCGATCAAGGTATATATCCAGATGACTCTAAATATGAGGTAATTCTAAAATATCCGACACCAAAAGATAAAGATGAAACTAGACGTTTCGTAGCTTTCGCTAACTATTATCGTAAGTTCATACCTAATTTTGCTGGAATAGCAAAACCTTTAAATGCTTTAACAAGAAAAAAAGCAGTCTTCAATTGGAACGAATGTTGTCGAAAATCGTTTGAAAAATTAAAAAATTCGTTATTAAAACCACCAATATTACACTATCCTGACTTTTCAAAAGAATTCACATTAATTGTGGATGCATCTAAAGATGCAGTAGGAGCTGCACTAACTCAAAATTACAACGGTACAGATTTACCAATCTCATTCGCTTCGAGATCATTTACAAAAGGTGAATCTAATAAATCCACAATTGAAAAAGAGTTAGCAGCCATCCATTTCGCAATTACACACTACAGACCATACATTTACGGTACACATTTTACGGTAAAAAGCGATCACAAACCGTTAACATATTTATTTTCATTAAAAAACCCATCATCCAAACTAACACGTATGAGATTAGACTTAGAAGAATATAATTTTACGATCGAATACATAAAAGGCAAATTAAACGTAGTAGCTGATGCATTATCACGCATAAACATTAATGATTTAAGGTTGACCCATGCAACGATACAAAACAATGAGACCGCTAAAATATTAAAAATGAAAACAAGATCGTCCAACAATAAAAACAATAATAACAATGATAATAATGATAAAAATAAAAATAATCATAATGATATACATTCTTCTGAGGAAGACGGTAATAATAATAAAAGTATTAAAATCTACGAAGCTTTAAAAAATTGGAACGTCCCCAAATTAAAAATAATAAAAAATGATAATGAAATGCTAGCCAAAATATATAAGAAAAGAAATTGTATAACAAATTTAAAAATGAATAAATTCGTGAATAAAAAGAAAATAACATTAGAGTTATTTTTACGTGCACTAGAAAATGAAACTAATAATTTAAATCTAAACGAATTAGAAATAGATAATAATGATCTTATATTTACACAGTATACTATAAATGAATTGAAGGAAATAGGCAATCAAGTCCTAAATAAACTAAAAATAGCGATAATAAATACTCCTAAAACTATTGAAAAGAGACTCGATATAAATAAACTATTAAACCAGTATCATAATGATCCTATATTTGGAGGACATATGGGACAGAAAAGATTATATGCCAAGTTAAGAACAAAATATTATTGGAAAAATATGGCAAAAGACATAGCAAAATTTATACGAAATTGTAGAAAATGTCAAATAAATAAGACAAAAATGAAACATAAAGAACCTTTACAATTGACAGAGACTCCACAGAAATCATTTGACGTAGTAGTAATAGATACAATTGGTCCCTTACCAAGGACTATAAACAACAATCAATACGCAGTAACAATCATTTGCGACTTGACTAAATTTTTAATAACAGTACCAATTCCCAACAAAGAAGCTAAAACAGTTGCAAAAGCCATAGTTGAGAATTGTGTTCTGATATTCGGACCTATGAAAAATATTTTAACAGATAGAGGGACCGAGTATAAAAATCAAGTAATGAAAGAAGTTCTCTCGCTGCTAAATATTGAACATAAGTGTTCTACAGCTTACCATCATGAAACACTAGGAACTGTAGAAAGAAACCATAGAGTTCTTAACGAATACTTACGTTCATATATAAATGAAAATAAAGACAATTGGGACAATTACTTACAATACTTTACTTACTGTCATAATTCAACACCAAATGTGAGTTTTCAAGAAAAATATGCTCCATTTGAATTGGTTTTTGGTAAAACACCAACAATACCAGAATTTATCCTTAACAGCAAAATCGAACCAATTTACAACTTTGACGATTACAGTAGAGAACTTAAATACAATTTACAAGTCATGAACAAACACGCACAGTACTTGCTACAAAAAGCTAAATTAAACAATAAAAGACTATATGACCAAAACGTGAAAGGATACAATTTTAAAATAAACGATGAAGTTTTGTTAAGAAAGGAAAATGCTCATAAATTGGATGCCTTATATAGTGGCCCACACATAATAAAAACTATAGAAGGTTCTAATATACAAATTGTAAATTCAAAAAATAAAGAAGAAATCGTTCATAAAAACAGATTGGTAAAATATAATCGTTAACTTCTATAATATAAACATAAGTTAATTTTAAATCTGAAAATTTTTATTATATCATAACTATTCAATATCCTATTATAAGACTAATAACTAAAATTATTCCTAAATTTATTTTAACATAACATACTTAAGTTAATTTAATTTACTGACCTAGATTAATAAACATATTAATAAATTCAAATGAGTTGGCCAGCTCAGCAAAATATTTAAAAAAAAAAAAAAAAATAATGATAAAAATAAGAACATAATATGTAAGATTAAACATGAATAATTTTTTTATGAATTTTTTTTTGTATTATTAACAAGTATATTTTAAGTTTCTATTATCAAATTTTTTTTTGTACAAAAGCTATAGCAACAATGTCTACAGTATATGCATATAAAATAAAACAAATATTTTTTGGTCGGCACCCTCACAGTAATAAGATATAATACACAAAAAAAAAAAAAAAAAAAAAAAAAAAAAACAAATTAACAAAAAGAAAAGTGAAAAAAAAAAACCACACACTTAGTTTTGAATACAAAACAAAATTTCTTTATGGGTAAAATAATTTTTTTTTCACTTTCCTTTTCTTTCGGAGGGAGATGTAGTATAAAATATACATTCAAGTACAGAACTTAAGTATGGCATAATAGATTGCCCATTCTAATTTAAATCATTAAATATCAGATTAAATATAAGTGCATTGACCAATATAGAAATATGAATCTGAATGGTATATAATATTTAGAACGATCATAATGATTGATCATAATCAAATATGTTTCATATATTTCATAAAGGCAATGACCTAAAGGAATGCAATGGTTATATTATGTTTAGTTATAGTAAATGATAAAAGTAATCGATATTAATTATCGATTTTGTTGTATATGTGTATACTGATATGGCACAATTTTATAAGAATAAGATAGAAAGTTTATTAGTATTAGTAGCGTTAGTATTAAGTTTATAAATAT
This sequence comes from Dolichopus griseipennis, assembly GCA_963082915.1. Taxonomy (NCBI): domain Eukaryota; kingdom Metazoa; phylum Arthropoda; class Insecta; order Diptera; family Dolichopodidae; genus Dolichopus; species Dolichopus griseipennis. Next base: position 568,098 of record CAUJBZ010000002.1, read on the forward strand.
AGTAATTAAGTAAAATAAAGCATTCAGTTTTAAGTAGAAGATAAAACATGTTGTTTCTTTTTTATGAATACCATTATACTTTCATCATCTGACAAAAAATTTAGACTGAATACATTATCTGGTATTTTAGTTTCGCACTCTAATATTTTATACACCCTCTTTAATCTATCCCTCGCAAAAATAAAATGATCTAATAAATTTTTCTTGTTTCCTACTATTTCCCTTAGTACCTGTATAATCCTAACGAGTTTATTGTAGCTTTTGTAAATTCTTTGTTTGTTTTTGTTTAACGTAAATGGGTTTTTCGATCTATGTTTTTTCAGTACGGTCTTTGTAGTACGGTCTTCAAGAATTCATGCCATTGAGAATTTTATACATGGGTTTAAGATTTCAAAATAATGACGTATGAGTGCTTGGTTAAATAATAAATTCATTTTATATTTAAATTTTAAACATATAAAATATTAGTTTTATTTGATTCTTGGTTCATAATTAAATTCAGTTTTTATACAGTAGTTAAATTTTTATATTGACTTCGATTTCAGCTGTCAAGCGATCAAGTTTATTATCCTTTGTGAAAATTAAAAATAAAAATAATATAAAAATCAAAAATTCAAAAATATTTAAGATTAAAAATCCTATTAAAAATTCTAACGAAAAAAAAACTTTAATAAAAAAATAAATTTTTTAAAATAAATAAGTGATATAATTACAGATTGCATCCTATCAAGGATAGCAATCATGCCATCGAAAAAAAAAAAAACTTATTAAAAGAGACAATAAATGTCAGATTTAAAGAAATCCTAGACAAAAGTGAAAATAAAGACCAACAAAAAGTTAAAAGCGGTGCAAGCCGAATAGAGAATTTAGTTGAATATTTAATAAAGAAAATAATGAATTACGACAAGCCTTAAAAAAGTTTGATCCTTCAACATCATCTAGTTCACCAAGAAACGAGTCAAACTATTACAGTTCATTAATGGATCTTACCGATGAATACAGCGAAACAGAAGAAGATAACAACGACCAAGAGCCAAAAATTGTTGAAATTGACCAGGAGAATACATTTGATGTCCTTAACCTCAAAAAAACACCAACAAAAAAATCTGAAAAATAAAAACGGCCAACAACTATTAATTTCCTGCGCGGAAAAGCTAAAAAAATGCCACCAATAAATATGTTTGATACCAGAGTTGACAGGCTAAAATGTCTTATCAAGAATAAATTAGGTATAAAAAATTTTGCGATAAAAGAGCACAATGAAAAGTATTCATCGTTGTACACAAACGATATGGAAGACTTTAAAAAAGCTCATACTTTGCTAGAAGAAGGTAAAATTGACCATTTTACATTCACACCTAAAACGGAAAAAAAGAAAACCTTAATCCTAAAAGGTTTAAATAGTATGTACTCACCAGAGGAAGTTCTTCATTTCTTAAAAGAACAAGAAACAACAAACATAAAATTTGAAAAGGTTACACGATTAACCACCAAATATTCCATTAACAACGCAATAACTCTTCCTCATTATATCGTTCAAGCTTCAGCTGATAGCTTGACAAATGATATTATGAAAATTAATGTGCTGGACTACCAAATAGTAAGATGGGAAAAACTAATAAAATCCCACAACTTGCAATGCACAAAATGTCAACGCTTCTCGCATTCAGCTGCTAATTGTTATATGCAGTTGAGATGTGTAAAATGTGGCAATAATCACAGGCCGGAACAATGCTCAATTACTGCAGAAGATCCAAAAGATAAATTATACTGCACCTTGTGTGGGAACCATGGGCATCCGGCATCATACACCAAATGCCCAGTTTATATTAAAAAAATGGAGCTTCGCCAAAAAATTAAAGATAATGCAAAACAAAATATTGTAAGTAAGCACTTTAATTCAAATTTTATTAATAAAAATATTTCATTTTCAAATATTGTAAAAAATAGCACAAAACAAAATTATTCTAACCTTAAAAATAACAATAATAATTCTAATAATATAAACTCAAATTTAAACACCAATAATAGCAATGATAATATTTTATTAATATGCAAAATGAAGCTATTTCACTAAAAAAACAAATTAATCAAAATTCTAACAATATAAAAATTTGTATGGAATCGTTAAAAATTTAAAACGAATTTTTAAATGAATTTTAACAATACTAAATTAAAAATAATATCCATAAACGTCAATTCACTAATCTCCAACAATAAAAAGCTTTCTCTTATGCACTTTGTAGAGTTCAATAAACCTGACATAATTTGCATGAGCGAGACAAAATTAAAACCAAATAACCATATGTCATTGGATAATTATGACATAATTAGAAATGATCGAAATATCGATATTGATGGCGGCGGTGTTGCCATATGCATTAAAAAATGTTTCCAATTTGATATTGTAAATAATCGCATTTTCGATAGTTTTCTATGTATCGAACCATGCATTATATCATTACAATTAAAACAAAGAAAAAAATTATTTATAATTTCTATTTATGCATCAAATAGAAATTCAAATAGTTTTTTAACAGAATTAGAAAAAATATTCGAAATTTTAAATCTTTCGAATCTCAATAATTTCTATATATTAACTGGCGACTTTAATGCCAAACATACTTCTTGGTTAAACTGTGTTAACAATACTCGAGGTAATCAATTATACAAATGGTTACAAGACAACAAAATTTTATACAAGAGTAACTTACTCTTAACCGATGCACCAACACTACCACGTACAAATTCTTATATTGATTTAGTAATAACAGATATCAGAATAAAAATTTGTTTTGAAACAAATCAAAACAAACTCACCACTCTCCCATACGATAGGGACCATAATGCCATTCAAATTCCAATGTCACTAAAAAATGAAGAGCTTTTATTGCAAGAGTTACCAAGTCATAGTAATAAATTCATATTTTCAAAAGTAAACTGGGGCAAATTTCAAAGTAAATTAAATTCAAACTATTTTTCCAAATACAACTCCAACAATTGCAATAAAATTTTCGATAACTGCAATTTGTCTAACCAAAATGTAGATTATCATCTTTTACAGCTGAACGAAATAATTCTTAAAACTATGAATGAAGTTATACCAAAAATTAAAAATCAAAATAATTTAAAAAAATTCTAAGCTAAAAATTCTTTTAAACAAAAAACACAGCCTCATGAACGATATACATAAGATCAAAAAACAAAGATTAAACTTTTCTAATCAACAAATTCAACTGCTCAAAAGCCTCCTAAATAACATCAATACATTAATTAAACAACAAATTAAAATAGAAATTAATAAATACTGGCAGCTTCGTCTCCAAAAAATAACTCCAACAAATAGTTCAAACATGTTCCCCGAAATAAATAAAATATTCCGCAAAAACAAATACAATCAGATTTCAAAATTACACATAGACCAAAATGATATAACTTTACTCTCTCAAAATAACATAGACTTCAACAAATTAAATAAAACCACCACAAATAAATTTATAGTGGAAGATCAATCACAAATTTACAATGTACTTGGCACATACATTGAAAACACTCACAAAATCAATATACCTACAAATAACAGAATACATAACCAAATTATTAATAAAATAACACAATTCAATAACTCTCAAACATTAAATTTGAACTCAACTCTGAGTAATTTCTCCAACACAAACAAATCATCTGAGCAAAGTGGTGAAAATAGCGAATTCAGGAACCAGTCAGAGCTTTCTTTAAAGTTTAAAGCTTTAAAAAATAAAGTTTCTTCTGGTATCGATAAAATCTCAAACATAGTTTTAAAAAATTTAAGTGGTGTAATTATTTCGAAATGTGTTATCCTATTCAATAATGCAATAAATAATTCGTATTTTCCGCATATTTGGAAAACATCGAAAACAATATTGCTAAAAAAACCTGGCAAAGATCCAACCAATCCCAGCAATTACCGACCGATAAGTTTACTGCCAAACATTAGTAAAGTATTTGAAACCTTAATAAATAATAAAATTTCAAATTATGCAAAGTCAATCAATCTTATTCCAGAAAATCAGTTTGGGTTTAGGCACAAACATGGTACTGTTAATACTATAACCAAATTAACCTCAGATATCTGCTGGTTCATAAACAAGAAATACGGCATTGGTGCCTGTCTGATTGACTTTAAAAAGGCTTTTAATTCAGTTTGGTTGGATGAATTAATCTATAAACTAATAAAATATAAGTTCCCGCCACGCTTAATTATACTGATTAAAAATATGTTATATAACAACAAATTTTTAGTATATAGCTAAAATAACGAGCCTGACAAATCATTCCTAATTGAAAACGGTCTTCAGCAAGGTATTGTTAATGCACCTATCCTTTTTACTATATATACAGCAGATCTTTTATTCTTGCTAGGACGAGTAAAAGGAAATAACTACGCCCTGGCATTCGCAGATGATATTATAATATACTCCGCGAATGACACTGTAAATAGCATACAATATAATGTACAAAAAATGTTTAATATTGTGCAGGATTATTGCAAGATATGGATATTAAAAATGAACTTTAACAAATGTGAAACCATATTATTCCGTAATACGGTTGACAAAACTAGTTCAGACATTAGAAAAAATTGGAAACAATTTAAAATTAAATCGCCTATGTCAACTCTCGCAAACAAAAAATTCGTTAAATATCTTGGAGTTCAGTTACATCGAAACTTAAACTTCATAGATCATGTAAAATACTCAATAGATAAAGGCAATAAATCCTTTATAGCAGCTAAAAAACTCTTTTACAACAAAAATATTAGCAAGTTAAAATAATATGCTACCAGACATTAATTAGGCCAAATCTTGTCTATGGGGTACCAATATGGTACAACATTAGTGCAAGCTTAATGGAAAAAATACGTAAATTCGAAAGAAAGTGCATAAGAGTTTGTATTAATAAACATAGAAAGCCTGATTCCAAATACAAGCATTTTTATTCTAATAAATATTTGTACAAGGAAGCCAAAATCATGAGAATAGATAATTTTATGATAAAATTAATCAGAAGTCATTTTGATAAAGCATTAAAAACTCCAGAAAATGGTTTAATATCACATATGTTTTACCACAATGAGGAGTACATTAAGAAGACCTTGCTCACGGGTTTTATAGCTCCTGAGCACTTCATCTTCTTAGACAAATATAGATACACTCAAACCAAGATCATGTCCCTATACTATTTCATTATAGTAGACGGGCTACATGCAAAAAAAACGAGTATATCCCAGGCAATATTAACGGAGATAATTTAAGATATGAAATGTCTATATCAGAAAAAGATAAAGTTATAAATAAAGATTATTGGTGGTTAAATACATCTTAATATAATTTCTAAAAGCATTTGTGCTATTTTATAGTCAATAAGTTAGTTTATTATTAAACATTGATTTTTTAAATTTTACAATGTATGAATATGATTATAATACAATAGTTTTGTTCTTTAAAACAGAAATAATTTTACTTACTATATATTAAATTTAACAATAAAAAAATCCAAATATCGTCGGTTTAAAGGTAAAACTCATTAAGTACACTTTTTCTGAAAATTGAGTTAAACATCCCTTAGGACATTTTTTTTTGTGCTCTATCGTTAGAAAATCTCAGTAAATGCTTTCCTAGTTTCTAAAGAGTTCTAGCGAGTAATAAAATTCATCATCTACAATAAAATATTTATCCTCCAATGGTAAAACTCCGTAAGTTAACTTAATGAATTTTTCCATGGTGATATTCTTCTCAGTAAGTACTTAGTGAATTTTTGAATGTTAAAAATATTTTGTGCATTTAATACTAATTTTGTTTTGAAATATTGTAAATAAAATATTTACACATACATTGATAATTTTGAAATCATTTGCTTTTTTATTTCTTAACGCTTTTTTTTAATAAAAAACATGAAAGCAATCTTTGATTTTCGGTTAAAAAGCAAGTGTTTTTTAAGTGATATTTTTATGTAAACATGTTCTTGCAAAATTAACTGTATCAAAATAATAGTAGGTATACATAATAATATTTAGTTCTTACAAGAATTTCAAGTGAATTAGTTGTTTTACTAAAATTAAGAATTATAATCAAATAAAAAATTAAAATTTAACTTAAAACTTAACTTTAACTTAATATTAACTAACAATAAAAAAATAGAAATACAGCAAAATTATGAGTGAATTAAAATTAGGTGAGTTTATAGCAATTAATTTGTACGTATTTATGTGTAGCTAATAAAAATTAACGTGCAATAAAAAAACCATTAACTGCAAATGTCGTTATTATCCTTAATGATTCTAATTTCTTTTAAATTTTCGTACAGAAAATCAAAATTTGACTGAAGCAGATATATTATCTAATCTTTTGGAAAGTGGTGAATCAGATGACAATAGTATTAATTCTTTAGCACATTTTTCTGATGGATCGGATGATAATTATAATCCTCCTTCAGACATTTCTGACGATAGTGATGACCAGAGTAATAATAACTGGCCACCTGTAATTAATAATAGTAAACAAATAACATTGAAATCACTTGTCGACTATGAGTTGACTTCAGATGAAGACGACAGTGACGCTGAAAATAAATCAGATAACTGTCAAAAACCAAAAGCTAGATGGAGAAAAGTGAATACTGATAATTGGAAATCAAATAAAATTAAGAAACTACGATCTGAATGCAAACTTTACGAAACAAATACAGGATTAAAAGCAGCAAAAGTACCAAAAATTGTTGACTGTACTAATTGTAGATTCAAATGTACAGAAAACTTTTCAAGGGACGACCGTATTTTAATATGCAAAACATACTGGGGACTTAAAGATTACAAACGTCAAAAAGATTTCATTATTCAAAATGTAAAGGAAGAAGTACCCAAACGGCGTCGATTGGAAGCAAAGAAGCAAAGAGCAACTGCTAAACAATATTATTTAAAAAAATTTAGCACAACTTTTCGGGTTTGTGCTAAGTTTTTTGAAAAAACTCTGTGCATATCTAATGGACCAATTATTACTGCTCTGGCAGAAAAAAATGAAAGCGGTATTTTCTCTGGTTTGGATAAAAGAGGACGCAAAACGCCAGGAAATGCTACGAGTAAAGATAAAGTAGACTTAGTAAAACAGCACATTGAAAGTTTTCGTCGAATGCTTCCTCATTATGTAAGAAAATCCAGTAGCAAGCAATACTTGGATGCAAAACTGAGTATACTAAAGATGTATTCTTTATATTTGGATTTCTGCAAGGATAAAAATGTACCGCCTGTACGATCTCACATTTATAGAAAAATTTTTTGTACAGAGTATAACTTTTCTTTTTTTACCCCAAAAAAAGACCAATGTAGTATTTGTGCAAAATACTTATCTGCCAAAGAGGATCCACTTTTAAAAAGAAATTACGAAGATCATCTTGCTAGAAAGGAAGATTGTTACAGAGCCAAAGAGGAGGATAAAATAAGGGCTAATGAAAATGAAAATTTTCAAACTATTACCTTTGATTTACAAAGTGTTCTACAACTGCCTTCAGCAGATATAGGGCAATTCTATTATAGTAGAAAGTTATGCGTTTATAATCTTACGATTTATGAAGGTGGCAAAGAAAACGGCGGCTATTGTTATTGTTGGCATGAACTAAATGGAAAAAGAGGTTCAAGCGAAATTGCAACAGCACTTTTGAAATACATAGATGGTATTCCCACCAATATTACCCATTTATCTATGTTTTCAGATACGTGTGGAGGGCAAAATAGAAATCAATATGTAGCAGCAGGTATATTACATTGTGTTCAAAATCATCCTACGATTGAGGTTGTCGAGCATAAATTTTTGGAGTCTGGTCATTCGTATATGGAATGCGATTCTATGCATTCAGCAATTGAAAATAGAAAAAAATATAGAGCAGTTTTTCTTATGAATGACTGGAAAGAAATTTTTAAAGAAGCAAGATCCAAAAATAAAACTAATAAAGAACCTTATAAGGTAATTGAATTGAAACATGACGATTTCTTCGATTTTCAAGAACTTGCAAATAAGGTAATAAATAATAAAAACAAGGATGAAGAAGGTAATAAAGTTCAATGGTTAAAAATAAAGTGTCTTAAATACGAAAAAAATTATCCAGATGTTATTTTTTATAAATATAATCATAAATCAGACTATAAAAGAATACTCATCAAGACCAGAGGCAGGCGTCGTATGACACCTACAATTTTGAAAAATGCCTATCTTAATCAGCTGCCGATAAACGGAAAGAAAAAGAAAGATCTCGTCAAACTCTGTGACACAGGTCTTATTCCTGAAGAATTGCACAGTTGGTACAAAAATCTTCCATGTAATGAACTGGAAGAAGAAGTTTTACCGGAACCAGCAGCGGATGAAACTGATTCTGAAGAAGATTTTGATTAATAAAATTATTATTTTGATACGTCGTGAAATAAATTGTTTATTTTGTTATTTTTTCATTTATAATTGTTTTTTTTTACTTTTTGTTAACTATTTATTGTTTTTATCCGTTGTTTTTTTTTTTTTTATTTTTATAATATTTGAAATAAATTTGTGTTCATTAATTTATTATTTAAATAAAAGCATTAAATTGAAATTTTTAATTGTTTGTCTATTCATTATGTATGAAAATTTTCTGAATTACATGAAATGAAAAATTCACTAAGTACGAAAACTCTTTTCCCGGAGCTTGCATTAACATTTTAATAAAGAGTTATACCTTGTTTGTTAACTTTGTTTTGTAGGTTAAGATACTCATATGTAAAAAATATAACAAAATAAAAGTTTATTTAAAAAAAAAAAAAAACAAAATTAATTTTTATATTATTACTTTAAAATTTTGATAAAATTCAGTTATTTGTTAAACTTTTAATCATTTATGTAAGTTAAATATATCTTCAAGACAATTTTCTTGATTTAATTAAGAAAAATTTATTTCCATTATTATATATATATATATATATTTTTCTAGAATGAGGTGTAACAAACGCATTCAATTAAATGTGTTTTGTTGGATGTGTTCAATTATTAAAAAATAAAATATTAATGTTTTGTTGAATGTGTTTTATTTTAGAAAATAAAATATCATAAATTACCAAAAAATATTTCATTAATCTAATATATAAAGAAGAAAATTTGTTTGTTTGTTTATTTGTTTGTTTGTTTGTTTGTTTGTTTGTCCAGGATTCACGTGAAAACTACTGGTCCGATTGTCACAAAATTTTAAAGGAATAATTCTGGGAGCCCGGGGGGTGACATAGGCTATGTCGCATTTTTATAAGTCAACAGGTTGCGGCTCCAGAGCCGTTTTAAGCTTTTTCGTTTTTTTGATGTCGAGTCAAAACGGCTTCACATAACAGTTTTGTAGTAATTCTTCATTAGTTTCAGTTAAAAAATGGCGAAGGCCAAATGTACGCTTTGTTCCGTTGCTTGCTTTTTGCTTTGGAAAGTAAATAAAGCAAGCAATGTTTCAAAGCAATTTCAAAGCTTCCCTCATCTCATCCCTGAAATAAAGGCAAATGAACTGCACCTTAGTAATCAAAGCAAAAATATTTTTTTACTTAATTAGGAGATAATAAAAAAAATCAAGAAATTAATTTGCATTTGATAATGCAAAACTCAATTCATAATTCAATTTTATGTCCATAAAAAGAGGTACATAATTAAACATGTTGAGTAGGTACATTGTAGAATGTTGGCAACATACAAGTATTTCGATTTGAATCTAAACAAAGGTTATGAAACAATATACAGAGCTTAGCAACAATTTAAAAATATGTCTATATAAAGTTAATAGATGGAGAAATAGATCATAATTGAAACAAAATAAACCTATAAAAAAATTTAAAATCTTTTAACAAACAATTTTATCGAATCTAAATTTAAAAATATAAAATTTAAACAAGTACGTAATTGAATAAAAAAAAAAATTAATTGAAATCAAAAAAAAAAAATTCACCAAGAAGGGATTTGAACTAATGACCCCGAAATTTTATCAAATTTAAAACATACAAAAGGTAAACTACATAACTTATTATTCATCTTCAAATTTTTAAGAAACAACAAGAAGTTATATAAGTAATGTTTTTTTGTGTATCAATTACTAGAATCGAAATATAATCTACGTATTACAAAATGTAACAGTTTCGACTTTATTTAAGAAAATAGTATTGATATACAATATATGTACAAGTATATAATGAAATTAGAAATAATTCTTATTAGAAAAAATTTTTCTTTCAATTGACATTCCGTCATTCTGTGACGGGCCAACAGCTAGTTTTAATATAGTAATTTAATACAGTAATCGCATAATTTTAAATTAATTTAGGAAAAATATTCGACTTAATGTAATTTGAAAAGTATAATAGTTATAAAAATTTAATTTTAATATTTTTATAGGTAAATTTACTAATAATAAATTATTATTATATATTGTCAAAAATAATTTTAATTTACACCTAGTCACTTAGAGCTTTTAAACACTTATATATATACTAGTTTATTTAGTCTTAACTACTATCGCCCTGTGCTCGAAATTCGAGCTATTTTTGCTTTTATATTTACATAAAAAATTAGTTTTGTGTAATTTATATTAGACTATTTTAATACCAAAAATTATATTTTTTTTCCTATACCTACGTAATAAAATATTTTGCAACAATGTTGTCAACAATTCTTGCACTAGTTATTTATTTATTTAATGTTGACAATAAAAAAAATATTTCCACATAAATAAAACACATTGATTTTATATATAAACTTTTAATATAAACCTTTTATTGATGTTAACTTAAGTATAGAACCGTTCTAATAGATATTACAAAACAAACTCTACTTAATTACTAAAATTAAGGTAATTTATAATAAATTAAATTGCTGATTAATTAGATTTTACAACAGGTGTGAAATAATTCTGAAATATGATATTTCTAAATTATATTTAATAAAGAATAATATTGTGGAAATTTGTTTCCCTGGGAAAATCTTTATTTAATGTTTCTCGCAACGTTTGCAAATTTGACACGTTGCCGAAACATGTTTTATTTATTTATGATTTGTTGTTACATATAACTCTCCCTTCGTTAGAGTTAAGATTCTCCTGAATCTTTGTATTTAAAATTGATTCAATATTACTCTTTATTTTACAATTCATAAAACATACAATAGTTATTATTAAAATTACAATTATTATTACAATTGATATTATGGCAATAGTACAGTTAATTGACAATACATTTTTATTAATTTTCAATTTTTCAATTTGATCTATATTTTTCTTTGTTTCTAATATAATTTCATTAAAAGTGTAAGAATTATTTGCTGGTTTATAATCTAGGTTTGACATTACAAATTTATTTTTTATTTCTGTTATATCATTATAAAAAGTCTTATTATTTAAACTAATACTACAATTATAAAATTTTACAAAATTGTTACCATTTAGATTGATTTTTCATTCATCACAATTAGAAGTTAATATTACATTTTTTGCCAGTTGAAATAGTATACTACTATCATCGATTTCAATTATCTCATTATTACAATTTTTTAAAGTTTTACAATTTTTAATTTTTATACAATGATTAATTTTTGTTAATTGATGAAGAGCTTTGGTTTCATCGTATGTCTTCCAATCTGTCAACTTCCTTTATTAAGCGATTGCTTGTATTTGTTGCAAAAAGAGAGGAGCTCTTTTTTATTCCACTTATTAACTCATCTATTTCATTTAGGTCAATAATATGTAAAGAGTAATTAAATGTTTTCGGTATTAGTAACTGACTGTCTTGAACAATTCTATAACCATTATTCGTTTCAATTTTCTCTATTTGAAGTTGATTCGATTGTGTTAGCGGAAGTAACATTAGAATAGTAGAAGTATTTTCGTCATTGAGGTTATCTGAAAATTTTAAAGGTAGTTTAATGTTAATAGGATGTACATTATTTAATTTGTATTTCCTAAATTTAGGTTGATCTTTGTGTCTGAGACATTTATAATTTTTTATATATCCTATTTGTCGAGTTTCACTATAATCTTCCCTATTTTTATTATGTTTTATTAAACGTTTTTCTTAGGATTTAATTAGATTGTTGTATATAGTATCAGATGGAATAAAATTATTTTTTGCGTTTTGTGGGGTGGTTTTAATTGTACTGTGATATAGTTTATTATAATTTTTTATGGCATTTAACATTTGAATTCTAATAGGAAGTTGTTCTTATAAATTTAAAATACGTAATCTTTCTGTTATAGTGTTATTTAATCTTTCAACGTCAGAATTGTCGGTGTGGCTGTTAGGTTTAACTAAATGAAGTTCGATATTTTCTTGTGATAAAAATTCTTTTATGTACATATTATTAAATTCGTTATCGGCAATTACTTTTTTGGGTTTTTTTGTAGTTAAAGTACATTCTAAGTTTTTCAATTAATTGTATATGGTTTTTATGTTCTAATGGGTATGCAGTTGCGTATTTGGTAAATTTATCAATGAAAATTAAAAAATTTTGTTTCTTATTGGTATAGGTGTTGATATGAATAATTTGGTTTTTATTTATTGGGATTTCCGTTTTTTTGAATTTAGGTTTAATAGGGTTTCTGTCGTATTTGCCTTTACTGCAAATTTCACAATTGTTAGTAATTCTATTAATTGTAATTTTTAATTGTTTATGATAAACTTTATATTTTAAATATTCGTATAATGAAATAATTCCTGGATGTTTTTGTTGATGCAAAGATATAATTTTTATAAGTTCTTCTTCTGTTTTCACGTCTTGTGGAAAGTACGTACATTTTATAAATTTAGTATTAGGGAAATTCTTTATTAATATTTGTTGAATAGTATTATAATCGTGATCTGGTATTTGGGTAAAGATAGCAATTTTGGAATCTGTTACATAAGATTTTAATTTGTTGGTAAGTTCTTGTTCAGTTAAGCCTGGACTTAAATATATTCTTCATTTACCGTCTAAAAGGCTTTCAAATTCTTGAGTAATGTTATTGGATATTACTATTTGGGTTTTAAATCTATTTATTATAGTGTCTAAGATTGGAATGTGATCAAGTTGTTCTTCTTCTTGTGAATGTATTGTTGGTTGAAGAGATATGTTGTCATTGTTTTCATCATTGTTGTTAATTTCGAAGGCTTCTCTCCCTTCGTTAATACTGAACGTCTCGGTCAGTTCATTTATTTCTTTTTTGTCTGTATTTAGTCTACTAAGGAAATCAGGAATTTTGTTGTCTTTACCTTTTAAATATTCTATTTTTATATTATATTCACCTAAGGATAGTATCCACCTTTGTAATTTTGGATTTAAATCTTTTCCCAAGTACTTGGTATGAAGCCATTTTAGGGCTTGGTGGTCGGTTTGAAGTTCAAATTCTTTGCCATAGATATATGGTCGAAAATATTTTACTCCCCAAACCAAAGCCAAAAGTTCTTTTTCAGTTTATTGTATCTGATTTCGTGATTACTTAAAGTTCTACTAGCATATGCAATAGGGTGTTTGTCCTGTAATAGCACAGCGCCAATGGCGAATTGACTAGCATCAGTATTTATATTAAATGGTTTGTTAAAATCAGGGTATTTTAAAATTGGATGAGATGTTAAAAGTAATTTTAATTGTTCAAAAGCATTTATATAAGTTGGATCTAAGGTATTTATTTTAGTATCTTTTTTTAAGTATTTAGTTAAAGGTTATGCTATTTTTGCATAATTTTGTATGAATTTTCTATAAAATCCAGTTATGCCCAAAAACGATTTTATCTTTTTTTGCGTTGTTGGGAGTTTTAATTCGATTATATCTTTGATTTTTTTTTGGATTAGGCTTTACGCCATTTTGGGTTAGAACATGCCCAAGGTATTCTGTTTCTTTGCACAGAAAATTACATTTGTCGATTTGCACTTTAAGGTTTGCCTTTTTTAGAGCATTAAAAATTTTATTTAAGTTATCGAAGTGCTCTTGTAGAGAGGTGCTAAAGATGAGTATGTCATCCAAATACACTATACAGATTCTGTTAATATATTCTCTTAATACAGAATTCATCAGCCGTTGGAAAGTGGCTGGTGCATTCTTTAATCCAAAGGGCATTCGAATGTATTCGTAATGTACAAATGGAGTTGAGAAAGTAGTTATTTTCTGGTCTTCAGGTTTCATCTCGATTTGATGAAAACCTTTTGCCAGGTCGAGCGTTGTAAAATACTGTGCTCGGCCTAGTTTGTCCAGAATATTATCGATGTTAGGTATAGGAAACTTGTTATCAATAGTGATGTCATTTAATTTCCTATAATCAATTACTATACGCCATTTTTTAATGTTGGAATTGTCCATTTTCTTTGGAATTTGGAATTTATTTCTATATTGTCGAAAGTAAGTTTGATTATTGGGAGTCTGTTTTCCGAGGCAAGTCTGTAAAATTTACTTCCTTACTAACCCTGCCGACTTCCTTTTGTTCGTTATTATGGTTATTGTTTCTGTACTGTCCTGAATAATTTCTATTGTATTGGTTTATTCTATTTTGGTTTGTCTTTTTGTAATTATTACTGTTATATCTATACTATCCTGAATTATTTCTATATTTATTATTGAAATTTTGATAATTTGGATTATGATAATTATTATTAGAATTGGAATGAGAGTTATTAGGAGTATTGGATTCATTTTTATATTTATTAACCGGTTTAGTATATTTATTTTTGTTTTATTTTAAAAATAAAATTTTGTATATTTATTTTAAAAATAAATCTTTAAAACTACTTACTTTCAATTCCTTTGCTTGAAATAACAACCTGTGAATTGTCTGCTTTGGTCGAAATCGAACCATTAATGTCTCACGAACAGTTGTCTAGTTTCTGCGATGTTCAGGAATCTCCAAAATAGATATTTTTGCTTTTCCAATAATTTTTGTATTTACTACTTTTTTTAAGCAGTATTGTTTGAGTGGTATATTGTTTGTACCACATAAGGACTCTACGTCCTCGACTGTTTTTAAAAATGTTTTTAATGTAAATGAGTCCTCACCCGAGAAAGGTGGGATCTCATTAAAATTTCTAATTATTTGATCTGCAGTTAGGCAGAATTCAGTTTGATTAATTGTATTTATTCTAGCACTTTGCTCATTGAGTTGGGCTGTCAAGGCCTGAACTTGAGCAATTAATTGTTGTTCAATTTCACTCATATTTAAGCTTCTGTTTTTATCGAAAACGTTATTTCTTTTATTTAAAGCAATTTTAGCACTTTTAAGATTTAGCAATTTTAAAATTTTTTGTTTTTATTTTTTTTTTTATTATATTACAGTTTAATTTTATTTTATTTATTATATTTAAAATTTAATTATTTTAGTTTAATTTTATTGTATATTTATATATTATAAGGGTTAAAAATTATTTTTTTTATTTTATTTTATTATGGTTTTTAACTTAATTTTATGTATTATTATAGTTAGTTAAAATTTAATTTTTTTCATTTTATTTTTCGTCACTATTTGAGTTAAGCATTTTTTATTTTCTTTACAAGTTGAAAAGAAAAATTTTAATGTTTTATTAATACTTTTTATTTAAAATTTTACTATAACACACTTATTTGATTGGTTTTTTCTGTATGCCCTTACTTGAATAATGAGCATACTGAGTTTTAATTTTACTCAGTTTTTTATTTTAATACTATTTAATTTATTATTTAATTAATATTATTATTTAATTTAATTACTTTTAATTAATTTATTATTTATATAATTAATTTATTTATCTGACCAATGGCGTAGTGGTAAAGACGCCGCCCTTCATGCGGAAGGTCTCGGGTTCAAACCCCGGTCAGATAATATCTAATAAAAAAATATCGTAAAATTATATAATTATATCGTAATTGTTTATATCGTAAATAAGATTTAATAAAAATATATAAATAATTCTTGTGTAAGATAATAGATGGTGCACAAAGTTAACATTTGCGTATTCATATTACATAACCGTATACAATAGCTACAGCCGAGTAATCAACGGCTTAGTGAATATTATGATTAAAAAGAAACTGAAGCCAAGTTTAAAATAATAAATTAACTTGGTGAATGCCCTATACTCCTTAAAGGAGTGGAAAAGGAATAAAAAAAAAAAAAAAATTTATTATTTAAATGACTTATTTATACACAATTTTATTAACTAATTATTAAATATTAGTTTTTATTTTAAGTAATTTACACAAATTTATTTTTTATTAATATTAAATTTAATTTAATATTATTATATTATTCGTATTTTAAAGAAAACGAAAACGAACACGAAACTTTAGTTCGAATCACGAGATACACAATCTTCAGATTGGTATCCTACCGACTGCGCCAGTTATTTATTTATTTAATATTGACAATAAAAAAAATATTTCCACATAAATAAAACACATTGATTTTATATATAAACTTTTAATATAAACCTTTTATTGATGTTAACTTAAGTATAGAACCGTTCTAATAGACGTTACAAAACAAACTCTACTTAATTACTAAAATTAAGGTAATTTATAATAAATTAAATTGCTGATTAATTAGATTTTACAACAGGTGTGAAATAATTCTGAAATATGATATTTTTAAATTATATTTAATAAACAATAATATTGTGGGAATTTGTTTCCCTGGAAAATCTTTATTTAATGTTTCTCGCAACGTTTGCAAATTTTACACGTTGCCGAAACATGTTTTATTTATTTGTGATTTATTGTTACATATAACTCGCTTGAAATTTGCTTAAAAAAAATTTATAATTTTTTCAGTTATAAAAACGCTGTTGTATTTTTGAATTTTATTCCTATAGCTAAAGTCGCTTTAAAGAGAGTATAATGCGGTACAGTTATTACACAAAAAAAATCGATTTAAATTCTTAATATAAATATTGTTCTGATATATAATGTTCTTAGAATTTGATTATATTTCTAAACATATACATAAATATATTTACTGAAGTCAAGTAGCCAAAATTCGAGTTAATGCTGTCCGTCATATAGAAAACTAAACATTATAGTACGATTTGAATTATTTTGTATCCGTTCCGTATGTATTCTGTTTCCTAATTAAAAACTGTATGAATACATGTTTCAGTTCCTTTCTAGGCATTTGTTAAGTCTGAGTAGAGCATGAACTGTCAAAAAAATTTCGTTTTTTTTTTTTAGCTCTGAGCACGATTTAGGATCGCTAAATTAATATACATATTATATATTTATATTTAAATAAAATATTCTGGTTAAAAAAAATGTTCCCAAGTAAAATACAGTTAAATGATATTATAAGCTAACGAAATACAGGCATATGACACTATTCTACTGAACATATTTCAATTCTATTATTCTTTAATGAGGAGTAAATGTTCTTTGCTACTGACAGTCACTCCCAACTGAACCAGTAGATAATAGAAGTAGGCATTTTGCGGCAGATCACGTTAATTTAAATTTCCTCATAAAAAATGGATTTTCATTTGAATAGGTTATGTTAAATCATATTTTTTATTAGATAATCAATCAGCACGTTCTTCTTCCATTTTAAAAAATATTATTTTTATATATCAGCATTAAAACTATTTAAATATTTTAAAATTGATAAGCTTCTCATATGACAGATAGTTTTAAAATGACAATTAATCTAAAAATTATCTACTCCTGAAACAAAAATTAGTGTTCAAATTACAAACTACTCCTATCTACTCTTCATACACACTTTTTGCTAAAAGGAACGCATTCACCATAGATTTTAAATCTGAGCAGAGCATGAATTGTCAAAAAAAACAAGTAAAGAAACAGTCAGTCGGTGCAACCGACTTAGAAATACCCTACACCTATTTGCTTCAAATTTTATGAGATATCCGGAAGTCATTTTAACACCATAAAAGCTATTATTAATTTGATCGTAAGACATAGCTAACCAAATTAACTTTATAATACTAAAAGCATTTTCTAATTACACTATCTATTAAAAAATATTACAAATTCTTACTACTTTATCTATTTAAAAATATTAAAAAACAAAAAAACTTGAAATAAATAAAAATATATTTATTCAAATTCAATTACAAAATGAAAAAATTCTAATTATTAAATTTTCTGATAAAAAGCTAATCAAAGCATAATATATTTGATATATATTTGATTTCTTAGGAGGCATCTGAACCAATACTACAATTAAGTCTAAATTTCGGGGACACATAGGAAATAGGAAATATAATTTTTGGCTTCGAAATTATAATCGTTCGGCTTCAAATTGATCAAAGCTTCTAGAATCCGAAATCATTAACCTAACTCGACCAGAACCAATTTCCATGGTACTTTCATTACTAGTAACCTAGAGTTTAAATTTCATCAAAATAGCGGCATTATTTTTTGAGTTATGGTGTTCCTAAGACATATGTTTGTTAGCCCTTGAACTTTTCAAGGGTTCCAGAACCCGATACCATGGTACGATTTCGCCCATATGCAGTCCCCGTCATACTTTCAATACTAGTTAACCCTTTACACAATTGGAACATTCTATCTTAAAAAATTAGAGGTACACGCGGGAAACAGTAAAGAAAACCCATGTACCAAATTTGAAGCTTCTACATTTGTTTCAAGCTACTATTTTTATTAATTTCGAAAATATGCTTTAAGGTCCTCGGAATTAAATGGCTGGTCCCCACCCACTACTCCAATTGGGCTCAAATTTCAAGGAGTCTAAGGAAATCGAAAGCGACACCCTGATACCAAATTTGAAGGTTCTATCTTCATTGGTTTCGGAATTATGCTAGTTTCGCCTAAATTCGATCAAAAAGTTCTAAATTCCGAACTCATTGTCCAATCCTTACCGTACGCTATCGCCGCCTTAGTTTCATTACCAATAACCTACATCACAAATTTCATGAAGGTAGCGTCATTAGTTGTTGAGTTATAGCGATTTTTTATATATGGTCGTTAGCCCTGAAACCGATTAAAAAGTCCAGAATCCGAACCCTTGGGCTGATTTTGCCCATATGCAATCCCCGCCGTACTTTCAGTCCTAGTAATTTACAGTTAAAATTTCATCAAGATAGCTCCATTATTTTTTGAGCTATCGTGCCTTCGGGCGGACGGATGGACGGACGTACGGACGGACATGGCTATATCGACTCAGGAGGTTACGCTAATCACAAATATATATACTTTTCCATATCTAGCTCGCTTCCTTTAGGTGGTTGCAAACACCATACCAAAGTTAATATACCCTTTTACCTATTCTATAGGTGTAGGGTATAAAAATCGTTTTATTTTTAGATCTGAGCCTTCAGAGCGTGGATTCTCGCTTTTTTTTTATACCCTACACCTATAGAATAGGTAAAGGGGTATATTAACTTTGGTATGGTGTTTGTAACCACCAAAAGGAAGCGAGCTAGATGTGGAAAAGTATATATATTTGTGATCAGCGTGACCTCCTGAGTTGATATAGCCATATCCGTCCGTCCGTCCGTCCGTAGGCACGATAACTCAAAAAATAATGGAGCTATCTTGATGAAATTTTAACTGTAGGTTACTAGGACTGAAAGTACGGCGGGGATTGCATATGGGCGAAGTCGGCCCTTGGGTTCGGATTCTGGACCTTTTAATCCGTCCAAGTGCTAACAAACATATATAAAAAATCACGATAACTCAACAACTAATGACGCTATCTTCATCAAATTCGTGCTGTAGGTTACTAGTAATAAACCTACTTTGAGGATTGCGTAAGTTCGGGATTGGACCATGGGTTCGGAACCTAGAACTTTTTGATCGAATTTAGGCCAAACGAGCATAATTCCGGAACAAATGAAGATAGAACCTCCAAATTTGGTATCAAGGTGTCCCTTCCTATTTCCTAAGTGTCTTGGAAATTTGGGCTCCATTGGAGTAGTGGGTCGGGGACCAGCCACACATTTTCGAAGACCTTAAAGCATATCTTTAAAATCAATAAAGATACAACTTGAAAAAATGTAGAAGCTTCAAATTTGGCACAAGGGTGTTCTTTACTATCTCTTGCGTGTCCCCCTAGGCCCTAATTTTGGATCAATTGGAGTGGTGGTTCAGTACCCCTCTTAGACCTCCCAAGTTTTAAAAGCTTATAATCGAAATTATTAAAAATAGTAACTAAAAATTAAGATAGAACGTTCAAATTGTGTACAAGGGTTAACTAGTACTATAAGTACAACGTGGATTGTATAAAAGCAAAATCAGACCAAGGGTTCGGATTCTGAACCTTTTAATCGGTTTCAGGGCTAACGAACATATAATAAAAATCACGATAACTCAACAACTAATGACGCTATCTTCATGAAATTTTGTGCTGTAGGTTATTGGTAATGAAACTACGGCGGCGATTGCGTACAGTTAGGATGGGTTCGGAAGTTGGAACTTTTTGATCGAATTTAGGCCAAACTAGCATAATTCCGAAACTAATGAAGATAGAACCTCCAAATTTAGTATCAGGGTGTTGCTTTCGATTCCCTTAGTCTTCTTGAAATTTGAGCCCAATTGGAGTAGTGGGTGGGGACCAGCCACTCAGTTCCGGGGACCTTAAAGCATATTTTCGAAATTGATAAAGATAGTAATTTGAAACAAATGTAGAAGCTGCAAATTTGGCACATGGGTGTTCTTTAGTATTTCCTGCGTGTCCATCTAATTTTGGATCAATTGGAGTGGTGGTTCAGTACCTCTCTTAGACCCCCAATGTGTAAAAGCTTATCATCGAAATTAATAAATCTAGTAACTTAAAATTAAGATATAACGTTCCAATTGTGTACAAGGGTTAACTAGTATTGAAAGTATGACGGGGACTGCATATGGACGAAATCGTACCATGGTTTCGGGTCCTGGAACCCTTGAAAAGTTCAAGGGCTAACAAACATATATCTTAAAAACACCATAACTCAAAAATAATGCCGCTATTTTGATGAAATTTAAACTCTAGGTTACTAGTAAGGAAAGTACCATGGGAATTGGTTCTGGTCGAGTTTAATTTCGAAGCCAAAGAATATATTTCCTATTTCCTATGTGTCCCCGAAATTTAGACTTAATTGTGGTGGTTCAGCTATGTTCAAAGGTACTTGCTGCATTTATGTAAAAGTTATTTTTATTTTTAAATGAATTATATGAAAAGGTCTAAATTTGTAATTGTATTTTAGAAATACATTTATTGCATATTTTGCTTTTATAAGCTTTTCTATTAGGTATATAAACTAACCATTTAAAATAATTGCAATTTTGAAAATTTGGATTATTAAATATATTATGCTTTGTTTATCTTTTTATCACAAAATTTAATAATTAGAATTTTTTCATTTTGTAATTGAATTGGAATAAATATATTTTCATTTATTTCAAGTTTTTTTGTTTTTTTTTAATATTTTTAAATAGATAAAGTAGTAAGAATTTGTAATATTTTTTAATAGATAGTGTAATTAGAAAATGTTTTTAGTATTATAAAGTTAATTTGGTTAGCTATGTATTACGATCAAATTAATAACAGCTTTTATGATGTTAAAATCACTTATGGATATGTCCTTAAATTTGAACGAAATAGGTGTAGGGTATTTCTAAGTCGGTTGCAACGACTGACTGTTTCTTTTCTTTACTTGTTTTAAAGACATTTTGACGTTTGTTTAAGATTTTACTTGTAGAATAAAAGTCAAAATGTTTTCAGTTAATTTAAATGTTCGTGTTTTATTTTTGTTAAATCTGAACGCTCTGAGCGTACTCTGTTCATGCTCTGTTCAGAACGTGCTCATGTTGTTTAGAGTGTGCTCAGAACTCTGCTCTGATTTAAAAAAAAACGCCTTGTATAAAATTCGCTCGTTATGTCAAAGTAAAACTAAAAAAAGTTTTTTATCATGAAAAAACATTATACGATGTTTAAACTGTAAAATAAAAATTTCTAATTTGTTGTATGTTTTTTTAAGAAAGTTTATTTTTTTTGTTTTTGCTTCCGTATGTTTCTTTCTGAATTAGTGAAGATTATGAAACATACTATACGTATTTTCAAAAATTGTGAATATAAGATATTTTTTAAAAAACAAATATTTTAAAAAAATATTATGTTATTAAAATTTTCTATTTTTATTTTAAAACATTATCTAGCAACATCAAAAAAAAATAATAAAAAATTTTTTTATACGCTTTTTCAATTTTTAAAAATCCGAGGTACTGTACGTTGCATATTTCGTGTGCTTTTATGTAAATTCACGTACTAACTTTTTTTTTTTAAATTTTTTGTCAGAAATTATACACCATACGGGTTGATTTTGATTAGGCCCTAAGGAACAAATCATTTGAATTACAAATTATTTTTTTAAGAAAGATTCGTCGTTTTCAATTTTTTGCGAACATATTTTATAACAACATTTGTTATACATCTCTCAAACGTAATGGCAACTACAGAATATATTTCAAAAGTCGGTTATTTTATTATTATAAAAAACTTAACGAAAAGCAACAACAATATACGAAGTAGCAAAATAATATTTTTTAGCGATTTCAACAAAATACATACAGTAGAGCTCGCTTATAACGATCATAAAGGGACAGAAAATATGCGTCGTAATAAACGAATGTCGTTTTAAAAGAATACTGTGAATTTTGAAAAATGAGTATAAGACTTAAACATTGTAGAATATGCTAATTTTTATTAAATAATACTATAAAAAATAAAAATGACCAAAAAACTAAAACTATTACTTTCGTAAACAATTAATGAAAATGAGACGGCAGATACTATTAATAAATTTTTTTAATAAAATAAGCAAATGTATTCTGAGATTCGGAATGCTAGTACATTTAATAATGCTGCCTATAAAATATATAAAAGTAAATCTTTATTTCTTACTCCAGTTACACAAGAACTACACTGAAATCTATCAAATTATTATGAAATTAAATAAAAATGCAACTCCAGGATTAGATAAAATAACAGTAAAAGACTTACAGGAATTGGTTAATGTTATAAAACAACCTTTAGAGATAATGATCAATAAATGTTTTACAGAAGGAATATTTCCAGATCAACTTAAAAAAGCCTTTATAGTTCCTGTACATAAATCTGGGTTAAAAGAAGATTGTAATAATTATAGGTCAATCTCAATTTTGAGTTCTATGTCAAAAATATATAAAAAAGCTAATAATATTAGAATTAGAAATTTTATTACACAAACAATTGGCTTTGATACCAATCAATATGGTTTCCTACAAAATGGAACAGAGTCAGGCATTACAGCAACACTGGAAAAAATCTATGATGCATTAGTTGATGGATTCTAAGTAGGTGCGATATTTATTGATTTAACAAAAGCATTTGACATGGTAAATCATTCCAGATTACTAAATTTTTTAGAGAACATGGAAATAAAAGGAAATATTAATCTTTTATTAAGTTATTTAGCAAATGGAACCCAATGCGTTAAAATTAACCAAATTTTAGGCGATGAACTATTAATAAATACAGGTGTACCACAAGGGTTTCTTCTTGGGCTGCTTTTGTACTTTCTATATATAATGAACATACCAAAAAATAATATGATGTCAAATTACAATATTTATGCAGATGACACCAATCTAATTGCAAAAGCTAATTGCACAAAGAGAGCATTTTTAGCACATTTTTAAAGAATTTTGTAAAAATGTGCCTATATAGCTTCACTCTGTCCGTCCGTCTGTCCGTCTGTCCGTCTGTCCGTCTGTCCGTATGTTTACAAAAACTTTTACATCGTTTGAAATAGAGAAAAGAAGTTTTAACCACTAGTAGGTATTACAAAAAAAATAATTTCGTAGAAGAATTTTTTTCTGTAGCCCCACCTGTTACGGGGCTACAGCCCCCCAAAGTTGGAAAAACCCCTATATTTAATTTGTTATAACAAGAGTTCTGTTAAATATATTTTCAATGTGAAAACGGCAAACGATAGCTGGTTTCATAAGCTTTATAAATATTTAAAAGACAAATGTTTAGGGTTGCCATACGGTACTAAAATTAAACATTACACAAAACTCAATTTTTACAAAATTTTTGGTCACACATATCTTCTAAACAGTTCAAGCTAGGGTCTTGAAATTTTGGGAGAAGTTAGATAATCAGAAATTAGTAGGAGTCGGTTAACAAAATTTTTTTGTCAAGCCTCATGTTTAGGAGCTATAAGGGCTCGAAAATTGAAATTTTGCAATTTTTACACACCTGTAACTTGAATACCTGTTCAAATTTTTTTTTAGTGATATACAAAATTTAAAGGCCCAACATTATATTTTAACATATGTTAAAGGTTTTTCTTAAATTTAAAAGGGGTTCCTAAAATTGAAGAAAGTGTCTCTCAGTTTTACCCATTTTTGCTTAGATTGTATAATTCTAAGTAAAATTTCAAATTTTTGTGGAATTCACAATTTAATTCATAGAACCTAAAAAAATGGAGGGGGTCGGAGGGGGGGGGGGGAGTTAGATGAAGTTAGATCCTTGAGAAACTTGGAAACCTTCCCCATTAAAGTGCTATTCGTCAACAAATTTAAAATAAAAACTTTACTGTTAGCAGTAAATTTTATAATTAAGCAGTAACTATTTCCAAGTAAATATTTCCAAAGTTAAACTCAGTATGTAATACAATATAAATTTGAAAATGTGCTTTTTTAAAAACCCTTGGTTTTTTTTCATCACTTGTTTTTATTAGTTTAACTTAAACATTTTTTTTTTTTTTAAATAAATAATAATGTAATTGGTTAGATTATAATGAACTAAGTATAAATGCCAAAAAAACTAATTAAATTTATTAAAAATTAAAATAGTTAAAATTATATTTAAAAGTAAAATTAGAGATAAGTAAAATTAAGTTGTATTTCAATTTTGATTTCTTATACATTAAATAAATTATTATGTATATGCAGTGGGTAAGCGTTTGGCTTATTAACCGAGGGGGTCAGGGTTCGATTCCCGGTCAAGTCATACAATATTTAATTTAAAAAAAAATTATTGAAAAATAACTTTTCTTTACGAATCCCAATGGTGACCAAATATAATATAAATATACAAATATACAAATATATAATATAAACAAAATAAATAACATATTAGTTATAAATAAATAGAAAGTATTTAATGAAGGGTGCACAACGGGCCGCAAGGCCTAGGTGTAAGGGAGACTTGCTTTCCCACCCTGTCTTAACAACAACAACATGTATATACTCGTATATATAAAAAAAAAACACATATGCCCAAAATTATTCCAGTTTAGCCTGTATTTTTCCTTGTATTATTCCTGCTGGGATCTTGTATATTAAATTGAGCAGTGTGATCCCTCCTAAGTAGCCGTTCTTTTGAAGTTTCACAATTAACCCGTTTTTCAATGCCATTGATGCTTTTTCTTCTAACAAGAATGATGTAATGTGCGACTGAAGTAGTTGAGCCACTGTTTGAGTGTCGGCTGCTATACCATCATTATCTGCAGCTTTGTTCCTTTTGAAATTTTTGATGGTTTATTTTATCTCACTTATGTTTGATGGATGTATTGAGATTCTTAAGTTTCTGCTTTTGCTATGGCTTTCATTGTTTGTACTTTCGTTAGTCACTGATTTGATTATTGCTGACTACTTCGAAATTGTGTTTCTATCTTGTAGTTGGAGGTCCAACCGTATTTGATAGAATGTCGCCATTTGTATCTCTAAATGGTTGAGCTGTGTTATTTTTACGACTGATGAGTTCGTTTATTAGTCAATGCAATTCGCGCATGTTGTTCTGGTTGGCGTGTTATTCAGCTTAGAACGCTATCGTATTGAAGAATTTTCTTTTGTCTTTTCTGGCAGCTTTTGCGACCTGCTTCGCTAGGGTTCTATATTGTTGTTTCCCTGTATCGGTTTTGGCTAGCTTTTTCGGAGTTCTTTTCTTATTTATTAGGTCACATGTTTCGTTTGAGATCTATGTTTTCCTTTCTGGATGTACGAACCCGATTGCCTTTTCAGCAATTCTTTGTATTTTAGCCAGAATGTTGTTCCATTTGTGGTCTTGATCTGGTGGTAATATTTTGGCCAATTAGTATGACTATGTCCTTCTTTTAATTCTCTGCAGCGTGAATGTTAATTGTGTGTATAATTCTCCTTCTTCTCTGGTTCGGATTCTTCGGTTGATGCATAACATCGTATGATGGTAATATGGCGTATTTTGCCGTGGAATCGGGTTAGGATAATCCACTCACTCACTGGTTTTCAGCTATCCATTGTGTTCTTGATTTGTTTCCCGATTAAGATACTTACTCCACTTTCTCCTCCTGTATCTTTTCCGCTGAATATCATGGTGTTCCCGTTGGCAATGGAAACCTCACCGTTATTATTGCATCTCATTTCGCTAATCCCTAGGTTGTTGATCTTATAGGATGTCATTTTTTTTTCGATTTGAGCTAGCCTTGATGCTTCATGAAGAGTTCGGACGCTCCATTGTCCTATTCGTATCAATCTTTTCCTGCTGAAGGTCGTTACCGGGAGATCATTTGTGTAACCGAGGCTTCTAGTGTTGTTGCAAATCTTTTTCTACTGTCCTAAGTAGGAGATTGGCCATACAGTAGGAAGAAAGAAATTTGGTCTTATTTCTGACATTAAAGTGTTTTATCTTATGCATATATTCCTATTATATCCTTTTCTATGGTAATTTGACAGCTCTATAATGAATCAATCTATCGGCTTAAATAGAAATTTTCTCTTATTAACCGAAAATAAACTATTAATATTCAAAACAATCATCCAACCTATTTTGCTGTACGGTTAACTCATCTGTTAGTTATAGCAAAAATAAAAATAATTAAAGTAATAAAATTAGTAAAAATAAACATAGTAATAATAATATTTAATAGTAATCAGATTTTCATAAAGTTGATATAATTTCTGACCAACTGTTTAAATTTAAGTGCAAAATTTAAACACTGTCGATGATTTCCTGGTTTCAGTTCTTGCACCATTTGCACCTTACATGGGAATATAAGTAAATCTTTCATTAAAATGCACCGTAGTGACGTACGAGACATTCCTAGCTGAGCAAAACGTTTTCTGGTAGATGTTTCTGATAAATTAACACGTTGCTTTACACGTTCAATATTTTTCGCAGTGCGAATTTATCAAGGTGTACCGGTTCGAGGCAAATCCCTTCCGGTGCCATGTTAGTAGTGACAATTAACTAAGCAACGAATCAAATGTCGAAGATTTGCTCTTTGCGTTAAAATAATTGATCGCTGATTTAAATAATAAAATTATTCTGTTTCTTTGATCAGTAATGAATCTCACCATTATTTATTCGTCAGGTATTTATATAATATGAAAAAAAAAAAATTACGGGAATCCTTACGGTGACTTTTTGCTCACTCTGTTGTATAGCTTAAAATTTTAAAATTAACCGTACATTATTTAAAAAGCATAATAAGCATTAATTGTAATATTAACTGTTTTTATTCCAAATCAAATATTAATCAGTAAGTCTGTGATATATTTTATAAAATAATAATTCGTGTTTGGTTTAAGTGTTGAAATGCTGCGTTAGCAAAATAAATTTATTTGCAAAATTAAAAGAGTTAAGCTAATTTAATGGGAACAGGAATTAGCTTGTATGATTTAAATAACAAGAAGGAATTTATTAATTAACAGTGGAGAAGGTTGAATCAATTCAACAATATTTTCTCTATTTTGCAATTTAGAAGATGGATATTATATGAAGTCATCTTATATTTAAAGTGATTATAAATATAGGTTGAATATATTATTATAATATCTAGTCACCTTTCAAAAAGATAACAAAAATTTTTAATAAAAGTTTATATTTACTATTTTTAACAAAATTAAAATAATTTTTTTTACAGGACAAATTACTTTTTTCATTGGTGCTCAATATAAACCTTTTAAAATCGAAGAACAAAGTCAACCTTAATGAATGGATGTTTCTTTTAACAGGCGGAGTTGGTTTAAAGAATGTTATACCGAATCCCGCTACATGGCTTCCAGAACAAAGTTGGGATGAAATAGTCAGATTATCATCGGTTCCAGCTTTTTCTAAATTATCCAAACATCTTCACGAATACACAAATCAATGGAAAAACTTTTTTGAATTAATAAATCCAAGCTCTGGGATTCTTCCAGATCCTTGGGAAATGGAGTTGAATAATTTCCAAAAGTTACTAATTATGCGAGTTTTTCGCCCTGATAAACTAATACCTTCTATTAGGTCTTTCATTTTGAGTATATACATTCATATTTCGCAAAGCAAAATTTTTTTTGACATATAAATTTCAGATGAAATGGGAAACAATTTTGTTGAACCCCCTCCCTTCGACTTAAAAGCCTCATTTGAAGATTCAAGTTGTAATACACCTCTTATTTTTATATTAACACCTGGTTCAGATCCCACAATAACCTTGTTAAAGTTTGCTGACGACCAGGGATTTGGCACAAACAAATTATTTGCTTTATCTCTTGGGCAAGGACAAGGACCAATCGCTATTAAGTTAATTGAAGACGCGTCAAGATTAGGGAACTGGATTGTGCTGCAAAATTGTCATTTAGCTCAAAGTTTTATGCCAACACTCGAAAAAATCTGTGAAGAACTTAAGCCAGATGCTATACATCCTGATTTTCGTTTATGGTTAACATCTTATCCTGCTGCTCACTTCCCTGTAACCGTTTTACAAAATGGTATTAAAATGACAAATGAACCGCCAAAGGGATTACGTCTTAATATTATGCGTTCGTTACTTAGCAATCCAATAAACAATACAGATTGGTATGAAAGTTGTAAACAGCCAAATGTTTTCAAACGTTTGTTATACAGTTTGAGCTTCTTTCATGGCGTTGTACAAGAAAGACGAAATTACGGCCCTATTGGTTGGAATATTCCATATGAATTTAATGAAACTGACTTACAAATTAGTTTGACCCAATTAAAAATGTTTTTAGATGAATATCCAGGTGTAAACTACGAAGCATTGCGTTATCTGACTGGAGAGTGTAATTACGGTGGAAGAGTCACTGATGACTGGGATAGAAGAACATTAAAAACACTTTTAAATAAATTTTATGCACCAGAAATTGTTGATGAAAATGTACTTTACTACTATGATGAAACTCATTTATACTTTACACCCAACGAAAAAGATTATGAAAAATTTATTGCATATACTGAAACTCTCCCTGTAATAACTCCTCCTACGGTCTTTGGATTTAATCAGAATGCAGATATAGTGAAAGAGCAACAAGAAACCGAATTGTTTCTTAAAACAACAGTTCTTACCCAAGTGAGTATTTATTATTATATTTAAGTTATTATAGTTTTGAAAACAATAGAAATTCAAATAAAAAATTTAATCGTTAGCTATTTATTTACTCTTTATAATTAGTTAAAAAGTTAAGCAATTATTGTGAGGATTAGTCAGTGGAAAGTTTTGAAATTAATTGCACTCATAATTAGAACGCATCTTTTTTTAGAATACCGAAATCTTTAGAAAAATTAGACTCATTATATTTTGAATTTAAAAAATTGCGTCTTAGACTAAGCTTTAAATTTTTTAAACCATTTTATTGTACGCTCACTGCAAATAAAGTGCATCAAATAAATAAACTTTTGTTTTTCATACTGAAACTTGTCTCAATCAAACAGGATAATATTCTTTTTTTGTTTGATTGTTTAAAAAGAAGTAAAGAGCAGTAAAATATAAAGAAAAATATTTGTAATTTTTTTTGATAAATTATAAACATATTTTTCAAAGCGTACCTTACACTTATTCTCAATTAAGGATTGAGCTACACGATTTTCCATCAAAATAGGAAAATTACTTTGCATTATTAACTAAATCTTCTTTTTGTTTTGAAAATTATTTACTTTTAAATTATATTTAAATTTTTATTGCAATTTCTGTTTTTACGGATTGTTCGCATTATTTATTTTGTAATTTTCGGATTTGGATATTATTAACTTCGTCTGTTTTGTTATTTGAGCAATTCTAATTTTGGTTTTAATTTTTCTTTAAATTTTTTTTCTTCCTCTTTATTTAATTAATATCCAGATTAAAAACCAGTGAAAAATTCCAATTAAATTTTGTGATAAAAAGCTAATCAAAGCATAATATATTTAATAATTCAAATTTTTCAAAATTGCAATTATTTTAAATTGTTAGTTTATGTACCTATTAGAAAAGCTTATAAAAGCAAAATATCCAATAAATGTATTTCTAAAATACAATTACAAATTTAGACCTTTTCATATAATAAAACATTTAAATATAAAAATAAATTTTACATAAATGCAGCAAATACCTTTAAACATAGCTTAAGCATCGTACACAATGTCTTAATTATATATAAATATAACCTATGGTAATAATTCAATAAAGTATGATATAATCATACTTTATTGAATATAAAGTATGAATATGATATAATTAAAATTAAAAAAAGGAATGTAATCGTTTATTAAAAAAATATTTTGTTTTTAATTAATAAATAGCAAATAGTTTTAAGGTGAATAACAATATTAAAAGTAATTCGGGTTTACGTCCGGGTGTATCTTTCGTTTTCGCTTCGCGTAGTCAAGATGATCTCTTTCAGCTGATTATTCGTATGATGAGTAATCAAGAAAAAATACTGAATAAACTTTTTGCAGATGACTGTTAATTGCATTACAGCTCTTAATGTAAATTCTTTGTGCTCGCCATCGGTTACTTTCAGATTTCATGGAAGAATGTGCTTCAGATATTTTTCTTTTATCTGAAACTAATCTGAAGCCTGATAAATTTTACAGTTTTCCTAATTTTAATATTTTTCGTAGTTATAGAATCGGCCGCAATGGAGGAGGTGTTGCTATTCTTTTGCGAAATCACATACCGTTTCAAAATTTTCGAAAAGTTAGTAACGTGATGTTTGAGGCTGCCTTGATTCATATATTTGTTGATAGTGAATGGCTCACTGTAGTCTCAATTTATATTCCACCTCTGCATAGATTAAGTCCGAATTTTTTTGATTTTTTTCTGAATTTAGGTTCACTGTTTATATTTGGTGGTGATTTCAATGCCAGACTTCCAAACGTTGGCAATTTTTCAACAAATTTTCTTGGTAGCAGTTTTTCTCTATTCTTGTCACAAAATCCGCAGTTTTCTACTTATTTTTCTAATAATCCTACATATTTTCGCTCTGTTGAAGGTTCATTTATTGATTTCTTTTTTACTTCTAACACATTTCTTCACAAAAATCCTTTTGTAACACAGCGTTTTACATTCTCTGATCACACTTCCGTTACATTAAATACATCTTTCTCTATTTCTGGTCGTACTCCACCTATTTCTGACTTTATTTATTTATATAATCATACTAATATTTCAGGTTTTAATAAATTCATAACTTCTCAATTTAATAGTCTTCAAATTTCTGCTAATAGCAATATGACTCCTGACTCCTTGGAAAACATTGCTGTAAGAATTAATAATACTTTTCTTGAAGCTGTTCATCGTTTTGTTCCTGTTATTCCTATTAACTCAGGTAAAATTTTGCTTTCTTTTCAAACTCTTCGTCTAAAACGACAATTGAGATATTACTCTCGTCGGCTTCGAGGAGCAATTCGTACTTCTAATTATCAATCAATTTGTCGTGATTTCAATTTCGTTCGTCAGATGTATGTTAAATCGCTTTGTTTTGATTATCGTAACCATTATGCTAACATTGTTTCAGGAACTGTATGCAATCGTCAATGCTATGATCTTATCAAGCATTGTAAACCTAAAAAAAACTGTATTTCTAGTTTGAATTCAATCATTGATGTTGATGATCAAACTATTATTAATGATTTATCTCAGATCCCTGAAATTTTTGCAAATCGATTTCAGTCACAACATGAAACCACATTTCAATACGACTCAATGACTGAATCA